>JAMAHA010000004.1:185980-470133 GCA_023626555.1 Penicillium sp. PF2412A
GAGCAGCGGGAGCACCAGGAGCAGCGGGAGCACCAGGAGCAGCGGGAGCACCAGGAGCAGCGGGAGCACCAGGAGCAGCGGGAGCACCAGGAGCGCCGGGTTGAGCGGGAGCAGCAGGGGCACCGGGCTGCGCAGGGACAACAGGAACACCGGGCTGCGCAGGGTGGGTCTCGGCAGGCTTGCTAGGAGCAGGGTGGGCAGGCTGAACAGATGGGGACTCGCCGGGCACGACAGGCACGACAGAGGGCTGCTTGGCAGGCGGGACGACAGAAGCGCTAGCGGTGACGGGAGGAACCTTGGTAGAGTACACCATAGTGGGCTGTTTGTCCACGATGCTAGTCTTGGTCAAAGTGATGGTGCTAGTCTGGGTGATTGGGATCGTGTAGGTGGTCGTGCCAGAGGTGACCACAGAGGAAGTGACTGCACATGATTAGTTAAAGTGGCCCAAGCTACGGACTCGGTCCAAAGGGCGTTCGATAGCACGTACCAGGGCAGGTTGTGGTCACAATAGTGACAACGGTGGTGCTCGGGCCAGGCTTCACATGGGTGGTGGAGGGCTTCGCAGTGGTGGTGGAGGTCGGGCACGGAGAAGTGCTGGACGACTTGGTGCTAGTAGCGTGAGTGCTGGTCGACTTGGTGCTAGTAGCGTGAGTGCTAGTGGCATGGGTGGTGGTCGCCTTGGTGCTGGTGGTGCACGGGGTGCTGGTGGACACGGTGCTAGTCGAGTGAGTACTAGTCGAGTGAGTACTAGTCGAGTGAGTGCTAGTCGAGTGCGGAGTGCTAGTCACGCTGGTCGAGGTGGTACACGGGGTGGTCCACGAAGAGGTTTCGCTTTCATGGCCCCATGACTGAACAGCAGAGGATGGACGAATATATTCGCCTCCTCGAGCCTGCATGACACCAGCAAGGGCGGGGCTGGCAAGTGCCAGGATTGCCACAGCGTTGACCATTTTGGAAAATTGGTGGATTCTTTTTGATATGCTTAGAGGCAAGAAGATTTTGAAGAATTGGAAACGAACGAACGAATGTATTCAAGAAGGAAGTTTGGGAAAAAAGCAATCTGGAGATGGCGAAGAGGTAGTTTATATGCTTTTTCTCAGGATGAGCAGAAATAGTAAATCACGGTGGACAAGTAGCTGCCATGGTAGAGTCCAGGAGACGCAAAGGATGTCCTGAGATCCACAAATTGTTGGCCGTCATCAAGATTGGACGTTGCAACAACTTGCCCCTCAAAATCAAAGCGATTTTTGGTGCAATGCATCAGGGACATCACGGACCCAGGGCACAGAAAGGGCAGTGTGATCTGGAAAGGTGACATTTCGGAGTACCATTGCGGTGAAAAGATGTCTGGACGAGATCCACCGCAGGGTCCCAATGCGGCCACCAAGTCGAAAGGACACACCACTGTCATCGATCCTTGAATAGTGAACCAGTCCATGAGGTGACACGTTTGATCAATTCGTTTACTCGAATGACTTGAAATGGAGGCTAATGTGCGCTGCTCAAGGGATCGCACAGTATCATGGTGTGCTATTATCCCAGTGCTCATTTCATTGGGCTGGGTGAGCCTTCGCCAAAGGGTTGTTCAACCCTGAATTGTCAGTCAAGGTGACCAAGTCCGGGCGTAGCATCACAATATGGTGATCACTCCACCCTCCAGGTTCATGGAAACGTGGACAAAAGCGATCAGATCGAAATTGCGGGATGGATCTCAACGGGAGATTTCACGAATCACCTCGCCATTTCCAACGTCAAAAGAATGCAAGTGGCTCGGTATATGCACGAATCACATCCTCTACAGGGCGTGAGGACCAGAAGAATGTGGGCCTCCCGCGACGGATGAGTAGCACGGAGCAAGTTCAGATCTGTGGTATGTGGTTGCAGGTGAAGTCGTTGATCTTCGGCCACATCCGCTCCCTCATCTGTCTTCATAGTCGCAATGGAAGTACTAGTTGCCGGATTTGGCAATAGCCGATCATGGCCGAGGGTCAGTCAACGTTGAGTACATGCGAGCAGCGAGTTGTCTGCCAGTTCGGGCTGTCGCCTCATACAAGTGGAGATGAGCTATTGATAATCGATGATCACTGCTGTGCCTGAGCTGTGGAGCTGCTCCTGGCATACAAAGTCATGCTGTCATCCAAGATCTAATGTCTCGGAGCGAGGCACAGGAACAGTCGTAGAGAGAGACGCATGCGGCGACGAGATGATGACCCCACAGGCGTCGTAGGCTCGGTTACCTGAGGGCAGTTGCATGTCAACCGACCACTGGAACATGAAACCTTTTTGCAGCAGACTTGTCGACCGCCGTGATTCGACACGGTGAGCGCCCGTGAGTCTTTAGCAAGTTTAGATGTACGATGGAGATCCCTCTGGAGCGGCATTCCCAATGTGGTAAGATGGACAAAGTCACATGACATTCACACCCAGCCAAACGCGACGCGTGAAGACGCGTCTTGTGTGCTTTCCCGTTCGGGGCTCTCCTGCACCGACGGATTGAATTTCGCAACAAATCGAGTCAATCATGCCACACTCAGTATCCCCAAAATCTCCTCGCGGCGATGACGAGGAACTTCCAGATGCACCCTCAGTGGGCGAGAAGGAAGTCTCTGGGGTGAAATTGGAAGACATGTTTGACGATGAGGACGACGACTTTCCAGCGGCTAGTGCCCAGGATGTGAAGATGGAGTCATCCCCGGCTCCCGCGCCAGCGAGGTAGGCTGCAGCTCTTCGGTCGCCGAAAGAAAAGAAAACCAAAGATCCAATCTGATTGCTTGGTCGGATTCTAGTGCTCCTACCGCAGCTCCCGCCGGCGTGGATACCGATGTCATGCTTGCATTCTATCAGCGTCTATTCCCGTTCCGCTACCTTTTCCAGTGGCTCAATCACGGTGTTGTGCCAACAAAAGATTTTGGCAATCGAGAATTCGCCCTGACTCTTCAAAATGATGCATATCTTCGTTATCAGTCTTATCCCACCGCAGATCTGTAGGGCATTCACATCGCATCAAGACTCGCAATAACGACAACATACGTCTAACACTGGGTATCACAGATTCCGAAAGGACATCCTCAAGATGAATCCGTCGCGATTCGAAATCGGTCCTGTATATAGCACGAATCCACGCGATCGCAAAACGCTACGGGGCGGCCAGATGAAACCGGTATCAAAAGAGCTAGTCTTTGATATTGACATGACAGACTACGATGACATCCGAACATGCTGTCAAAAAGCCAACATTTGCCACAAATGTTGGGCATTTGTGACCATGGCTATCAAAGTCATCGACAGCGCTCTGCGGGAGGATTTTGGATTCGAACACATCCTTTGGGTCTACTCTGGTCGTCGTGGTGCTCACGCATGGGTGTGTGATGCACGCGCGCGCAACTTGCCGGACGACCGGAGGAGGGCTATCGCTGGTTACCTTGAGATCCTTCGCGGAGGGTCACAGAGCGGCAAACGAGTGAACATTCGGCGACCACTTCATCCTCACATCAATCGCAGTCTGGATATCTTGAAGAATTACTTCGCTCAGACGACCCTCAAGGACCAGAACACATTTGCAAGTGCGGAGCAAGCGGAGAAGCTCTTGGGACTGCTTCCGGACAAGACCTTGAATGAATCTCTCAAAAGAAAGTGGGATTCTTCCCCCGATCGGCCTAGCACCAGCAAGTGGGCTGATATTGATGCACTTGCGAAGACTGGAAAAAGCAACACATTGAACACCTCGGCTCTTCGAGATGCCAAGCAAGATATTGTCCTTGAATACACCTATCCCCGTCTTGATGCTGAAGTCAGCAAGAAGATGATTCACTTGTTGAAGAGCCCCTTTGTCATCCATCCTGGCACGGGACGAATCTGTGTACCAATCGATCCGCACAAGGCCGAGGAATTCGACCCTTTATCGGTCCCAACTGTCATGGAGTTGCTGGGTGAAATTGACGCATATGACGCCAAACATCCACCTGTCGGTTCTGAAGACGGAGCTGTACCTGAAACCGAGGGCAGCATGCCGAATGGCTCAGATATGAGGGGCGCTCGCAAGATTCAAGACTACGAGAAGACCAGTCTGAAACCATACATCGAGTTTTTCCGTTCCTTCATTGCGAACCTCCTCAAGGAGGAGCGCGCAGGGAAACGTGAGCGAGACGAAACAGTTCCGCCCTTGAAGGCTGATCCTATGGAGTTTTGAGGCGCGAACAGCTCGTTAAGCTACTTTTCCCGCTTTCATGAATTGTATGCCCCGACAATTTTGCTTTTTGGCTCCTGGCTTCCATTAATTCCCATCAGCTATGTATTTTGTCATTTTTGGCGTTTTTTTTCCCTCTAGTTCCTTTGAACAGGAGCCCGAGACTCTTGTCTCTTTTCACAGCAATATGACATCGTTCGTCTTAATGTGCTTGTGAATGTTTCAATTACAAGTGCAACAGACTTGAAATTACGAACAAGTTACACTTCTTTCCGAATTCCATAATGTACTTTCAATATTTCACGATAACCTGAAAGCCGCACATGTGTCTCAACAAGTCCTGGATAGATACCTATATTCTCGATATTTCAGTGCTCAACTGCCGGGTCAAGATAGACGACTGGACCCGACTACCCGGGCGGGAGCAGTACTAAACATCGTTTGCTGGATCCATTATATAGCAAGTGCCCAGTAGCCTTCCATCACCTATGTAAATCGGGTACCTAGATCTCGGTAGATTTGAGATTTCCGAGCGGATAGGCACATATAGCTTGCGGCTGGACATGAGAGGTTTTCTGCATAGGTGGGTAAATTTGAAGTGATTGGCACTGGGTGCTTTCAGGTCAGATCCATTAGTTGAGATCAGAGCAGTTGACGTTGGTTCATGGAGAAGAGGCTGTGCAAATGGAAAAATATTGTGTTCATACAGGTACCTACTATCACTACTGGTAGTAAGGTACCCAGCTTGGGGGGCTCTCTACATAAATGTGGAAATGATCTAAAGATAGTTTTTAGGGGGCTTCAATTTGCTAGGGCCAGAGACAGAGTACTCTCTTTAGTCTTCCCGCTCAGCGTTTTGCAGCGTTGCATCTACCCATACTTTGATAGTTCCGACGCGTCATACTAGACGTCATGCTGGCCCAATTTGGGAAGGTCACATCCTCAATAAGGCTGATCCGAAGGGTACAGCTCAAAGGTCTTGAGATCTTTGTTGTCCAATAGTTTGAATATCAATATATGCGCTTTTATGTTGGTAGGTTGCCTGCAGCAGTGAAAGCTCTCCTAGGGCACCCCGCAGAGTGGCTGAGATTAATGGTTGAGCTTAAATTCTGAATCAGCAGCAAACAAAGTGAGATTACGTTCACGGCTGTATTGCGGATTGAGGAAGCCAAGGAAAGATTACCATCGACTGAGCGAATTGTTGATATGTGGTTCATAATATTGTTACAAGTATAAGACTGCGAACACGAGCACTGCCAAGGTGGACGAATTCGATAGGCAAGCTGTTGCAGCAGAGTAGTGTGGAGCGAGGAGCATAGTGCAGGGGCCCTCCAGATATTGCAACCGGATCCGGAACGCAGCGAAGCAATGGCCCCTGAGCAGATATCTGAGGACACAGGCAGAGAAAGAGTCATTTAAGCGGCAACAAACTTGCGCACATCTTGAGTGAGGGTTAGCACAGAATTTTCCAAATACGGGGACACAGACACGGATTCACTTACTGTCCAACCAACGAACATACTCCTTCTGCTCCTTGAAGGCAATGTAGTCGGTGACCATGTTCTGGAACTCAAGGTTCAGGCCACGCTCCTCAAGGTAGCGACCCCAGAAAGCAAGAAGCTCGGGGTCGAGGTTCTCGGCAGGGGGGCCAGCATAGAAGCTCTGACGCGACCAATCCTTCTCAGCAGTCTGTGCATTGGCGATGTCGGCATTTTTGAAGTGGGAAATTTCTTCAATCTGGAGGTCGCCGTCCTGAATGACGGCCTGGACCAAGAGAGCACCATTGTTGGGCTTCTCAATGGTGACGTTGACGCGAGCAGGGAAGGTTGGGGGGAGGGCCTCGTCCTCGTTCTCGGCAGGCTTGTTTTGGTAGTCGCCTTCATCGGCAAGAGCGTCGTCGGTGAGGTCGTCCATCGGGTCTTCAGCGAGGTTGTTGATATCAGCCACAGTGAACGTGACACGGATACTGGAATTTGCTGGTCAGTTTTGATAATCAAAGGACAGCTGATGTGAGAAACCTACGTCTCATTGCCAAAGGTCTTGGTAAGGACCACCTCCTGTTCACCCTCCACATCCTTGACCTGCCACTGGCCAGCCTCCAAAGTGTAGTCGATACTCGCTTGCTGCTCTCGGGCATCCTCCTGGCCGGAAGCCTTCTCGTGCTTCAATTCTTCCTCAAGCTTGGCGATGAGCTCGATGTCACCTGCAAAAATGGCCCATAGGCTATCAGTCAAGGGGCCGCAAGCACAAGTGGTGCCATCTTGGATTAGATAGCCAGCATCTCCACCAGGTATTTAGGAAATGCCAAAAAAGGTACAGTGCACTCACCCTCACCAGCGGGTTCACGGAAGACATTGGCGGTTGAAAACGCAGCGTATGCAGGCTTGACGGTCTGCTTCCATGACTGCGCAACAGCTGGACGAGCAATCACTGTTGAGCACAGAGGCATGCGAGTGACAGAGCGCGAGATGCGCGGAGCAGCGCGAGCAAGTGTACGAAGGGAAAGCATCTTGATGTATGTGAATGTGATTGTGAAGCTAGGAGAACAACTTGCGGAAGAAAAAGACGCGCCTGAGCTCAACGGTTGATTCCCGTGCCAAGACCCACACTATCTTCGGGACCGCCTAGATTTGGTATGCCGATTTGCTGAAGTCTCACATGACTATTTTATGTGTTATTAATGGGACACTGCACTAGTATTAGAACAAGGAATAAAATAAACTATATGTTTTGTGATATTAGGACCTATGGTTTACTATATTCGGTTGGTTTTGCCGCTCCCGGCCTACGAGCGTCCCAATACACTCCCTTGTCAGTTCACCCTCCGTTGCGTTGCTCTGACATAAAAGACCCGACCTCGCGCTTTTGACATACGTAGTAGTGCGTGCAGGTGATGAAAAGGGTCGGTGGTGGAAGGGGCGAAATGCTGACTCCGCCAGCCTGGGCAAGCACTCAGGCTCCCATCCCGTTTCTAAGGCCCAGAGGGTGCCGCCATGATTTTCAGGGTGTGCCAACAGCGTCACTCATTTAGAAAGATTATAATCTTCCGCGGTAGACGCTTAGAATATAGCTATATTATTTAGTATTTAGGGCTCTCTCGGTTCCTTTATAGCCATTAGTATAGGTGTACTACTATTATATGACGCGACTGAGGGTACTACTACATAGGACGTAGTCTCTTACTTCTCCCTATACTCTCGCGGTAATCTAGTCGTTTAGATTCCACTAGGAAGGTCACCAGAGTTGCGATTCATGGATAGTCGCAGGTCGTAGTCTTGATTCGTAGGCCCAAAAATGTATTCACATGGAAAAAAGTACACAGCGGAACTCCGCCAACGCCAGTCCTATTCCAACTGATCGGCAAAATGCAAGGGTATCCCGTAATCATGACATGCCCTTCGGAGGGAAAGTGGAGGATTGCTTCGCTCCTTCTTGCGTAATACGGATAAACTTCACTGAACTGAGACCGGCCCAATGTCCGTTCCATTGCTTCAATGCATGCAATACATCGGCATCACCCAAATCAGGCAACCAGAAGCCGGTCTTGAATTCCTTCTCCTCGGTTTCGGTTCGCTGGTTCAAAAGCTCCTCTCGTCGGGTTGGCGGCCGCCCTTTTCGGCGCTCAGACTTAAGCCGCGTAAGTTCCTCGTCGTCTCTGTGAATGCAACTACGGTCTATTAGCTGCCAGGGCCTATGGAGAGAAACGAGAATAGATGCCATACTTCAGAATCAGCTCCGCCAGTTGAGTGTCAGACAACGGCTCTTCCTTGTCTTGAATGGCATCATGGAAGTATTGAATGCGCTCCACTGATAAGAAGGTTGTAAGCGTCAAATAAATAGTTGTCACTCCGAGAAGCCCTGCTTACTGTAGGGTTGGCGAGCCTTGAGCACCATGCCAGCATGGTGAGAAAGTCGTTCTTCTCTGGAACCTGCTCGGCGCAGACGCCGAGCGTCGCGACTGTTCTCATGCATGGAGTCCATGGCCCCCCGCTTCTTTGAGATGTGCTTGTGCACCTTGGAAAGAGAAACACTGGGCATGATGGTGGTCACAATTCGCTGAAATCCTGTTCAATGCAACTTCAACTATCGTACAATTTTGTGGGGCACTGGCAATTATTTTTTTTAAGACCGGGCAGAATATGGCGGTCGAGGATAGTCCAGGGGAGTCGCAGCCACATCACCGCCTGCCTGAAATCACCTCTTGCATCGCGTCTGCGCGTCGAGGGGAGCAAGCGAGGACAAACATTCCAGCGACAGCTGGGGCTCGTCCT
Source organism: Penicillium sp. PF2412A (assembly GCA_023626555.1). Classification (NCBI taxonomy): domain Eukaryota; kingdom Fungi; phylum Ascomycota; class Eurotiomycetes; order Eurotiales; family Aspergillaceae; genus Penicillium; species Penicillium sp. PF2412A. The sequence goes on from JAMAHA010000004.1 coordinate 194,438, forward strand.
TTTCCATTATTCTAATCTTCTTAAGAACTGTGATTCAAGACGCATTCCCTTTTTTTTTGCTACCGTGGATTTGTGGTTGGTCGTCCTGCAACATACATGTCATTCGTTCTACAGTAAATTCGAGGACCCGCTTGTCCTTTGACTGGTGCCCGCCATGGGCATCAAAGGTACGATTGCTCTCAATGTCAGGGAGCAACGACAGGAACTGACTGAAGTTAGGACTTCATGGGCTACTGAAGTCCATACAAAAGCCTTGTCATGTTAAAAGCTTTAGCGGACAGACTCTCGGCGTGGACGCATATGGATGGCTTCACCGTGGTACAGTGGCCTGCTCCGTTGACTTGGTCCTGGAGAGGCCTACGCGGAAGTAAGAGATACTCAAAGCTTCACCTCCAGAGAGGAAATTTCCTTGCTAATCTCACGTCTCATCCGGCAGGCATCTTGACTTTGTCCTAAATCGTGTTCGGATGCTTTTATTCTTTGGTGTCATTCCGTATCTCGTTTTCGATGGCGACAACTTACCCAGTAAGGCTGGAACTGAGCGCGACAGACATCGGCGCCGCCAGGAGAGCAAAGCACTTGGTCTAGAGCTACAGCGCAAGGGCCGCCTACCCGAGGCCTACCAAGAGTTTCAGAAAGCCGTTGACGTGACACCTTACATGGCTCGGCAGTTGATCGAGGAGTTGAAAGAGATGAATGTCCAATACGTCGTGGCCCCGTACGAGGCCGACGCCCAGTTGGTCTATCTGGAAAAGAAAGGTGTCATCGACGGCATCATCTCCGAGGATTCAGATCTGTTGGTTTTCGGCTCAAAGAGACTCCTATCGAAGATGGACCAGCATGGTGATTGCATTGAAATAAATCGATCGGACTTCACGGCTTGTCGAGAAGTGAGTCTTGCCGGTTGGAGTGATGAAGACTTCCGGCGAATGTGCATTCTGAGTGGGTGCGACTATCTGGCCAATATCCCTAAGATGGGACTGAAAACGGCATACCGCAGCATTCGCAGGCACAAAACTGTTGAGAAGACCGTGCGCATGCTGCAGTTTGAGAGCAATGTCCAGGTTCCAGCAGACTACCTCGCAAATTTCAAACAGGCTGAGCTCACCTTCCTGTACCAGCGAGTTTTCTGTCCAGATGCCAAAAAGTTGGTGACCCTGACTGTGCCAGAGGCTGGCGTCAACATTGATGAGCTCCCCTTCATTGGCCCAGACGTGGTAGCAGACGTTGCCGTGGGTGTCGCATGCGGTGACCTGGACCCAACAACCAAACAACCAATTGAATTGAAACCATTGACCCGAGATAAATTTCCCCTTGGGATCACTCGCCGTCAAACGTTGGGTTCATCTTCCGAGCTGAAGTCAAGCAAGCCCATCAGTTCGCTCTTCACGCCCAAGCGAGTGCCTCTTGGCGAGCTGGATCCGAACAGTCTCACTCCGTCTCCCAGCCAGCAGCGTCTTCTGGAAAGGAACAGGAACAATTCCTGGCAAGCAAGCTCGGCTCCTTATCGCTCCACCCAGAGTCGGTCGACTCCAGTTCGAACTCTGTCCGACCAACACCCCAGTCCTTTGATCCGAAGCCTTGAACGCCAATCTGCCTTGGCTCAGACTGCGAACGCCACACCTCAACCAACGAAGCGACAAAGACTTTGTTCCGAGTATGAAGATGACCAGCTCCCGGTGCACTCAGAATCACTCAGTCGATTCTTCTCCCCCAAAGCAAGCCCAGCCAGCCCTAGTGGACAAAAGGCCACTCGAAGCAAAAAGCAGCGCCAGTCTCACCTAGGCATTTTTTCTGATGAGTTGGCGGAAGACATCTTTTCTGAAATTGCCGACCAATCTTCCCAGTCAGATGCCTTGGGCTCGCTTGAAACACCTGCCACTAGTCAAAACTCAGCACAAACCCAGTCGGAACATGAGCAAAAGCCCGCGGCGAGCAAGGAAGAGGAGGACCTACTCTGCCGGGAGGACCAGACGTCCGCGGTAAACGAGATCTCGCAAGACCATGATTTTGATCAGGCATTAAACTACCACGTCCAGCGACAGAACTCGCAGATACTATCCAAGTACGCGTTCACGGCCGGCTCTAGTGAAACTGCTACAGGACTGTCGATGGCTAAGATTCCGGTCTTTCAATCTGGCAATAGACCCACGCCACCTGCAGCGCCGCGAACACCTTCGACTACCGCACAGAACCGAGGCGCTCAGCGCCAAAGGCTTTCACCTTTGCAGCGTCTCGGACGCACGGCATTAAGACGGTGCCAGTCCATTAATTTCCCCACAAAGCTTCGACGAACTGAATCCAGTGATGTGCAGAGTGATCGAGAATCTCCACTCAAATCCCGGGTTCTCGCCGAAGGAGCCCAGGGGAGTGAAGATTTTATTGTTCCCCAAAGCGATGAGGAAGAAGACGACAACGAAACTCTCGAGAAACCGACTCCCGCTTTAGATCTTCAGCGTTTCTCTTTTGCAGCGAGATGAAAAAAATAATCGCATATGATCCGTGAACATGGAGTTTGGGCTGGGATTTTGTTGAATTTGCTACGGCATGCGTCCCTGCCGAACGCGTCGTTTGAATCGAGATGCATTTGCATTGAAGGGATCATCCTCTGGTGTTATTCTGGCGAGAGTTTTTTTTTATCATGGCGACCCGGCACAGCGTTTCACGTTCATTAACATATACATTTATCACCATTTGCTATTCTTTCTATGGTCGTTGTATTACTATTGGTACCGTCTTCCACTGTGCTACAGTTGAGTTACATTCATCTCACATCTCGTCCCTCTTCCTGGACAGTTTAAGAGATTCCCTGCAAACTTGAATGACGTCTCAATGTTGCTGTTTGCAACCGGATGCTTTTCCTGAATACCTATAATCGGCCTAGATCTAGGTTTCTTCAAGACACTGGGAAAAGTAGGTACTTCCTGGTGAGTCTGACTTGGAAGAAGGCCACTCTCCCAACGGCATTACTCTAAAGAAGTAGGCAGTATGTACACCCAGCCTTGCCCAATGGGCTCTGATTTCCGGGCATCAAGGCCATATCGCAGACTTGGTCAATTTCCAGAGTATCGATTCACACCACTCCTGACCTAGGCGGGTCTTTTATTGTCTCTCTATCTAGTCTAGCACTAGGTCTGGACTCGAACAAATGAGCTACCACCTAGAATTACCACTACCACCAACCAATGACCCACTCCCCAAGTCTCTGCCTGGTTTAGTACTTTAGGACTACTGTACCTCCATATTCCGTGCTTTTAGTGGTAGCATTGTATCAAGGTTTGTATATTCTCAATGTCTACCAGGCTGCATTGAATGGAATCACTCATTGAATTGCTCTACTACTTGACCTCATGGTTTTTACTTTTTCCTGAACACTGTAGTGTAGGAGTCTCTCTTTGCCTTCTTGTTCGGGTAGTCAGGCAGCCCGCGATTTACCCCGGGCTCTGGTCTGCTGTGGATCGACCCCACCTTGACCCTCTTTAAGCTTAGCTTGGGCTGCCCTACCGCCACAATGACTGGCAGAACTGCCAGATCGAGCGGGCGGTGGAGTGCGGTTGCCCGGGATGCGAAAGGGTAAACAATGATGGTTGGCCCAGCCTCCCCGATTACTAGGCTTTCGTCTCCATTCCCAGCCTCCAAAAGCATCATTGCCAACCCATTTCGAGATTTGACGCCAGTTCCTGAATTGCAGCTACGCTCTCTTCCTCCTGTGTCCCTCTCACTCCTTCTACATACACACACACTGCCCTGACCTCGGACACAATTCCATCATCCGTCAACATTGCTATTGTCTGGGAGATTTCTGACCACTTTTAAGATTGCTTTTTAGGTGTGGATCAAGCTTCGAACAAAGATCCTCGTCTTTGGAGTCGCCTTTCACCCTTCAAACTGTGTGGACTTGACACATTCCTTCGATATTCGACCTTCAATCGAAACCCGACCTTCCATTCCTCGTTGCGCTCCACATTCCATACCCACGATCTAATCTTTGCCGGTGGATCGAGAACTACCCACCTTTCTCACGTATCGCATCACGGTTGAGACTCGCCGGCTGCATTGAAGTGGTGATTCTGTGTCGGTACACTCGACCTCCTTCTCGGAGCCCCCGAGAAGCGAGCCCAATCGTCTGTTGGAAATCAGAAAGAGCAGGTTTCTTGCGGCACATCTTCAGTCAAAATGGCAATTCGATTTGGCCAGGGCATTGCCCGTAAGTTGAGCGTTTTGAGTCTAATAGAATTGTCTCATGAGTATGTGAACTAACTTTGCTCGCAGGTTTTATTCCCATGGTTGGATATCATCATGTACTGATGATTCTCATCGCAATCGCAATTATCTTGCTATGTACGTCATTGCCCAACTACGACCTGAACATGGTCTCATTTCTTTACTCATGATATCTAACCATTCATAGCATTATTGTTGGCTGGTTGCTCATCGTCATCTCCACAAATACCGGACATTTTCCTCATCTCCATGTACTACGAGAAGTACGACCCAGTACTGAACCTTGCACAAGTGTACCCGGGCGTCGTACAGCCTCTGTCCAATATTGTTCGCAGCGCTGAGTTGGAAGTTCGTGTGGGCTACTTTGGAATTTGCATTCAACCCGACAAGGGTTCTTTTATTTGCAACGCCAACGCCACAGCGCTCGCCGAGATCGTCAACGTCGACGCTGACCCACTGAACTTGATCTGGGTGGCCTCGACATTCAAGGATGCCGTTGTGTTTCCGTATCTTCTGTGAGTGTTATCACGCAGTAATTGTTTCTCCTATTCTTGCGATCCGATACTGATACAGGTATAGCATTGTCGCGGTCATTCTCGCGTTCTTCTGCTTCATTCTTCTCGCCACTTTCCCGGGTTGGCACGAGGAGCCCGATGAGTCTGGGTCTGCCGTGGAAGTTAAGCCTTTCCCCTCAAGGCCTGTGTCTCAAGCAGCTCTTGCTTTAATCTTTGTGTCTTCCGTCTTCGTTCTGGTCTCAGTACTGTGGCAGCACACTGCCTCGGTAGCAGCCAGCACGATAGCTCAAGACTTTGGAAACAGCGTTGTCAAGAGCGGCGTCGGCACCTCCGCCATGGTCCTCGGCTGGTTCGGATTCGTGCTTCTAGTCATCGTGACGATTGGACTTCTCATCATGATCCTCAGCATTAGCATGCTCAGGAAATTGACCGACGAGGAATAGGTCGCGGGCGACTAAGCAGAATCTGTTGAACGCCTTTCTCATTTTTGTCGATGCCCCCCCTTTCTCACGCCCCCTCACGCCTGAATTTTTCTTCCCTCTTGTTTTTTGTATAACCGCACGACACCCACGACACACCCATGAATAATATCCTCTGAAACAACGATCGAAATGGCTTACTATGCAACGAAATGCAACACCCGGAAGAGAAAAGCTTGAATATGGAATCTGGTGGAACTCGGACAAGTTGACTTCCGCGGACATATCAGACTCCTCAGCATCATTCTTTTGTCCCATGACATCTATACAACTTTCCGCTGAAATTGTCCCATGATTTGAGAAAATATTGAATCAATTACCCATTTTAACGCGCCGCGGTTTGGAAGCTGTTGTGGGGGAGTTCTTTGTATAGTTTCTCGAGCCTGCTCATTTGCTCATTTGTGTTATAGCACGTTATATTCAGAAACATGCCATTATATCTTTGAAAAAATGAACTTCTTTCCTCCCGGGTCTACTCTCTCCCTTGCCCTTCTCGGGGTTATCTTAATCCAGTCTTTCCAACATAAGAGTCTTTGAAGGAAGACTAACTGTTGTTTATCGTGGCAGCAACCTAGTAAGTAGGTATTTGGCATTTGAATTGTCATCGGCTCCTAGGAGACTTCTCAGTGGGGAACAAGACGGTCAGCTTCCTTGCAATGGACCAGAGCAGGCGGTTTTGGCTGAGACGGTATCCCGCAGCCAGCCTGGACGGTACTGGAACCCAAGACTACTCTGGACCGGCTGAAGAGAATTCTGGAAAATCACCGGTTGAGGAAAATTGCAGTGTTGATGAATTTGGTAATAATGTTCGGTCAATAGGTATGGTGCCCTCCCACACAACTCCTGACCGAGGCGAAAAATACTATATGATAGGATAAGGTGGGATCAGAAAGGATCAGGAATAGTCTACAGCGTTGTGGGGGATTGCTTCACGTTCTCTCAAGCTGCTTGAATGGGCTTAATAGTCCATCGAGACGCCTCCGCCTCCATTGCCATTCTTCTCGTAAGGACCATCATACCCACCAGCCCCTTGATCATCCAGTGACTTGTAATACGGGTTTGATGGGCCATCTCGTCCACCACGCCCACGCCCACGAGCTCCACGACCCGATCCACGACCGCGGCCAGAGCCACGACCTCGGCCTCGGTATGCACCTCGCCGCGGTGTGTCATCGTGGGGACGTTGGTAGGGATGGAATCCCTGCGCTGAGCCTTGGCCGACTGCTTCATAGCCACCTGCGTGACCCTGTTGGTGAGGATACAGCACCTCTTCATCTCGTTCTTGCTGGTGTCGCCGCTTGCTGCCTCTGTGGGCCTGCTGACCATCCCAGTCTCCGTCATGAGAGGTTTCTTCTTCAACCCGCAACACAACTTTTTCTCCCACCACGGTGTCAAACGTCAATGCCTTTCCGGCCGGAACGTTCTGCCAATTGTGGATTTTGTTGGCATCAGCCGGACGAGTGCCCCTGCGGCAAGCCAGCACAACAGAGGGAGGTGAGTTTTCCGCATGAACCTTTTCGGTAGACGGAACAGGTGCTACTCGAGCAGCCCAGACCTTCTGATCTAATGAACCTAGTCCAGTCACCTGCCAAGTTACTTTCTTCCCTTTCCCTCCAACTCGGTTCAGAATGGCAGGAGTTGCAGGGCGTGGTGAGATGAGAATGCTATTAGCCATGTACTTTACGTCGTTTGACTCGGCCAGTCCCTGTTGGTGGAGCATCGGAACTAATAATTCGTCAATGATGCGCTGCGAGTCCTGCTGTGAGATGAGGTAGCCCGTGTAGAAAATCGAGCGTTTGATGCGTAAGTTAGAGGATCGAGAGCTGATCTTCGCTAGAGATGGATCGCGACGAGCCAGATTGTGAGAGTTGATCATACGCTGGACTTCTGCCGTCTCAATAACAGGATCCAAGTAGGTGCAGCCTTCAGTCACTGCAATCACCTCATAAGCAAACGGCTGACGCGGTGCTTGGCCATTTCCAGCTTGTAGACTGCGGTTGAAGCCATTGAAGAATTCGCGGAACCCTTTCACACTGTAGCACAGTTTAATTCCTGCCCCTTAAAAGGCTGCGTGCGAAATAGATCACTTACTGCTTGGGACGGTCTTCATAAATCCGAATCTCTTCAGCCTGGTTGTAAGTGCACATGAGGTCCTCGAGAAATTTTTGCTTGAAAACCATGGTGGAAGGAAATTGTTGGCCGTTTGGTCCAACCTCCGGTTTCAAGCCGATAAGATCGAATTCAAGTTTCTGACTTGCAGCCATCCGCTTGATCAAGGGTGCAAAGTTGGCTTCACCCCGCCCGGTCAGTAGAACGGTCAAGGCATCTTTTTGGTCCATGCTCATGCGAACTAGACTCAGCTTTGGAAGATGTGGTCAGCTTTCATGAGCCATAAGTACGGGATCTTGATGAGAGAAGGAATATTCCTTACAATACTCTCGTTCCACCACCCATGCCATCCCCTTGGCTCCTCTAGCTCTAGGCCCTTGCCAGTGGCAGAGAGGATATTGGGGTCATGCCACCAGCCGCCATTTGCAAAGCTCTCCCAGCCCTGCAGAAAGCCGATAGTGGAGTTGTTCCACAATTGCGGGTTTGGCAGAGGACTCAGGAACACTGCGTCACAATCCAGGCGCAATCAGTTTCTCCTTCACAAACACAAAGATATGGGGGTGAAACTTACACGTATTATCAAAGTCATAGACATGGATGGTCTTGATTTGCGATACGGCTGCGGGCGTAGATGAGCTTTCATCCCGCCAAGAAGAACAACATGCCGGCGGGCTTCTAGTGCTCACCTGGGAGGTCTCTTGTCGCGACTGACCATCGCTTCAGCGAGGTCAACGTGTGAGTATGATTACGCTGTGAGGCCAAAGTGCCATTGGTAGGCGCCATTTTTTGTTTCAGGGATCCCAGACGTGCTAATTTCTCTGAAATGACAGCCTTCGCCGAACGCATTGAGGGTTATCGCAAGTCACGTTATCCGGAAATGTCGCAGACGCGAATGCGCGTCTCGGTGGCGGTCGAGATGCCCTAGCAAGGAAATATGACTAGGGACCTGCGGAAAGATAACTCTAGCCACAAGGGCGTGATGGGGGTTTCTGGTTTGGATTTGAGTAAGTGCTTTTGATTGGAGTATGAGCTCTTCGTAGCTTACCAGCTCGAAGAAGCTGCGAGCCTGGATTTTTTTTTGCCGCGGGCGGTCCGGCGACCCTTTGAACGTGACTTTGCGATAACACCGGAGATAAGACTCTCCGCATATACATCATCCCTCCACTGACCAACACTCGGCCTTGATGGGAGAGCATGGAGATCTGCAGCGACAAATTCTTCAGAAGACACTCAAGGAGGTAGCTGATGAGGATGTGGAGGACGCTGATCCCTGTGTCATTTGCTTGGACGCTATCACCGAGCCATGCGTCGGCATTCCCTGCCATCATGCCAATTTCGACTATCTCTGTCTGTTAAGCTGGCTGGAGCAGCAGCCAAACTGTCCCTTGTGTACGTACGACTTCCAAATTTATTGGCTGTTGACTGACTTGGTTAATTTATAGGTAAGGCTAGCCTTAGTGCTGTCCAATTTGATCTAAAAGGGCCCGGAGGCCCAAAGACATACAAGGTCCCTCCGTTGGGTACCACGAATGTAGCGCCACGCCCTACACTGGCACACCAGACCCGATCGCGAAGACAGCAATCCCGTCGACAGCGCTTCCCCGCGCCTGGTGCCTCGGCTGCCCAGAATAATTGGCTTTCAGTCCGGAGAAATGTGTATCACAACCAGCTTTATTCTCTTCGCGTTGGCTCGAATCGGCTCTCCCGGTATACTGAGGTGACGCCAAATGACTTCAATCGAGATGAAGCGCTTGTCTCACGGGCCCGCAAATGGATTCGTCGCGAATTGCACGTCTTCAGCTTCCTTCATCCGGAAACAGAAGATGCACCCCCACAACCGCGGAATCCAGTTCCTCGGGCTGGACAGCAGCGACTGGAGCAGCGGAGGGCCAACAATGCCGAGTTTCTGCTTGAGTACATAATTGCCATATTACGGACTGTGGACATCAAAGGCAGCGCTGGTCAAGCGGAAGAGCTGTTACGTGATTTTCTTGGGAGAGAAAATGCTCGTCTCTTTCTCCACGAGCTGCTCGCGTGGCTCCGGAGCCCGTATACATCTTTGGAGGATTGGGATCGTCATGTGCAGTATCCAACTTCGGCTCGTGGGTCCTGCGCCAGCCGGGCTCCGGATGAGCGCTCTCCTCAACGCAGATCTGCGCATTCAAATCTCATACGCGGGCGTAGCGCGTCGCCCTCCAGAGAGCCCGATCGAAGCTTATTTGAACGGGTTTCGCGGCCTCAGCCGACGCGGCCCGATCGAAGCAGAGAGCGGTCTTCAAGGCCAGTTTCAAATCGAGGAGATGACTGGTCGCAACGCAACCGACATCTTCTGGACAGGTATATCCCTGATTGATGCGACGAGCTGAATGGAGGATTCGATTCTTCACGCGATTCTTTGGTCCATTTCAAATGAACATCTTATTTCAGACTATAAATGCGGAGAGAACTAGGCAACTTCGACCAGCGAAGTACATTAAGCATCTGGTCATAAGTGCAATCGTATATTCATGAAAAACATAGTCACCGAGCCATTCCTCCTATCTTCTGCGAAATCGGCCACGAGCTTGAGTGCTGCCACGATGGTGGATCTTCAGGCTCCGATAATTGGTGTGGACCCGGGCATTCGCCTTGATCATGCGAGTTTTGGGTGCTGTTGCCTCTGTCTGCGGAACCGACGGTGCTTTCTTCGGCTCTGCTTTGGGCTCTTCTTTCGGCGCAGGCTTGGCCATCGACACAGCTTCCTTGATCCGCTCGGAGAAGCTCTTGGGCCGAGACAGTAGTTTGGATGATCCTCCAAACTCTGAATCATCATCTGAATCGAGATCAGGTTCTTCAGAGACCGATCGTTGATCCTCTGCATCGGAAACAGTGTGTAATGATGTCGTCTCATCGCAGTCGACATTCGAAGCCTCGTCAATCACTTCTGAGCCGGCCGGGAGCTGAGTCTCGAGAACTCCAATTACCTCCGCGTCCTCATTTGCCGTATCCTCGTCATTCTCAATAGGTGCAGGGTCCGCCTTTTTCGGACGAGTCAAGACTGGCCTCATGACGACCCTGCGCGTAGTCCGCTTTTGACCCTTCTTCTTGTATGGCCGACCTTCCTGCGGCACTGGCTGGCTTTGCGCGACTTGGAAGCTGTGGGCTTCCTGCTCAGCCTCGATTTCTCGAAGCATGTCCCACTCGTCATCTTCGCGGTCTTCCTCCATTTCTCGCAACCCTTGCACAAGGTGTGAAAGGCCCTTCGCGGCGAATTTCAAGGGCTTCCGTGCTGCGATTGGACTGAGGCCTACGCTTTCGACGTGGGAGGTGGGCGGTGGAACCCTGTTGAAGTTTGTCCGTCGGAGGAAGGAGGGCGTATCGGACGTATTTGGTTCCGGTGACGTGGCGCCTTGCCTTAGAGAATGCAGATCGTCTTGTGCTGGCTGTCCGTCCTTGGCTTCAACCATGGCCGCGTAGCGCATCGTCGTCGGGGTCGCAAAAAGATTGGCCAAGTAGAATTGTTTCGTGGAGGACGCTGGTGTGCGAGAAAGTCGCGCATGTTCTTCCTGCCCTTCCTCTTCTTTGTCTGCCCCTCCTTCATCCACTTCCGGCACATCTGCTAACTTGTTGCCCATCTTCCCTCTGGACGGCGTGTGGAAACCTGCTGCCAAGAAGTCTCTTTGCTTTCTTGCTGACGGCGTCGCCCCGCTCCCCCCTGATTCGGAGAGCATGTCAAACAACCCCAAGGCCTTTCCATCTCGCTGCGGTGTTGGTCCGATGGCGGCTTTCAGCGGCGAGGCGGTCGAAGCCCCTTGTTGGTGAGCACTTGGACTAAACAACTTGCGAAAAGTGACTGGAGAGACAAACTCATCCACCTGATGTTCATGCTTGATTCGATTGTTGGTAGGTGTGGCAAATATTCCCTTGGCAGCTTTTCTGGGCGTTGTTATTGATTGTGCGGCCTCCGGTCCGCTGGGAGATGCATGTCTTCGCTTCCTCGACTGAGATTCAAGGGGACCTTGCCGGTTCTCTCGTCGGCTGAGGGTCGATTCCAGAGCTTTGAGTCGGCCATATTCCTTATATTTGCTGGCTAGATGCGACTCACAGGAGAGAAGTCAGCTTCCTGATATCATCCCAAGCCTAGAGCCATGTGCTTTGTACTCCTGCGCACGCGGTCACCTACCTATATCTGGGTGTTGTTTAATGTCTTCACGGCCAGCTTTTCGGCCCTGGTGTGTGGCTGCAAAGGCTTTTTCCCAGGTTTTTAATTCAGCTCGAAGGTCGAGTGCCTTTGCCGCAACATCAGTGCTTGACTGTAACGCGTAGTCGGCCATTGTTAAGGAATTATGTGACAAGCCGCATTTCGCGGGGAGCAAAGATGAAAAAAGGGCCTGACGCGTGACACGCGACATGCAGATTACCAAAGAGGAAATCCAATTAAAGCGCGTTTTTGGGTGTGACGTCGCGAGGTGCCGCCCGCAGGCCGTAACTCGCACGCACCGCCCGAGACTCCACTGCAACGTTTGTAGAAAATAGCATCACAACATCAAATTCTCATAGTCACTAGGCTATTTCAAAGGACTCCTTTTGTGGTCCATTCATATTTACCCGTTGCATTACACTTCCAAACATGCTCGAGTGTGCCATGACACCCTATTAAAATGATTTTTCTTTTGACTGAAGCCTAGCGGAGTGTCCAGCCAATCCATGTAGGTCTTATTAGCGCTTATGGCTCGGCCTCTCCGTCGGTGATCCTACCTCAGGGAATCTGACTGTGCATCTGGAATCAGCCAATGCTATTCTCATCGGGGGCGTTCCTAGCAGTATGGAGGATCTGAGCACAGATAATTGCTTGTGTTCGCTCCCTTTCCCCCGCTCGACAAACCTCGCCAGTATTTCTTCATCGCATTATCAACAAGAAGTAAAAAAGAGACGATACGACGGAGCATTCGCCGTCGCAGAGCTCCATTGGCATGGCTGTCGTTCCCAGCCCATTTGACTCCGAGTTTGACGCAGCCGTCGCAAAGGGACTTGACGAATGGAAAGTGCCCGGAATCAACATTGCTGTTATTCGCAATGGGCATACATTCTCTAAGGTACATACAACTTGTGCTGTTTTGATTATGTAGTGATGCTGAGTCTCTGCTCAAGGCGTACGGCCTCGCCAGTTTTCCAGACACGCCAATGACTACAGACAAACTGTTCTCAGCGGCAAGCACCACAAAGGCCTTCACGGCAGCGGCTGCTTCCATGATCATCGAGGAGAGTAAGAATTCTTCATCTCCGATAAATTGGGATACTCCGCTTGCTTCTATCATTCCGGAGGACTTTGTTCTCTCAGAAGAGCACGCAACCGCGCACACGACTCTAGAAGATGCTCTGTCTCATCGATCCGGTATTCCTGCCCACGACTGGGGTCTCCTTTGTGGAGACAAGAATGCGACGGTGCAGGAGAATGTCCGCACGCTTCGAAACCTACCGCTGTCTGCTTCTCCACGGACTGAGTTCCAGTACACGAACCAAATGTACATCGCGGTAGGACATGCCCTGCAGACGAAAGTGGGAGAGCCACTTGGGTCATTCTTGAAAAGGCGGATTTGGAACCCTCTGGGCATGGAAGAAACCTTCTTCTCCAAAGAGGAGGCCAGAAAGGATCCTAAGGCCGCAGCTAAGATCGTGTCGGGCTACCGCTGGATTGCCGAAGAGAATGGTGGGCATTGGATTGAAGAGCCAGAGGCGACATGGTGCGCAAAGACAGCCGCCGGAGGCATAGTCAGTAATGTCTTGGATTACTCGCGCTGGGTGCAAGAGTTGCTCGATCGTGACGGCCCGCTGAGCGGTCACGACTCCCTCACCAAACCTCGAATTTTCAGCTTCGAGCAAGGTCCCACGGATTGCCCAATGCCTTATCATGGATACGCATTGGGCTGGTTCGTGTGGCACTATCGTGGCGAGCACCTCTGCTCACATACCGGCGGCTGGCCTGGCTACTCTAGCTATGTGGGAATAATCCCGGAGAGGAAATTTGGCATGGTATTGATGGCAAATTCTTCATCTGCTGGTTGTCTCAACTCGCAGTTATCCATCCACCTCATGGACAAGATTCTTGGGCTAGCGCATGACCCAGTGCATGAACGAAAGATGGCAGAATTGCGCGCTCGACAGGAAGAGGAAAGGATGAAACTCATCAATCATGAGGATGAGAATGTGGAAACTATCAAGCAAAGGCTGTTCCCTTCCCTCGCCAGCCCTCCAATACCTCACTCTCTCCCTCTGCACAAATACACCGGCGTCTACAGACATCCAACTGGCTTCTGGCTTACCATCGTTCTGGACGATGAGGGCAATCTTAGCCTTCAAAACTCCCATGGTGCTATTCCCGTTGACTTGACCCTGATCCATGCGAGCGGTGAGTTCTTCGTTGCCAAATTGAGAACGAGCAACCCTCTGCCCCTGGAACCCTTTCCCGTTGAGTTCCATGTCACTGCTTCTGGAAATGTTCATACAATCGGACTACCCCTTGAGCCAGCACTGAAAGAGAAGAAGATTTGGTTTGAAAGGGATGATTCATGAAACTTTCGGCTAGCATCACCACTGCTCGAGGCTCGCTCTTGCTTGGTACTTCTTCCCTCGAATTCTCTGCATGAGAAGACCGATATTCCACTCGAGATTGTTGCAACGAAATCAGCGAGCAATATTCTAATCCACCACTTTGGTATCACCAGCTTGTCAACCCCCGTAGACGATCGAATCCCCCACGTAGTTGCGTCTCGGGATGGACCACCTTCCCTTGGAGGACGGTGTACTTCACGATACCCTCACAATGCTCCGGTCGCACACGAGCCAGCCAGATCATTTGCTGCTCTTTTCTCCGGTAGATGAGGACGTTGGCTGAGTATTTGTGTCCGCCCACGTGGGAAACGAAGAAGATGCCTGCACCCCCGGATCGCGAGTCATCCATGTCACGGTCCAATCCCAATGGTCGTAGATGTCTCTCCATTTCTCGCTTGATCAGCGGTGCTGTGATACCACACCGGGCGTCTCGTCGTCGGTGGGAACAGAGCAGAATCACGTAATCCAGCTCACATGGTCGTGTGGCCAGACCATCGGCAGGGTTGGTTTGAGCTTGGGTGCTTTTGACAACGTGAGGATCGTCGATGAGTTGACGAACCAGACATGGAACATCACCCTGAGTAACAGAGTCAACATACACAAACTGCGGTAAAATCAAAACTGTCGTCGCATCATCCGGGGTTTTTTCCGATCCGGATGCGTGGAGTGGTGATTGTATATTTGATGCGGAGACCATGTAGCGCTACGGAATCAAACCGAACCAACAATCAGTTTGGAGGATCCATTAGGTGGGTGACCTGAATGCGGGCAATTGATCGTTCAATTAGGTGATCAACTTACACCTCGTTTTGATCTCGCCGAAGAGTCATTGAATGCTTCCATCAAACTCCCCCTCTCCTGCTCGACCTTTTCCTTCCAGTCCGAGCGTCCTGTGGCGATGAGCACATGCGAGTGGAACTCTTTGATGAACCCGTAGAGCGGCAGATACTCTTCAATCTTGACTTTCTCGGGAAAATGTGTCGTGCAATCGGCGCAGTCCATCACACATTCCGGCCCATCTGTTTCGGGGCTCACTTTGGGAAATATATACTCGGGCTCAAAGCCGAGGGCGAGAGAATACAGGGACCGAAGCATGGCGAGCTATCCTTGTCACGTACACGCTTATTCTTTCTCTTTTTTGAGATAACCTGGAAGAAATCTTAAAGTTTTGGAAGCAGATGGGATGACTCCTGGTTTAAAAAATTTTTGGAGTCGAGGCAGCGTGATGCGTTGTATTATAATAGTACGAGGTGAGAGTCAAGTGCGATATCTCCGAGAAGTGCTTTTCCCGAAACTTCGTATCCCCGAACAATCAAGCATTCAGACCCGAGGAAGAGGTCCGAAAGCCGCTCTCGACGTCCAACTGTCAGGAAATAAAAAGATAAGATCTCATCAATTGATTAAGAGCGCTCGATGCAATCACAATACGATCAAGGTCTTGGAACTTGTTTTTGCCGGTTGAGCAATATTCCTATGTTATTGGAAGCCGCTTGATTAAAGTCCGAACATGTCACCATCGATCGGTCGCCCGGTACCTTGACAGCATCGTCTCTCTATGCGTTAATCCACTCCATCTATGTACATTCACGTGATGCTGTTGAATTGAGTTTGTTCCTATGTGACTCGCATTGCGAGGAGAGATTCAGGCAAGAAATACCTAGTGTCAAGTTCACCCTTCAAGGATGACATGTTGACGATCGTCCCATATTCAAAAGGGTGTTGAATTTGTGTCTCCTTCTTCACTCGAGTTTTAGATTTGCGCATCAAGGACACTCCGGCATTACAGAGTACAGTTTGAAAAATAAGCCAGACAAATGAGTCTGAAAGCCAGGTCTTTTGCATATGGCGACCATGGTCAGGATTGAACATAAGGCAAGGGAATGCTTAAAAATCGAAGACCCCAAGCTTCGTGACGGACAATATAAAGATCACGACTTTTCGGAGCTTGAGGTAGGACATGGAGTCGAGAGTAAGCCTTATCAACCATACAGCCCGATAGAATGAGGGTCGCCACTATGGTATGACATAGTTTCTCCCCAGTGAAGAGAGCTGAACGAGGGACTGCCGAGCGCAAGTCAGCTGAAGCAGAACTCATCACCGCGTCATGGCGGATGGAATAGAAGAGATCCAAGACACAGTCCTTTCCAATCAAGTGTTGGCGTACAGGCCAAAGCTGATCCACCGTCATCAACGGGGTTCCAAATACATAGGCTCTTTGGGAGGGCGGCGATGCTGTAAAAAATATTGCACCTCAACTTATTGGCTGTGTCTCAGCCAAGTCACTCCGACACTCGTGGCGTGAAGCGGATCGGGGGCTGAACACTACTGTCGTCGAAGGTGATGCAGCTGCGCTCGATCACCGATACCTCCTATCTCGTCGCGACCACCAAACACCTTCGTCCATCAGCAATGGGGACTCTTTACTGGTGAGGCGAGCGCGGCTGGCATTTTAGGGTCGTCTTTCCTTGGTCTACGACACATGAGCATGCATGCAACATTGAATGCCTGGCCAGCTTCGCCCGATCTCAATGACACAATCTTATGATGGAGATCTCAGTGGATCGCATTCCGCGCTATTGATCGACACAGCTGGACTGCTAGGCTCCCGCAAGTACCAAGCTTCCAATCGCAGGGACGATGATTGTGTCATGAATGCCAGGGACCGGTCCCAACCGCCCGAGTCCCGACCCGTGACTCGACCATGCCCAGACCATCAACGCCTCACGTGCTCCAATCTGGAAAAGGTCGGAAAGGACCGACATAACTCCGGGCCCCCAGCTGAGGTTAAAAAAGAAGCCGTCCGCAGCCCTGTGGGCCACTCCACGTAAGCTGGAACGAGCGGCAGGCACTTCCAGTTGACCAGCTGCTGCCCCCCGTGCTGTGCTCGGCGCTTAGCACTCCAGTGTTCCGTGCGGGATTGTTCCAAGGGTCCTGAGTAACCATAGCTCGGAGGTACAGCAGCAATGTTCGCCCATGTCCTGGCGGAAGACCTTTTGGAGTAATCCTCACTTCCATCCATCACTCTCATCGCCACCATGGCCGATGTAGAGGGTTCAGGCCGTACGCCACGGGGCGACCGACCACGTAAAAGACGCCGGCGCACCATGGCTTGCACCCAGTGTCGCAGTCGCAAGTTGCGCTGCGATCGCGAATATCCAACGTGCACCCGCTGCATGAAGAGTCGGACGCCGAGCAAATGCACCTATGAGGATGGTTTCTTATGGCAGCAGCCGGCCACCTTGCCGACTCCGGCGTCAGTCTCAACCGACAGGCCAGTGGACCCGTTGGCCCAGGTCTCCAGTGCTCCTCGTCCCGCGCAGACTGGCTTGATTAATGTGGTAACGACACCAAGCTCGGGCCTCGGGCAACCGTTGACTCGGGCGGATGCTCTCCTTTCGACAGTCGCGCCCGACCAGGGCTCAACGGCTTATCCCGAAAGTGACGATGCATATCGTGGCCAGAGCCGCCCTGCGGGCAAAGAGAAGGGCTTTTTAGAGACAGTCCTTGGGGCGCCAAAAGCGGCCGTTGATCAGGAGCCCTATATCAACACAGATGTCTTACACCGTCCTAGACGCCCGGCGATTGAAGAATCCACGCCCCTCTCAGCGCGGCCACGAAGGCTCAGCACTGGCGACGATACAGAGATAGAAGGAGTCTTGTCGCCATCGCACGAGCTGGATCTGTCGCCACGTATGATGATGAGAGGTCGAGATACCAAGACACGGTTCAGCGGCTCGGGAATCTACGCCAATGTGGTCCCTCAGGTATCCATTCCTTTGACGTGCTTTCGCTCTTATTCTCCGTTGTAATCCGCTTTCGATCCTTGCAATTGACATGGATTCTAGTTTCCGGACATTCGGGCATTTGCTGAAGAGATCCGACACGCCAATCCAATTCTCTCCCAGGTGCGGCCCGACCTGGAGCGGGTGATCAAGGGACTGTGGAAGCGTCAGCCACTCAAACAGGCCTTTGCCGATCCTACCATTGAGTCCTTGATCGCACTCTTACCATCTCGGTCGGTAGCCGATGAACTTATTGGGGTGTACCTGACGTATATTGAATCTTTGCATCGTATCTTCCACGTCCCCACATTTTTGACGGAGCTAGATGATTTTTGGCGAATGATATCTATCCCCAGTGCTGTATCTGCTGCGTTTGTGGTGCAACTACTGTTGGTCCTCGCGTGTGCGTGGAACCTCGCCGATATGGGCAGTCTGCAAGAGAAGAGCGCGACCCCGCTCAAATGTTATACGGCGGTCGAGTGGGTGTTGCATGCAGAAAAATGGATTGAGAATGCGCACTTTAGGCGGCAGGAGATTACCACACTGAGGCTCTCCATTTTGTCCATCATGGCCAAGAATTACCATGGGATGAAACGCAGCAAGGCGTGGCTGGCTACAAACACCTTGATTCGACAGGCCATGCTTTCGGGTTATCACCGAGACCCGGACCAATATGCTCAAATCTCACTGTTCAACAAAGAGATGCGCCGGCGCATCTGGATGACCATGGTAGAATTGGACCTTCAAGTCGCAATCGATCGAGGCATGCCGCCGGCTGTCCAGGCCATGGACTATGACACATTACCTCCTCTGAACATCGATGATGACGAAATTCATCAAGACTCTACGGTAGTCCCAGCACACCGACCGATCGGTGACATTACAGACTCATCCTTCCAGACTGTACTCGGTCGATCCCTTCCGCTGCGGCTCAAAGCCTGTCAACTGATGCACTCGCCTCGGATCAGCTGTCGCTATGAAGAAATTCAGCGGTTGGACTGGGAGCTGAGTCGCCACTTGTCTCAAATCCCTCCGTGGGACCATATTGAGGCGGATGATCTGGTCAAACAGCACAAAGTGACCCTTTGGAAAGCGGCCATTGGAACTAAGCTGGCGCAAACTCTGCTCTCCACCCACACGCCGTTCGCCATTGAGTCTTTACGGGAGCCCCTCTTCGCGCCTTCGGCTCGGTCTCGTTTGGATGCCGCCACGATGATCCTCGCCACCCAGAAACGCCTGTTCGATACTTCCCGACCACTATCCTTATGTATGCTGGGGGAATGGACCCTCCAGGCCTTCCTCTCCATCTGCCAGGTCGTTCATGCACCGGGATCTCGGAACAGTAAGTTGCCGTCTGATCAGACAGCCAGAAGAACGGGCAGAACTGACCCGTTTTTGGTGCCTGTAGCTGCATCCTCTTATCCACTATCATCATCAATCGTATCCGTCTTGCAGAACTTACCCGGCTTGCCAGAGTCGCTTGTCTCCCTGGCCGAGACGGCATTGATGGCGCTTGAAGGCCGGTTTTGGCTTGTCCTGAAAGGCGCCAAGGACTACTTTTTCCTCTCCACCATTCTGGCTCTGGCTAAAAGTAAGCAATGGCCTGGCCAGGCAGTCATGTATAAGCAGCAAGTGGTTGAACGCATTCTCCTGTTTGCGCAAACTCTTTTCTCTCGGCACGCGGGTTGCGAGCATCTGGGAAAACTGGGAATGGGCAGTTTTCACAACAACCAGGTTCGTCTCATCCTTTTCTGTCTTTCCTTTTTAATACTTCCTGATATTCTTTTTTTTTCTTTCTTGAGGGGTGCTCACATTTTTCTCTTTCTTGCTCTGGCGTAGATCGCAGCTTTCCTTGCAAATCCAGGGATGTCTCCTCTCCTTTCGTCAGATATGAATGGCTGTCTGCCTTCATCACACGTTGCAGTCACGGTTCGTGTCTTTTGTTTTTTTTTTTCCCTCTTCTTTCTATCATTGACCCCGAGTTCATACCCTTGGACGACAAAACCATATGCTGACCGGCGTCACCTTCATGACCCTTTGTCCTCACAGCCACCGGATGATTTTGACCCATTCTTGGATGTCTTTGACTGGGAAAATGTGACAGAAACCCCGGTGGGCAGCTGATGTCCCGGTCGACGGCCGTCATCACCCAGTGTACTTGTATTTTATTCCGTGAAGGGCCGGTTCAATCGGTCGTGATGATGGTTGTGTGCGAACTCATCTGCGTGGTGGTATCCGCGGTAGCGATCGGGGATCTCTGGCCACCTTTTTGACCAACAATGCATTCTCCCACCTGCAGGGCGTGGCAGGCAGATTAATAAACAGATCGATGGTGGCTCCTGGGCTACACTCTGTTCATCTATTTCCTCCCTGGGACGCAGGCAGATCCTTTTTTTTAGGCAAGCCAGACGAGCCGCCTCAAGACATGACAGGGGAGGTCCTTGATGCTTCTCAAGTCGGAGGTGGATCGGTGGAGGATTCGCGGAATATGTGGATTGAGAAATCTCATTGATGCCATTGTGATTTAAGTTTGATGAGACGGCTGAGTCACCGAGTAGCCTAGTACTAGGGAGCCGTCGAGACTGTGGCGCACTCTCATGGACGTTAGCAGCGAGGATAGAGTTGGTGCGGTGGACCTTTGTGATCCTCTAGAGTGCAGATTGCCACTTGGGGTGATGACTCGATACTCTTGTACCGCGTGAGAATGCATCAAACTGGCCACTGTCGAGCCACCATAGCGGGGTCCCATCCGTGCCTGCAAGCGTATCGTATCCCAACAGTGCAGCAACGGGAATTTGGTGCAGGCCGTTCCACGTTCCTCTACACAAGATTTGATGCAAATGTTTCCTGGTCAGACAATTCACGACAGTTTCATAAGACGACAGAGAGTAAAAATCTCCTCGCGCCACAATCATAGAATCTCCAATCTCCATTCAGATGTACTGTGATCTTTCGGGAGGACTTTTCAGTATCCAACGGGCTCAACGACTTCCATGCTGGATCCCTCCACAGAGGGACACCAGGCACCAACATTATGATCGCAGCCACATCTCCACGACGGACCAACTGGAATTCCCCCGTTTTCCCGAGTGATCGATTGGAAAGTGGATTGGGTCCCCGTCTTTTGACTCCAAGCCAATCATACCTCACGTGTCACATCGACACGATGCTTACGTTGCCGGTGGGATTGTCCACCTCATGAAGCTTGTCTGCCCGTGTACGAGGGTCGTGTCGATCAGGGGGATTGAAGACTTGGGTTGATCAGTCATGCATGTTTCTAGTCGAAGCACGAAGCACGAAGCACGAAGCGCAAAGCACCCTGACATGGTCACCTAGATAGTTCCTACTTATCTCCAGTTGGCGTAGGTAGTTAAAGAAGATAGTCGAGAGGTGCTTTCCATTGGGGGGCGTTTTCATTAGCGTCGGTGATAGTCGCCTGGATCGCTTGGCTTCTTTTCCAGTTGATCATCGGGGGGTCCTCCCCCGCCCCTGCTTAGGGAGTTTGGTGTTCTGTTGGCGTTTCTATTTCCAGCCTATTTTGCCATGTTGGAACTTTCGGACAAGTCGGGGGGTCAGCTTGAAGGGTTGCTTTTTTTTTTTTTTTTTTCCTTTTTGGTAATTTTCTCTTCTTCTGCATCTTCTTCCTGAATCATTTTTGCACGGCCTCCCCAGTGACCACAATTATTACCTCGTCCTTGATTCTCACAATGTCATCGTCGCACACCAGTCAATAGCTGCACAATGCCCGCCACCTGCACGATGCTCTCTCCAGTTCAATTGCCAGTCAATCCCTCGCTGCCATGATCGCCATGCGTTTCTACTGCTTCATCCTGGTGGGAGCCCTACTGGCGCCGTTGGTCAATTGCCAACGGTCCACACCATCTGGAAGACCCAGTCTTCCCCAAGTCTACGAGACCACGACCACGATCCCTCTCCCCAACGAGGGCCACCTGCAGGTCCATGATCCCAATGTGGTCCTCTGGAATGACCACTATTACCTCTTCAAAGGCGGCGTACATATCCCCTTCTTCAAAGCTGCCAACATGAGCGGGCCCTGGACACCCGTCGGCACCATCCTCGCGGGCGACAGCATCATCCACCAAGGCAATCGATCACGACCGTGGGCCCCGACGACGGTGGAGCGCAATGGGACTTTGTACTGCTACTACACACTCAGTACGTCTGGCTCGCGGAAGAGTGCCATCGGCGTGGCCACGAGCACCACGCTCGATGGCTCGCCCTGGACGGACCACGGGGCATTGATTCGGACGGGCGATGGGCCCGGATCGGAAGTGTGGCCGTTCACAGTGACCAATGCCATTGATGCTTCGTTCATCCGGGACGACGAGACTGGCACAGCTTATTTGAACTATGGCAGTTTCTGGCATGATATCTGGCAGGTGGCGCTCACGGACGATTGGTTATCGATCGAGAGCCCGGCCAAGCCGAATGCCACGCAGCTTACATTTGTGCCGGATGAGACAGTTCGACCGGAGGAAGGCTCGTGGATGAGTTACCATGATGGGTATTACTATCTCTGGTTTAGCCATGGGACCTGTTGTAATTTCGAGAAACGCGGATTTCCTCATCGAGATCAGGAGTATAGTATCCGGGTGGGCCGATCGCGGAATGTGCAAGGCCCGTTTGTCGACCGGACGGGAAGTCGATTGCTGGATGGAGGTGGAACGGTGGTGTATGCCTCGAATCATGGACTGGTCTATGCCCCTGGAGGACTGGGGATTCTGCCGGGAAATTCGTCAACTCCGGATATTCTTTACTACCACTACTTGAATACGTCTATAGGGTTTCAGGATGATGTGAGTGCCGGACTGGGGACTTGCGGGGATTCGACCTGCAACCTCCGAAGAATCCATACTAACTGTCTTGATTGATACAGCAAGCGCAACTAGGATACAATTACCTCAAGTACGACCAGGGCTGGCCCGTCGTGTTGGAGGGCATTGTGGTGCAAAGCAGCGCTGCGATCATGTCCCGTCTGCCGGACATGTACATGACTTTCACATTAGGTATGAGCGTCCACGTCTGGCCCATGGGCATAGATTCCATGTTTTTTCTTTTGTTTTCTTCTCTTACTGACACATGAATCAAGTAGGACTTTGGATGGCCGTCCTTGCGGCGTTATAGATGGTCCGAGGAAACTGTCCGTATTTGTGATTGGTGACAGACACATGACCTTTGCACACTCTGCCTTTTGGGAGAGATCAGTAACATCTCATACTCCTCAATGTCACGCCATCGCGTCGTCCGCGTCCTCTCAATTCCAATAGGCAGGGTCAAAATCACTCAAACGCAGTGCTCGCCTACCATGTAGGTATCAATCCTCCCAAAGAATTCCCCTGTACATGTTCAATTCACAACTTTGCGCCCGCCGCGGCGTTCGACCTCCTCCACATTTGCTTTCGACGCTCATGCCCTGCATTGAAATCCTCAACCCACATCCGATCAAACGGGGGCAAAACTCGACCGGGTACACCTTGGCTCGGTTCTCCCGCAACTTCTCGTAGACCCTCAAAATAAGACTCAAAGTCGGGATTGATCACTGTGAACCCGGGTCCGTCTCCCTTCAAGGCCACACGATCCCGTTCCCATCTTTCCTGCGCTTCGAGACTGGGAAGCCTGGCACGACCCGCCAGGACTCGTGCTCCAGCGACAGCCTGCCATTCAAAGACTTTGAATGTGAGACCAGCACCGACCTGTGAGTAAATCTCATTTAGCAAGCATCTCCAAGGCGCTTCTTGGAACGGGGGGGGGGGGGGCGATGAAGACGGAACACGATGTCAAGACCACACTCACAGCTCCCACAAAAACTAGAGTTGGATCCAGTCGATAAAAGACATGCTGGTAGAGATTCGGGATGCGGTTGTTTCGAGTCTCAACCTGGGGTAGAAAGGGGATCGTCCACGTAAAGCCGGTCCCGAAGATGATGTGATCCACATCGGATTCCCAGGTGCCGTCTTCAAAGTGGACGGTCCGCGAGTCGCTTTCGATGTGGGAGATGGGGGCTCGACGGCGAATCTTGGGGTGTTTGAAAGCATCGTCGCCAAAGTATGCGTTGTATCGACCGCGCACGACGGCATGAATGGGATCTTGAGCGCTGTCGAGAAGATGGACGGCCGTGTCTGCGGCCGACACGGAGGCTCCCACCGTGATGACTTTCTGGGGGCGTTTGATCAATCATTAGAGGAAAGAAGAAAAAGAAGAAAAAGAAGAAAAAGAAGAAAAAGAAGAAAAAGAAGAAAAAGAAGAAAAAGAAGAAAAAGAAGACATACCTTATTTCGATACCTTTCCGGTCCACGAAAGTGTTTTGTATGTTCGACACTGCCCGGGTGATTCTTTGCAAATTCCACCAGACCAGGAATGGCAGGAATATAAGGAACCGCATAATGTCCCGAAGCCACAACCAGCGCATCAAAGGCCTCCGACCACCAGAAATCCGCGCGCGTCCCTCCCTCACGCATCCCCGTGCGCCGAAGAGTCAGAATCCACTTTTGATCAGTCGGACTCTTGACCGCACGTTCCACGGTGGTGTTGTATTCAACCAGTCTCTCATACCCCTTGGCAGTAAAGAGATCTTCAACATACTGCCTGATCACCGAGTGATGCCGAAACGGCGTATCGTCTCCATGTCGCTCGATGGACCACTGGGACCGGACCGTGGGGATCGGCTCTTGCGAGTAGCACATGGCACTCACATCCACGTTTGTCTCTAGTCCCGGGTACACGGGCGAGTCCGTGAACCGATCCTGTGCGGTGATGGGAGTCCAGCAAGGCAGATGATCAGGGATCGGGAGTGGTGCATCGGCTGTACGTGCAGCCAATGCATCCAGATCAAATTTTGTCGGAGGAGGATCATCCCGTGAGACCCTGAGAATTATGTGGTTAGAATCAGAGTTTGGTATCGTGCAAGGAAAAGCAAAGGAAAAAAAAAGGTCATAGGTTGATCGTTTCGATTGACATACCAACAACCTCCGGCTTTTTCTTGTCGCTCGAAAACGCGAACCGTGTCAAAGACTCCTTCTTGCATCAGTGCGTCTACTGCGATTGCTCCGGCGGGTCCAGCGCCGATGACAGCCACGCTTTTGATCGAGTGCATCGCGTGGGCTGTCTATTTCGTGATCTCGATAGCTTTATAGAATTGTCGATACATGAGAGCCTTGAACGAGCTCCACTTGAAATTGGAAAGGTTAGGCAGATAAAATCTCCAAACCGACGAGCGTGAAAGATGTCCTTAGCACTCCCTAATTCAGCTTGTGCACTTGGTGTTCAAATTGAAGGAGTAAAAAACCCCCCCGGAAATATCTCGGCGATATCACGCAATCGGACGTGAAATCTTCGCAAGAGTGGTAGATGCGGGAGAACCGAGCCCCAAATGGAGATGAAAGACTCCCGCCGCAACTCTCGACGGCCTGTGAGATGAGCGATTGGAGTGCGATCGCACTTGGACAAACTCTGGTGGCCGTGGTCCCCCAGATCAAACTTTCCAGAAATGTGGGGGGAAAGTTTTCTTAATTTCTGAAAATAAACGTATAATCTTCGTGTTTGACTCCTTTTTGCTCGCTCGTCCTTGATCAGGAGAAGCTGCGAAACATTCAAGACTCAAATGTTCCCCCAGAACAAAAGGGCAAAAAGAAACAAAAAAAAAACTCAATCTCATACTGAGTTCGGCTGTTCCTGAGATTCTTGCCGAGCGGCTAAGATCAACCCGTCGGTAGAACCGGGATTGGTGGCACTTTTGGGCGTTGGATTTCTCATAGTGGGTCGTCTCCAGGAACGTGGACGGGGAGACGCAGATTGATCGGTATCAAGTATGAGGGTTATACTAATGGAGCTGTGGTGGACAGGGTACTTTCTACCTGGATTCTCGCTCAAGATGGTGTCATTGTGGACAAGTCAGGGTCGGAACAGAATGTTCTTACTTATTTGACAAGTGTCGAGGACGTGTAACTGGGCGAGACCTCGGATCAAATGGCCCAGTCCGATGGAAGTATGAAATGTGAGGAGCCTGTTTAAGACTGCGATTACACGACTCCAACTCCCAACTAATTATCTCGAGCTACGATGAAAGCCGTTTGAAAACCGAAACTCTTCATTCTGAAAACTCCCAAGTACAGTACATCATTTCTTCATTATCAACTCCCACAAACAGGAGACCAAGTTTCCCATCCCACTCATGCTGCGGCTTTTTTTCAGTCGCTGTCCAACACAATCACCTCAGCCTCGACTTCACCCACGCTCTCCACGCGCAGGGCATCCCCCGCATTCACCTGCGTGATAAAAGCACCATCTCCCTCGTGCAAAACCGCATCATCACTCCCATTCAGCTTGATGATCATCTTCCCCTGATTGGTCATGGGCAGGTGAATATACACATTGCGCTTCTTCCTGGAGCTCACCGCATCGCCAGCGCCAACCGTCCACGTAAACGACGACCCGGGCGCAATGATGCCCGCCCCCATGACAAAATCAGCATGAATTGGAATCGTTCCGGCGATCTTGGGAATCGCCGCATCTTCATCCGCCGGCTTGGCCTCCGGACCAGCCGCCAGAGGTGAAAGAATAGGCACAAACGCCTTGCGCTTCGCCTCCTCGCTAAACGTCATGGTGTGATATTGTGGCTTGAGCCCGTATTTCCAGGGAAGAGCCCAAATTTGCAAGAAGTGGACCGGCTTGGTCGACTCATTTTGTTCAGAGTGAGCAATGCCTTTTCATTTCAAACGAAGGGGGAGAAAAACCAGTCAGCCTGATGGATACTATATTAAAAAAAAAGGCGAGAAAAATAAAAAAAATCACAGCCTACTCACCAGTTCCTCCGGTCGTGAATTGCACATCTCCACGCTTCATCCGGTAGAATTGTTTCCCCTGTGACCCTTCGGCACCCTTCTTGATCATACTGTCGCGGTGGGTCAACTCGCCGCTCAGAATGTAACTGAAGATTTCCGCATCGCGGTGCGGGTGTGTGCCGAAGCCATTCCGAGCAGCCACTCGATCCTCGTTCAAGACGCGCAGGCTGCCGAAATTTTGGAATCGGTGGTCGTAGTAGTTGGCGAAGCTGAAGGTGTGGAATGTCTTGAGCCAGCCGCCGTGCTCTGCATATCCGCGCTCGCTGGACCGGCGGAGGACAATCTTGGCATGTGAAAGAGGAGCGGACATGGTGTCTGTTCAGCTTAAGGGATGTTTGTTCTTGGAATAGCACACACACACACACACACTACTGGCAATTGTGTCTTGTTGTTGGAAATGAAGATGATAGTGGAAAAAAAAAGTTGAGATATTCTAGCAATGATGTGTGAAATCAAAGGTATTTAAAGGATCGCAGGTCCAGTCTCTAGATGACTGTAGAAGCCTCGACTGGTCGATGATCGATTATGGAAGCATTAGGGATCGCCAGTCATCATGCGCCGCACTCATCCTCAAATACCATACTGTACTAATACTGGAGATCTGGTAAATGTAATCAATTGTAAGCCTTTTGTAATTGCGCTAGTCTGAAAGGGGTCTAGCGCATCGTAACAGCTCCACTCGGACCCACGAGTCCACTTTCGACATGACGAAGACGGGACAGGTGATTCGATTCACGTCAAAAAAAAGTAAAACGCCTCAGGCGATCATGGTTTAATCGTTCGAAAGAATAGCCTAATGAGAAATCGACGAGAACATTCAACTACCTCACAGTATCGTGGCCTGTGAGATGGCTTAGATCGCGGTGAAAATTCTCAAACAGGTCGAGGTTCTTGTTCAGTCTCCTTGGAGTACGAGTCCCACTCCATTCCCTGCGCCGACTGTACCCACGAGTACCAGTCGATGCCTGTCTCAAGATCGCAATCACCGCCAAATACACCCATATCCAAGTGCTCCAGCACACTCGAATGGTTTGGAATAGTCGATTCAAATGGAAAATGACCCGGATCAAAGAGCTGAGCACAAGTCATGGTTGAAAATGCTGCCGAATCCGGCACATGAGGCCGATTCTCTTGCCAATGGTGTGTATCACCTACCACTGTAGTGTCTACCTGCGATGTTTTGAACGGCTCTTCTGTGAATATGGCCGGAGCTCCAGTCGTGACTGAAGACTCGGAGGATATCTCAGCGTCAACACTCGATGGGTGGAGCATTTGCTTCCAACACTGAAGAGGGGTATCTGCCGGTGGACTCGTAGAAGAGAAGATGGGATCGCTGGATGGGATCGGAGTATCTGCGTATTCTCGTTGCAGGCTCTCGACAGCCAGAGGGTCGCTCTTTAATCGATCAATCTCTGCTGCGCGATGCAGGTGTGCATGCTGCATCAGCTTGCGCAGAGGGAACCAGACTCGCATATTCTTGCGCATGTTCGACTGGGATGGAATCAGCCAGATGCTGTGAAGAGCAGTCCAGGCGCGCTCGACAAGAGGACACCAGGGACGGCGAGAAATTTCAATCAGGATATAGACAATGGCATGCCAATGTGTGTAAGTTTGGAAGATCCAGCGCCACTGTCGGCACGCTCGCTCGGCGTTGAGGGCGTGATTGTACTCTGCGACCTCTACGGCGGCAATCAGGAGCTTCGTCCGAACTTGGATCGATAAATCGTCCCTGGAAGAAGAAAAAAGCGAGGGCAAGTAGATGAACAGGGTCATCTTGGCAATCATCAGCCGGCCGACCGTGATGACGGTCCAGTACGATATGCTGTTCTCCGCTGAATGGCGCAAGATCCCTTCGTGCATCTCTTGGTACATTTTCTGCAGCATGCGTTCCTTTTCTTCCAGACTGGGGGACCTTGGCCCGTTGGCCACCATTCGTTTCGACCATTCGGTCATTTTGAAGAATACCCGGGCTAAGGACATGTCGGTTAGTCCATCGTTTGTCGGTGGCATCTCTGTCGAGTCTGGCTGGATGTCCTGGCTGTTGATATTGGCCGGTATCCGAGTGTCAAAGCTATCCAGTGCTATAGTGAATTCTGTGCCTTGGTCCTCAGATGCTCTCACGTCGAGCATGCACAAGCCCCACCACACCCGTCGGCGCATTTCAATCTCGAAGGGAGACAGACCAGGGAAATGCGTTCCATCCCGGTGAAGGCCAAGCGAGATGGCCATCCTGATAGCAAGGCCAACCATCATCCATACGAATTGCGGACTGTCGTGGCGGCGGACAAGAGCTAAAAAATTGACCAGTGCTTGGACCAGGAGGAGATTAGGGGCACCAAGAAAATCGGCCTTTGCAAGAGCCATTTCAAGGCCCAGACGGTACTGAAGACTTAACTCCGCTTTTGTGAGTTGGAAATTCGTCAGCACATCCTCCTCCTCCATTGAAGCCACGGCGCCATAGTAGATAGAGAACATGAGCGCCTCGGTGGCTGGCGTCAGAGTAGTCAAGTCGCCGCGTAAGTCTCGAATCATTTTGGTCACACTCGGCTCATGCACAGTCTGCATGATGAAATTGATATTCTCGGAGAATACATTGATTAAAAAAGGTATTTGCGAAGGAAGAGGACGGAAACAGCCAAGGTTGGTAGTGCATGGCATGAGATTGTGGCGTAAGACAAACGCATTTCGATCCTGCGGCGAGCGCTCTTCAGTCTCTCTCGTCGATGATGGCCATCCTGAAAGCCCAGGATCCTCCTCATCTGAGGACTCGCGCTCACCACATCCGGTTGCTCCTTCCGTGAAAGCTCTCAAGTCATTCAACTATGACACAAGTTATTGAGACCGTCTTCATCAGGGACAAAGGTCTTACTCACCTCATCGGTGATTCTTGACCAAAAGCTGTTTCCTATATATCGACTTTGGTTTGAGTCCCGAAGCACAAGCCGCCCAATTGGCGACGGTGCATGGTCAGAACGAGCCGACGGCGAACCCATTCGCTCAATCGTTGAATGCTCCGACGAATGAACCGAGGAAGAAGCGCCCGGACAGCCATTTACTCTCGTGTTGGCTTCTTCCAGCTGACTTTTGAGATCTTTGACAAGTGCTTCCAAAGATTGAATTCGGTCCATCGCATCTGCCGGGGCTGATTGTGCAAGCCGGCGAGCCCATCGCGGCGGTCGATCCCTTGAGGGCAAGGTACAAGCGATGTTCGCACGACGGCAATTTGAGCAAGGAGATTGCTTGTCGCAGCGCACTTTACGACTCCGGCAGATAGCGCAGCTGCGCGGTTTGTTGGGGCGTTCGTTTGCCTGCACAGCTGCCGACGAAGTACGCGAGCTCGCGCTTTTTTCGGCATTTTGAAACGAGGCGTCCGCAATCCCTGCGCTTGCCATGGAGCCCGTTGTAGCGCACTGTCTTTTTATTTCCTTTGTGTTTCTGTTTTTTCTAATTTCTTGATACACCTCCTTTTAGTCACGGAGTTCTCCACATGAGCGAGTCTCACATACCGACGAAGCTGTTGCCCAAGTGCTACCCGAAAAAGAGTAAGATACGAGTCCTCTTACACACCACACACCCAGGCAGCTTGCTCCTTTGGGCCTAGTCGCAACCACCAGTCTAACTAAACTTAATATTCATCCTCATCATCCTTTTGATTTATGGCAGAGACGGAGCCAATTCTTTAGAATGCTCCAGTCTAGTAGTTTGAAGAATTAAGATTCTGAAATGTCAAGAGGTATTTGGAGACTGTAGTCGACTTCGGATTGGTCGCAAGACCTTCCGACATGTATCGGCCTTTTGCGTCGCAATAAAGGTACATCGCAATACAATGGAACAAAAGCTGACCTGAAAAGGCCGAAAAACGCGCGAGGTCCGCCTTTTTCTTCTATCAAGTCAACGGGCGCTGCGGTAGAGTCGCTCAACTCTCGGCTCAGGTCCACGGGTTCTGATGACAGCCACGATGGTAATAAAACCCCCCCAGGATGCCATCACAACCATTGGCATCTTCCGGGGAAATCAATTCTCATTCTTCATCAGCTCACACACTTTTATCTGCGCCTGCCCCATCGAGAATCCCGACCAATTTCAGTTATGGATTCTGCCCCCAAGACCATCGCCTTCTTCGGTGCTAGCAACGGAGTGGGCTTAGCTGCTCTCAAGCACAGTTTGGCTGCGGGCATACAATGCACTGCACTCTGCAGAACACCATCCAAGCTCGAAACCATCTTTCCTGCAGATTCGACCCCGAATCTCAGAATTATCCAAGGCAATGCCCATGACATCCAAGCCGTTTCCGACTGCATTCGCACCGACGATGGCAATCTCGTTGACATGATCATCACTACTCTCGGTAGTCGACCAGTCATGCCTACCTTGAGACTGGAAGATCCAAAGTGCTGTCGCAAAGGTGCCGCCACTCTGACAGAGGCAATCTCTCAACTTCGAAATCAGGGCGCAGTGGGAAAACCCTACATTGTGCTCTTCAGTACTACAGGGATTTCGCGATACGGGCGCGACTATCCTCTGGCCTTGTTTCCGATCTACGGATGGCTTCTAAAGGAGGCTCACACAGACAAGGAGATCACGGAGCATTGCATCATGGAGAGTGGAGAGACCTTCACAATCGTTCGAGGCAGTCTTCTCACGAATGGGGAAACGGGGAAGGCTGTCAGGGTTGGCATCGAAGATCCGCAGACTGGCCGCGAGTCGTGTGCGATTGGATACTTCATCTCGAGGGAGGACTCTGGGCGGTGGGTGGCCGAGAATCTCATCATGAAGAAACCGAAAGAATATGAGAATAAGATTCTCATGATCACGACGTGAGATTCAAGTCCCGTTGGGTCCGATCTTATCGATCAACGTACCTGGCAACGGTGGATTTTAAGAGCCAGGACCTGTTTTCTTGCGCTCCAATGCCCTTTTTTCCCCTAGAGTTTTGGATGTCATGTTGATGTGGTTGCAAGTTTCGCACTCATGACACTTGTTTGTCTGGAGTTAATGTTCCTGATTACTAGCACTAATTGAATCTCAACCCCTATCTCTTCTTGCTCATTCTCAATCTTTCCAGACTTGATCCTTGACTTTTGTTATGTGTATGTCCATGTCGAGCCGGCGAATGGGTTGATCATCCCGGCGACAGGCCACATCCAGTGGTGGCCTCAGGCACCCACAACTAGTCCCGATGTGTAAGATTTGGAGATTCCCGTGCCATCCATCGTCCGACAGTAGCGTCTCTCTCCGTCTGTTCCAAACGCACAACTCAGTTCCAGATGGCGTCCTCACTCCAGATGGCCTCCGGCATACTCGGTCGGGCCACTCGCAGCTTCACCACCATCGAGGCATCCCCTACGAAACGCCTGCTCCCGGCCCTCCGCAACGCCAGCGGACCGCAATGCCGCGCTTACACGCAGTCGTCGCAGCGACCCCGGTCCACGCAGCAGTTTCCAGGCACATTTGCTGCACGCCATGAATTCTCCACGACGGCGTTCCGCGCCCGCGCCAAGACGATGGGTCAGCTGCGACAGCGGAACTCGACCGGGCCCTTCTCGTGGAAGGCTGCGCTGTTGTTTGTTCTCACTGGCGCGGGCATGGTCATCTACTTCCGCGTGGAGAAGGCCCGTCTGGAGCGAAAGCGCATTGCCGAGATGAGCAAAGGTGTTGGTCGACCCAAGGTTGGCGGACCCTTTGTTCTGAAGGATTTGGATGGCAAGGAGTTCACCGAGGCGGATTTGAAGGGCAAATATAGCTTTGTAAGGCCGAGTCTTTTGTCGGAGTTCTTCACAGAGCTTCGTTCCCTCCGTGTGAGTCACTTTTGTACTAATGAGAGGGGGGTTTTTCTTTTTTTGAAAAATTAGGTCTACTTCGGCTTCACGCATTGCCCGGATATCTGCCCCGATGAATTGGACAAGATGGCCGAGATTATCGAAAAGGTTAAGGAGGCCACCAAGGGCGAGAACATCTTCCTTCCGGTGTTCATCACTTGCGACCCGGCCCGTGATACCCCCGAGGTTCTCCGTGAATACTTGAAGGAGTTCCACCCGGGCATTATTGGCTTGACTGGTACCTACGAGCAAGTCAAGAACGTTTGCCGGCAGTATCGCGTGTACTTTAGCACCCCCAAGGATGTGAAGGCCGGCGAGGATTATTTGGTCGACCACAGCATCTACTTCTATCTGATGGGTAAGCTTCCATCGACTTTTGTGACATCGCATACAACACTTGTTGACTGATCCTCCTAGATCCCGACAATGATTTCGTCGAGTGCATTGGCCGACAGGATACTCCCGAGTCCGCATCCAAGGTCATTCTCGAGCACATCAACGACTGGAAGAGGGAAGGAAAGCCACTGAAGACCCAGTAGTGTCTTTGGGATCGTCTGTACGAAAACTGTATTATAACAATGTTCAATGCGCAGATACCCTGCTCACTCGACTCCCTTCGGGGAGCTGACCAAGGCAATGTAGCAGAGTAATAATTGGCGTTTCAATTGTACGGTGGACATTGCCGAAACGGTCGCGATGTAAGCCAGCGCACTCATTGTGAGCTAGAAACGATCCTACTCACGATCGAGTGCAACTTCCAAGTATGTGGACGGTCCAAGTCAAAAATCGTCGTCCCTGTATTCAATAGACCTTGTTCACTCATGAACCCATTTTCGGGACCGGATTCCCCTCAGCATCACGATCTGCATTCGCCCTCCACTCCATGCCCCCATCCACAAACTCCTCCCGCTTCCAAATCTCCGCCCTCTCCTTGCACGCTTCAAGTATCTCCTCGCCCGCCCTCCACGCCGCCGCACGATGGCCCGCACTCACAGCAATCGCAATCGAAGCCTCTTTGATCGGCACCACTCCCAGACGATGCGCAATGCTCACACCCTTGAGTTGATGTTTTTGAACCGCATCTTCCGCAATCGCCTTTAACGTCTTCAGCGCAAGAGGCGGATAGGTCGTATAGCTCAATTGCGAGACCGAGCGGCCTTCGAAAGTATCCCGGGTGGTTCCGAGGAAGAGAGTGTTGGCGCCGGCCGCGGCTGACGAGGTCTCCGCCAAATAGGTGTTTGGATCAAGTGGGGAGTAGGTCAGGGTGAGGTGGATGTTTTGCGCGGCATCGTGCTGGGTTCGGGGATAGGTGGATGGATCCAGGTGTGCTGGGAGAGGAGATTCGTCTGCTGCCATGTTTGAGGTTTTGTGGAAGGCACTTCTCGATGTGCAAGAATGGTGGGGGGGTTTGGCGGTGATGTCAGGAGTGTGAGCATATCTCCGTTTTTCCTTGAGGGTCTTCTCCGATTGCGGGGAACTGCCGTGTGGGAGACACGAAGGCTGGCGGGTCACTTGCGGGGGGGGGGGGGGTGTAGAGAGCTCGACGAATGTCCTCGAGCCAAGCCAGATCTCTAGCGATGTTTGGCAAATTTGATTCTAGAGTAAATTGATAACATGAGACCTATATATGAAGATTCGGAAGGGGTGGTTTTGGAATAAAAGAAGAGGAGACTCTCGTAATATTTCACCATTAACATCATAGCAGAAGAGCAGAGGCCTCAAATGGCCGCAGATCAAATGAGCCACCGCTGAAGCGTTTCAATGCTTCAGTAGACGGTTCGTAGTTGTTCAAAAGTACATCTTTGACAGTAGATAGCCCATTGCCTTGCGCATCCCAGGTCAGGCTCCGTTCGGTCCAGTTGCACAAAACGAGAACCTTTTGATTCTCATATTGTCGAGTGAACGCGAAAACGTCCTGACTGGGTGCATCGACGATCTTCCAGTCGCCGTAGACGAAGATGTCCTGGAACTCCTTGCGGAGACGAAGTACAGATGCCCAGAAATGGTACACGGAGCTCGGATCCTGGACTTGGGCGGCAGCATTGATGCGAGGATAGTTGTCATTGACGGACATCCAAGGCTTAACGGAGGGCCCCGTGAATCCGGCGTTGGGTGCATCTGACCACTGCACTGGTGTCCGGGCATTGTCACGAGATTTTTTCTGATATTCCTGGAGAGCAGTTTTCTGAGCTGCCGTGTCCGAAGGCTTGTCGTTGACCAAACTAGAGAATGGTTAGATGTAATGCTTGCTTCTCGGCGAGGATTTGGCGGTTCAAGTAGTTTCTATACTCACATTTTCCAATGATTGAGGCAATCAATGTCCTTGTATTCCTCAATACCCCACGACTTGGGAACGTTTCGCATTCCGAGCTCTTGACCCTGGTAGATGAACGGGGTACCCGCTTGCAGTGTCAGCGCCACCGCCAGCATCTTGGCTGCAGCCAGATGATGTTCCTCGCTGGCGTTGGTATAACGATCAATGGACCGCGGTTGATCATGGTTCTCCCAATAAAGTGCGTTCCAACCGTCATTTTCGTACATGAAAGGTTGCCATCGCTGGAAGAATTGCTTGAGATCCGTAAGCGTCCACGCTCCAGGCTCGAATTTGCCAAGCTCTCCGTGGTCAACGTTCACGTGTTCAAAGCTGAAAATCATGTTGATCTCGTTGCGGTCAAATTGGACAGCACGAAGAACCTCTTGCTCGTCTGTGACAAAGGGCATTTCACCCACGCTGAATGCATCATACTCCTTCAATATCTTGCCAATGTCTTGCAGATACTCATGCAATCGAGGTCCATTGGCGTAATACTTGTCTCCAGACTGCCAGGGGGTGTTGGGGTCTTTGACCTCTGCGTCGGGGAATTGCTGATCCTTGCTGATGAAGTTGATCACATCCATACGGAATCCGTCGCAGCCCTTGTCGAGCCAGAATCGAATGATGTCGTGCACTGCTTTGCGCACGGGAGGATGCTCCCAATTGAGATCGGGTTGCTCGGTGGCGAAGAGATGAAGATAGTACTCATCCGTCAGCTCATCGTACTGCCAAGCGCTACCTGAAGACTCTTCGTCAGCACCTGCACCCAGTCACATCTCCATACCAGGAGAATCAATTTTGGAGGGAAAAGCCTGCCCCGTGTGCTTGCTAACCTTGAAAGTGAGAGACCCAATTGTTTGGAGGTTGTCGATTGCCTGCTTCGTCGTACTTTGCAGGTTTCCATATGTACCATTTGCGGTATTCATTGTCCTTGGAGCTACGAGATTGCTTAAACCACTCGTGCTGGTCACTTGTATGATTGACCACCAGGTCCATCAGAAGCTTCATTCCTCGCTGGTGGCAGCCTTGGATCAGCTTTTCAACGTCCGCGACCGTGCCGTACTCGTCGGCAATGCTGTAATAATCAGCAATGTCGTATCCCATATCCACCTGTGGAGATTTGTACGAAGGGCAGAGCCACAAAATATCGACTCCAAGCTTCTGGATGTAATCCAACTGTGAAATGATGCCTGGAATGTCGCCAATTCCATCGTCATTGGAATCCTTGTACGAGGCAGGCCATATTTGATACACGGAACTCTCCTTCCACCATGCCCGGTGGACAGACTGAGCAGATGGCGACATGAGGGATGGTCAAGGCTGCACAAGCAAGGGAAGTGGTGGGAAATCAATGCGCAATGGAACAGTGTCACATCCCCTCGAGAGACGAGAGGTGAGAACTCTCTCCTAAATAGCGCCCACCCATAACGATCAGAGCTGACCACGTCGCAACTTACTGATCCACTCGGGCCATATCCTGCATACACGAACCTCAACGCGGGGTAAAGGAACCTCGAGAGTGGATAATGTCTGGGGTAGATCATTAACGTGTACAACTATGAAAGTGGGACAGCACAGTCTACTTCTTCAATGGTGCAGCGCTATCGGGGCAAGGCCTTGCAAACATGCTCTGCCAAATGAGCGATACCACCGATAAATCTTTGAAAATTCCTTTCATTTCTCTCGAGACAAATCGCTTCCACCCTTATGAGATACAGCGGGCACTATCCCGCCTCCTCAAGGACATGACCATGTGGGAAACAGGCTAGTGGTCGCACAGCCGACTTGAATGTCTCAAAAGAGAGTGGATGCCCCCAAAATGGTGAGTTCATGTAGCAATCGCAAGACTCGACCTCGTCCATTCAGAGCTAGGAAGCGGGCAATTGTGCAATCGTCAGACGCCGAACCATCTCAGTGAAGCATATCACATGCACACGGCCCGTGTCCCGGTCCGCCAATATTCAGCCACATGTGGAAAGTACGATAATTGAACCCGTTGGCCTTCAACTGTTCCCATCCGAACGGACTGATAAGACCGACGATATCTTTCTCATGTCTCAATTGTTGATTGATTCATCTTAGGCAATTTCCATAGGGCTCGAATTAGACAAAGATATTCAAGTCAAGGATGTTGACAACATAATCTCTCCCCGTCTTCGGGAATCTAGAGCGGTCAAGTTTCTGCCGGCTGTTATCGCATATCAAGTTGTTGAAGTGTAGCTCAGAGCTTCCCAAAGTTGCAAAGTCGCAATTCATTTAAACTGCCTCTAAACATGGCATCCCGTCGCCCAGATGAAAGTCGGCCGTACCCCGATCCCCCGGGAAGAGGGTTTGCCCCACGAGATGATCGGGACGGCCGAATGTACGATGATCGCTCACGCTCACGCTCACGCTCGCCTGGCGGTACACGCTCCTCCCTACATGGCAATGGTCCTTGAGTTTTTGCTTGTGGCTCCGAATTCGAACCAAGCCTATTCTCCTGAAGTTTTTGAGTTGCCGCTAATGTTCTGAGCATTGATTTGGGGAATAAAAGACCACTCTCGCACACCTACGCAACGGACAACAGGCCGCAGGCGCGAATACAGCAGAGACGGAGATCCCGGAGCGCATTATGAGAGTCGAGACCGCGAGGGATATCGCCATCGATCACCGCCGCGTCGAGGAAGACAGGGCTACCGAGACCGGGACCGAGAGGGGTACCGGTCGCCAGATTACAGCCATGGCAGAAGCTACAGTCGCAGCCGGAGCCCTCGTCGAGGGCATTCTGGCTTCGGCACAGAGAGCCGGGAGATTATGATGGAAGGCTTTCCTGTGGATATGACGGAGGATGACGTGAGTCGCAAACTACAAATTTGTAGTAGAAGGATAGCAGGTTGACTCTTTCTGTCACGATGTATAGATTGGTGCGGAGCTTCACAATGCTTATCAGATCAGTGGATTGGAGGAGATTCGAGTGATTCGAGATCGCCAAACAAGTAAGTCAAAGACATCCGTGATTGTCGTCAATTTGTGGATATTTGTAGATGAAATTCTATTCTAACAAATCCACTCTCCAGGGTTGTCACGACAATTAGGATTTCTGCGGTTCGCCTCTACCGATGATTCGCGGGCCTTTCTCGAGCAAAACCACCCTTTCATATACCTATACGGTCCATCTGCGGGGGAGAATGATCGAAGCACGAAGGTTCGCATCGCATACAGCCGAGAAAGAGAGGATAGGAACCGGGTCAAGACCGAAGCAGACTGGACTTGTCGCATGGTAAGAAGCTTTTGTGTGTTAAGAGATCGATAGGCGCTCTGTACTGATCTAAAACAACCAGTGCGCCGTCGTCAATTTTGCGACTCGACCAAAATGTTTCAGGTGCAATGCTCCCCGTCCAGGTATGTTCATTCATTGAGGCATGGCACAGTCCAAGATGCTCACCAGCCAGGTCCAGAGATACTCCCCGTTGGCCCGCCGGGCGTGCCCCCGCCAAAGATCGCCAACAATGGTGACAATGATGCGGCGCCCGATAGCCAGCCGTCGCAATTCATTCTCTTGCGAGGGCTTGAATCGTCGGTGACAGAGGAGCTTTTAGCAAGGGGGGTTGCCAAACTTTATCGTCCTACCGCAGGGAACAACGATGCCCCTACGTCAGCCAGCCAGAAAAAGGGTGCCAAAGTTGCGTCAACTACTGGGGATTCGAATCTAGGCGCTCGTGAGGGCTCCATTCGCCGCGTCTTGCTGGTTCGAGACCGAAAGACAAACGAAAGCTGGCGCTTTGGGTTCGCCGAGTTTGCCAATGTCTTGGTACGAAAAGCCCTTTTTTTACATTCCAATCCTGAAGCAGAGATTGGCTGATATGCTGACCAATATATGCCATTAGGATGCGCAAGCCGCCATCGCCCGGTTGAATTCATTCGAAAAATTCACCATTTCGTCCAAACCCGTGTTAGTCAGCTATATTCACGCTGGTGTTTTCGTTCCGGTCATGGATCCAAATCCTAGTGCAGCTCAGTTCACCTTCAGCCCCTTGGCAAATCCCTCCGCAAAGCTTATGTATTGGGATGATGAGGGGTACGCGAGTGAGCTGATGCTTGCGTCGGGCGAAGAGAACGTTGAGCAAGACAGGCCAAGAAGCGCAAAAGGCCCTGGGTCGCGAGAGCAAAGCGACGCCAAAGGCGCCCGGGATTCCGAGAAAGCGAAGAAACGGAAAGCTGAAGCCGCCGCGGGTGCGAGCGCAAAGAAACTGGCTATGCCGTCTCAGTTACAGTTCTGGAGCAATCGGCATGCCGAACTTCATGGCATTTCCAAGGAGGGAACGGAGACGGCCGTGGAAGGTGAATTGGAAAAGGCCAATTCACTAGTGGATGCAAATGCTCCGCCAGCTCAATCATTCGCCGATCTCACTCGTAACTGTTGCTACCTTTGCATGCGACAATTCAAGAGTTCTGCCAACGTCAACCGCCATGAACGTCTGAGCCAGCTGCACCGTGAAAATCTTCAAAACGAGGAGGCGAAAGCTCGTGGCATGTCGAAGCTGATCAAGCATGGTATCATTCCGCAGCCGGCTGAGTACCGTGACCGTGCACGTGAGCGTCGTCAGGCGTTTGGTCGTGGCAAGAAGTCCGGTGCCCGCAATAAGGCCGCTGCACCCAAGGATGAGGAACCCACGCAGACGACCTCCAAGGGTGCTTCCCTCCTGAGCAAGATGGGCTGGTCCGCCGGTTCTGGTCTGGGAGCAACAGGCACCGGTGTCACTGCTCCCATTGCAACGGAGATTTACGCGCAGGGTGTTGGTCTGGGTGCCCAGGGAGGTAAACTGGGTGATGCTGTGGAAGAGGCTGGTCGAAATACCAGGGGACGATATGATGAATTTTTGGAAAAGACTCGAGAGACTGCTCGACAACGGTACGATCAAATGAACCAGGGATCATAGCTTGTGGGCAACAGACGCCTGGTGACTAGCTTTTGAACGGTCTTGGTATTCTGTGCTCGAACCCAAGATTCAATACATCAAAGTTTCATATCACATAGGCAGAGAGGTTCATTCATCTTTCAACAAAGGCCCACTGGGTGATAAAACCATTGCAGTCAACGCCTCAAGGCGATGCTCAGGTATATGAGAACAAGAAAATCGCAAATGCGTACAATGTGTATATGAGAAGAAGCCATCGATAAATGAGTAGAGTATGTTCAATGGCACGTAGGTCAAACGAGCACTTATGAGTATTTCTTTTTTTTTAAAAAAAAAAATCCCCCCCAAATGACGAAGGGGGAAATAACCCAGCTCTCTTGTTTTTTGGGGGAGGGATATTGATTTCATTCATTTTCCCCACTTGACCCTGACGTCCGTTTCTTCGCCTTTTCCTTTTCCAATTGCTTCTCAAATCGATCTCCCAGCACACTCGACACCCACTCAACGACATCCTTTTCCAACTCATCGTCCGATTTCCCCGCCGCGGCATCATCCAATGAGCTACGCATGAGTTTGCGCATATCTTCCACCCCATTCACATTCAGAGCACACATGACACCCCCGGTAGCCATCATTCCGAACGAGATGACATTCAGCGTGGCCAAGTTCAGCGCCTCAAACGCCTCCATTGCACCATTCACGCTGGGTTGGTGGTATACCGAGCTGGAGTAATATGGAGGGATGCAGGCGAGTCGCTTTTTCAGACTGGCTCGACGGGTTACGAAGACGGAGAGTGCGAAGAATGCGATGCCGCCGTAGAAGAGTTTGAGGTTGGTATTGTCGGAGCGGGGGGACGGTGGTGCTTGTGTTTGTGAGGCGATGGGCGCGGGGAGATTGGACCTTGACGAGGGTGTTGTGCGCTTGGACTCATCATGGTGTGAGGCTTCTTGGTGTTGGATTTGTGATGTTTCAGAAGATGTTTGGGATTGAGGTTGGGGGGAGCTGGAGTTGGAGCCCCAGCCGAAGAAGGAGAACATCGTTGAGGTGGAGAGTGGTGGAATTCGGATCTCGTGAATGTGAATCGGTCTTTTTGACACCGGGGTTCGAATTCGTGGTTAGAGTGAAGTGCAGCTTGATGCACCAATGAGTTGCGTTTGTCAAAAGGTCTCTGGAAGGCGGATCTTCGACCAGTTATCTCGGAGGTGTTGCAAGTGAAATGTTGACACACGAGTCAGCATCGTCTGACGGAGATGTTTGATGGGGCCGCAAAATTGCGGAGACGTCGATCCAGAGTCACGTGGCTTGGCGTTTTAACGGTTCTGTCATTTCAAAAGAATACCTCAACTCATAATACGCAGATGAAGGACCCTCTGATAGCTCTCCAAAAAATATAACCCATCATTAATCTATCATTTTATCGAATCCATTATGTAAGAAAAAAGACAAAAGATATATCAAACAGGGACCAAAATCCTAAAAGTAACGAGCCTGACCAAAGGCTGTCCAACATTAAACGTCGTGAGGATGAGCACATGCTAGCTGTTCAGTCAAATGGGGCATAAAATTCAAAGAACGCTGCGAGAGGACAACCCAATGTAATGTCATAATTCGTCAAGATCGTCAGGGTGAAAAGGGGCAGGTTGTATGCTGCTCAGAGGCAAATTCTAGAATTTCGTCGTTTCGGTCATAATCAACATATCGGCACGGCCGGGGCGATGGAAGCGATCAATGCCGAGATGTTCTTTGCCATCGCGTCCGATGTAAACGCCAAAGCCGTACATGGGTAGCGTACGTTCTGAAGGTGGAGTAACAATGAGACGAGTCACAAGGTCCGTCTTGCTGCGAGGCTCACGGAGTAGCTTGTCCGCAAGAAGGGGGGACTGATAGAGGAAGCTGATGAGATCGGCGAGGGTGGAGATATCGTGCGGGAGAAAATGGCAACAGGCAGGCCAGATTGTGAGAAATGTGAGAGCATACAGGGCACAAAATGCAATCAGGGCATAAAATGCCGGCATCAGGGAGGAGATGCGGATATCACGGGAATCTGGATACCAGAGTGCGATGAATACGCCCCCCGCTAGAATTGGAATGGCAATCGATACAGAGCTCATGAAAGACAGCCAGGCAACGCGAAAGTGTCGATTGATGATCGCCTGTAGCGACACTTGCATAGGTAGGGAGTAAGGGTATGCCAGAAGGAGGCTCTGTTCTGCCGATGCACCCTTCGAAAGCTCAACAAAGGGCTGAACAGCACGGAAGTACATGTCAATTGGCTGCAAGGCGAGGAAGAGAACATTTCCAATCAGAGCCGGAATGAAGCTGTAGACGAAATTCGAGGCCGAGAACGCAGTCGATGAGGGCAAAGTAGGCAGCTTTGGAGGAAAACCAGTTCGAATCGCGTTGTGTACAAAACTGACAACAACGAAGGCCACAAACAGAGCAAACACAAGAGTGGTCCAAATCAGAACAGAGTGCTTGCGAAGAAACCAGGGAATCCAGCGGTGCCGGACGAATGGAGAGTGGAGGTGATGATCAGATGAATCATTGGTGAATGGACCACTGTGCTCCAGATCAAATCTCACTCGGGTCATCCCTTGAGGCTGCAAGTCCCGGATCTTCTCAGTCTGATGGAGAGAAGGCGTTCGGTTTGGAGCGTCCACTTCACCGATGCCATAGAAGATGTCAGATGCAGGTTTTGCGGACAACTTCCAATAACCGAGCCGAACCGTGCGAGGATCCAGCGATTGTTTCACGGATGGAACAGTTTCAGAGTGCTCGTAGTCATGGAGAATGTTTGACCGTTGAATGATTGAGATCAAATCTGCCAGACTGATAGGGTCCCACATGAGGCCCGTCGATGCTCGAATGAATCGTACCACCAGGAGAACTAAGCCAATCGCCAGAAATCCGTACATTCCGACTAGAGTCCAGCCGACTGCCTCGACAGATGTCCATCGCCACACACCTTGCCCCTCGATGATGTAGTACTTGGCCTGAAACAGGCAGCTGAGGAGGGGAATAGCGAAAAAATTCGCCAACCAGATTGACAATAGCGAGATTCCGAAAAGAAGCTCCCCCGATCGGAAGTGGGAAAAGTCAGGCAGAACAAAGTTCTTGGGAAGCACAGATAACCCTTGCAAAACCGATCCGCGTGGTCGTGCTGATGCCATAATTGCAAATGGAGAAATCCGATACAGTGCGGCCTGCACAACAAAGCCCCAGATGATGATCGGGGCGGCCAAAATCTGAGGAAGGAACTGCATCACAAAGTAGCGGGCACCTCCTTGACCTTCATAGTCCCACAGCCCCTCATGTTGGGAAGACCAGACGTTTCCAAACACCACGCCCGCAATCATGAGCAGACTGCAGAAAATTAAGCACAGCAGAGCCCATGGCTGAAGGACAAGGGGCATATAGTCGAGAGGTGGGTACTGAAGACTTTCCTCGGGTGGGTCGACGGCGAGAAAAGATTCCGGGTCAACAGAGTCGGGCCTTTGAGGCAGTGCTTGAGGGGACGGCGATGTCAAATTTCCGGGTCTCGGTGGTGTGGGAGTGTACCGGATGGGAGTGCGCGCACGAGTGAATTGTCCCAGTCCCTGATCCCACACCAGCCGATCGTTTGGAAAGTCTTGATTGGTCGAGATGGAGTCGTGTCTCTGAAGAACACCTGCTGCTCGATCGCGAGTCAGTTGGTCGATGGCGAAGCGGACGTAGGGCGAATCATCAAGCCCGGGAGTTGGTGCTGGGCCAGCGTAGTCCGCCGCGATTCGCCTGACCGTGTCATCCGACTTCGGACTCAAGCGTGCAACTCTGTCGGTTCCGAAACGCACGGTACTGCTTGTACCTGGACGAAGGGATTCAAGTTCTTGTTGAGCAGGTCGGTGTGGTTGAGGATGGTATGGATCCGAGTGAGGCATGACCTGAGGCTGTAGATACTCGGCCCGCGGGACTGTAGGAGATGACGCCTGAGAGGACTGATGCGACTCTGCAGTTTCAAAGCGCATTGCTGTTAGATGACTGTCCGGACTACTTGATGCGGACCGGTCTGAAAAGGAATAGTAGTCGTCCGAGGCAGCAATCGATTGTCTAGAGCCTGTCCGAGAGACTTGCGGTCGGCTTGCTGCGCAAGAGTCAATCAATGGTCAAGTCAGAGAGACTGGTCGAGCACGTTTCTTGTGAAAAATGAACCCACCCTGTGCGGCTGATGGGGGACTTTTAACCATATCACGAGGCTGGTACTTACTGTTGACGTTACGCAGGCTGAAGTTTGGCGCAATCGATTGATCCGTCATGGCGGCCGGGGACTGGGAATTTAGCTTCACGTGTCTTGAATAATCTTACTCTGGAAGCATTCCCAAGAGAGCCGCTGGTTCTCGAGTGCAATATGAGTCTCTCAGGGACCTGGACCGGAGCCCATGAGGGCTTTTGTTTGGGATCGCATCGCGGTGGTGGGCTGTCTCCCAGCCTCCCCCAGCCACCCAAACGGTGAGGCTCCCGCCTGTAGGCCAATAAGGAGAGTTAAGACATAAGGTCGCTGGCATGGTCTCTCCTTCTCTCACTTCTCTAGTGCCATGAGACTGATTCAATGTATTGACTCGAAAGGAGGGTGGAGTGCAGTCGGTCTGACGTTGTCAGTTTGATGGAGCTGCTGAGGCGTGTGACGGCCCGATCCCGCCCATCCACATTCCGATCGCACTGGGTCCGGTGGTTAATCAGGCTCTGGCTCGATTCCACGGTAAGTTTGAGCAGAGAGAACACTCGAAACATGCTCATGATCCATCAGATACTGGTGTGATCATCTCACGTCCTGTGAGATAAATCTAGCTACCCAAGTCATGGCATCCTCTTGTCGTGCGGCATTTCGATAGACTCGGTTCGAACCGATCTGGCGATGCCGAGTCATGACTGCAGGAACCAGCACACTCCACCTCTTCAGATCTAGGGGAGATGTTTCTCCAATCTTTGCTGGGAAAGGTCTCAGATATGTCTCTTTGTCTTTTTTGCAGTCAAAAGTTCGGATATTCAAGGTGATTTCCACCCCCTTGCTGGCTTGACAGGGGCTGAACGGTCCGCTTGGCGGTGGCCA
This sequence comes from Penicillium sp. PF2412A, assembly GCA_023626555.1. NCBI lineage: Eukaryota > Fungi > Ascomycota > Eurotiomycetes > Eurotiales > Aspergillaceae > Penicillium > Penicillium sp. PF2412A. Next base: position 239,116 of record JAMAHA010000004.1, read on the forward strand.
GGACAAGTCTGAATCAAACGCTGAAAACACGAGGCGAGGGAAGAGTTATCATTGACATTCGAACAACTACTTATTATGATGTTGCTCACTTGAATTTTGACTCAAAAAGAAAAGCAATTTGGAAATGCCAGCATAAGACGGGCTGAGGATCTACTACCTCCAGCCCGTGGGTTGGCTTGAAGGAGAGAGTGCGACAACCTCGTGACTTTACAATCTTTGCAGGACTGAGGAGATAAATAGTTGATGTCAACGGGCAAGCTCGTGAGGATCCGCGCATTCAGCGTTTTATGTCAGCTGTTGGACCCAGACCTCATCCTCTCTCACATACACCTGGTTGGGGATCGAGCTCGTCCATGGTCTCGCTCTTGCTATATGGGAGGCACACCATCTTACCTCTCATCTACTCAAAGTCAGAGATGAGCATCTTCTATTTTCGACGATATAAGAGCCGACGCTTGTATTACACGGCCGTCTTTGAAAAGCATGTGATCGCCTTCTGTCAAAGAAGTCAGCACAAGAGCATGTGCTAACAATCTCACGACTTTGAAATCCCCATCGACCCGTCCACCCCTATAAAATTAGGGTACTACATTGAATTTTATTTAAGCCTTCTCCCCGCGTGAGTTTAGAGAGGTTCAATGGGAGCACAGATCCAAAGACTGCGAAGATGGCAGGGGATGCCGTTCATTGGCGTCGCTATTCAATAACCGAGCGACCCGTCTTTCTCCCACAGCGACACTAAGGATGAGCTTGGCAACCCCAGTATATTTGTCGAGGGGGAGCTTTAGCGTGACGGCCAGCACGCAGGTCAAAGAGCTTCAACCTGAGTGAATTCTCCCTTGGGTTCGATCGCATCCGTGTTACGTTGATGCGAAACGCTATCGACGTTCAGTGAGTCTTGCGAAGAGAGGCAACCCCGCTGAACGGTGTCCACTGATCCAGATGTTGACCAATGCATGCTGACACTCTAATCCTCATAAACCGGCACTGCTTCTTGGCATACACCTACAGGCTCTGGCAAGTGTATCTGCCGAGAAGCAAACTCAGTGTGAGCTCGCAGGTTTATTCAATAGTCCGTGAGCGGGGCTGGACAGCCACCGGAGATTGCGCGAACCCATTCTTGCTTCGATCCGATTTAGTGCCTTGGTCCAAGCCTGAACTGCCTCTCACTGATGGGATCAACGCCCGCAAGGATCCCCTCCAGCCCCCACTTGGGCCACTTCTCCTCGTGGACCCTGAATGGGGGTGTCGGCTCACAGATTCATGGCCTCCAACTTTCTCGAGGCCCTCTCTCACTGTGCCCACTGAGCACTGCTCAGTGAGCTACATGTCTGGTCAGGAGATTGGTTCAAAAGAAAACACCAACGGCCTGCGATGTAGAAACTTCACTTTGCTCTGGAGTGGATTCGACTCTCAAACAGCCAGAATTTCTCTGTTTTGGGTGGTGCGGGTCACGCTGTGGTCTTGTCCAAGTCTTCGCTCTGCTGTACGGAGCTTCTGCGGAGATTGTTGGAGGAAAGACAAGAACAATCAAGCGCTCAATGGCGGAATGTTCAATCAGGTATCTCTAATCTTGCCGTGGGATGTGGCCTTTTCGAAGTCTAGATTGAAGTCAAAAGCTACAGCCGGGGGGGTAAGTACGCCAAAAACTCTCCAACTGGCATCGTCCCGGGTTGTGGAAATTGGCCCGCCCGTGCCCTGCTCCGTCGTCCACGAAGCTACCGCTGAAACTCCGATAGGTGGTCTCAGGAGCTTCAACTTGCTTGTTCATGTCATAGCTTCAGGTTCTGGTAACTTGGCAAGTGCTTCCGTGGCCCAGAAGTTCCCACTTGCGCACCCCATGTGCGCTAGTAGTTTGGCCGCTCGGCAACCCTGGTCGACCACAGCCGTCGAATGGAGAACCGGCTGTGAAGGGACCACATTACCCAGCACGTACACGTGAATACTGGAGCACCGTACTGATTGCGACGCTCAATTGCTCCGAAGGTGTTGGCTTGGGGAGATTCATGGTCAAGTCTTGGAAGTTGGTTGAAAATAGGCCTAGGTTGCTTCGCTTCAGGCGTATGAGGTACTAAATTTAGCGAGCGCGACGCATGTACGTGCTGTACAGATGCTGCCTGGCCCTTGGACGTGATCTCCATGCACTTTTAGCAGGGCAACAGCGCAGTGGCATTCGAAGGTCCTACGCGAGTTGGTGGCGGTGGACAATGTCACTCGAGCTACTTGACTGATCACGCTGCTAAGGATTGATGCTGAAGTTTCACCGTTGCTGGAAGATTAGTACCCAGTTCGGTTAGGAGGGGAGTATCGACCAACTGCAGTATCTCCCGTCGGACTAGACTGGTTTGGTCTACTCGTAGTCGACGATCTCGACTCGGTTGTAAGGAAGAATAATCATTCAGCCTCGAGATGGCATCTTCGATACAAATACTCTGGCCTTGCTTAAACAGGATCTTGCCAGTACACAGCCACGTCAGCATATCATTTCATCCGTACATTCAAGACTGTATGATTGTGGATGGCGAGTACTGCCTCTTCCAGGTACAACTGAGACTTGCCTGAGGTATCCAATACGTAGACCGGACGAAGTGCCGTTTCAGTCTGCAGTCGCGATTCAAGTCACGAGCGCTCACGGGATACTCGGCTGCAAGTGTTCCCTTCATCACCCGACTGAACCTTTTGATAAGAAAGACTTGGACGCTCTTCAACCCCACAAGATTCTCCGTTGCAGGGATGCGCCACAGGGAGCGTCAGAATGGCGGAGAGACTCGAACTCACAGCCTCACACTGCCACCCTCGTCCACTGAACCGAACTTTGAAGTACCCTTGACCGGCTGACTGTTGCTGCCCCCCTCGGGCCACTGCAACACCCCCCCCCCCCCAGAGTTTCAAAGTTCCACGGTTTTGCCTGCGTCTTTTCGCCTCCGCAACGGGCGCCGGCTGCATGACTCCATCGAGACTAACTCGTCTTAATGGGCTTATCATCCCAGTGCGCACATCCTCTCGTTAAACTCTTTCCCATCTCCTGCCTTAAACTGCTCCAAGAGCTTGCCTTGACTGGGTCATCTTAGGCCTAATTCTTCACTAGTCTTAGCTTCTCTTTGCGTTCCCCTCACAGTCATCCCTCACGCCTTGACTGGCTGCTTTCGCAACCTCCTCATTCTAGTGTCGTTCCCTTTCACTCTTTCTCTCTCTCTCCCTCGGTCCAGCGGCCTCCGGTTTAATCTCCGTTCACATCCCTTCCTGATTGGGTCCCGGCTGGCCAGACAGTCATTACCCTCATGCGGCAATAAAAGTACTCCTTTTGCCTCAACTACAGCGCGCGCCCACACGTGTGGAACCTCCTCGTTCCTTTATCCTGGGTTGGGAGTCGCACCAGTCGAGGGTCACCTCACGATCGTTCGACTCACCATGTTGCTCAAACCCGCGACACCGCTGACCATCTTGCTCTTCGCCGCATTTGCCCTCTTGCTGTTATCATGCCTCTCCACCCCCATCATCAAGGGCATTCCCCTGGCCACCTTTAAAAACGTTGACTATGGTGTCTTTGGATACTGCCAGGGCAATCAATGCACCAAGATCCATGTGGGATATACTGGGAGTAAGTCGCTCGCGCGCGCGCTGTGAAGCGTCCCGCCGATTGCACGTGAGCTCGTCGCTAATTCAGTCGGACCTGGCGCAGATAACATTGACAGCACCGGCAGCGACTTCAATCTGCCCTCCAGCACTCGAAAGTCCCTTTCGTCCATCCTCATCGTTCACCCCGTCGCGGCTTTCCTCACTCTGGTGTGCCTTTGTCTTGCGGGAGCTGCCCACTTCCACGGGCCCTCCCATTCGCCACGATATCTGCTGGCGCTCTTGATCTTGCTGTTGCCTACCCTTTTGGTGACACTGCTCGCTTTCCTCGTCGATATTCTGCTGTTTGTGCCACATTTACGATGGGGAGGATGGATAGTCTTGGCGTCCACCATCATCCTAGTCTCCTGCGGAGTCGTGACCTGCGCCATGCGCCGCACGCTTGTCAGTCGAAAGGCGCGAAAGCGTCGCATTGCGGAGAATGCAGAGATGAGTGGCGAAAACTACTACAACCGCCAGAACGCAGCTGCCGCAGCTGTAGCTACTGTGCCCATGGTGGCCGAGACCAAAGAACCCGCCATGTCAACCTCCCCGACCCCTGATTCCGGCCCAACATTCGCCTCCTTCCGTACCGACACCCGGACGAGTGACGACGATCGCACCCCCCTGAATGAGTATCAAAACGTGCCCGGCCCGCAGGACGCACTGCCATCTGGTAATCCGTACCCTGATGGCCACGGTTCTCCGTACCGTCCGCAAGAGGCGCCAAGCATGCTCCCGTCGGGTCCCTACGGCCATCCGCAAATGATGCGCAATCCATCCGACCCTCGATTACGACCCCAGTACTCGGACGGCAGCATGGGCTCCCGGCGTGGGGGCGGTCCCCCTGGCTTTACTCCGCGCGGTCGAGGAGGATACCCGCCTCGGGGAGGATATGGTCGGGGTGGCCCCTATGGGGGGCCACCCAGAGGTTCTCCCGGTGGCCGAGGTGGCTACATGGGAGGGCCAATGCCACCGCGCGGTCGAGGTGGGATGATGCCTGGCCGTGGAGGACCACGTGCTGCCCCGGGGTACTCGGCTGGTCCCAACCGCAGTGTTGATTCGTACGGGCGGCCGACAGATGGTTACTTCCCACCAGGGCCAGGGTCGGGCGGTCCCATGCGCGCACCTTCTCCGGGGGCTATCGGCATGGCTGTGTCGCCCGAATCAGTAGGGCATGCCATTGAGATGCAGCCTCAAACGCGCCGGCCAGAGGCATATGGCTCAGACCCATCATTACCCAATGATCCCTCGCCTCACGCCCTTTCCGTAGATGGTGCCCACGCTCCGCTGGAGAGTCCGTCTAGCGTCTACACCCCTACTGAGTAAGTTCCTCTATCCTGAAATACGTCATCTTCCGGACACTTGACTGACTGCGCGCTTTGCTAGATCCTACGTGCCACCTCGAGCAGAGTGGACTACGCAAGACCACCGTTCGAACATGTCGCCACGGCCACCCCAATCGCCTGTGCACCACATCGGTCAAGGCTCTACCAACTACTATGAAGATGTTGATCCTCGTTTTGCTCAACGGCCTTCGCCGCAGCCTTCGTCATCTCTTCCGCCCTCTTTGACACCCGGAAGTGGTCATTGTGAGTCTCACTCGCGCGAATGAGATCTTCAGAAATGATTCTTGCTGACAATTTCAATAGTCTAATGAAGGAAGCTTTGCAATTTCTATAACTCACGGCTGTTTTCTCGCTTGCGATACCCTTCCCTTTCTGTTTCATTTTTTTCCGTTTGGCTTCTTTTCTCTTCTTCCCATCTACGTCAAATTCTCCTGGGACCAACAGGCCAGTTTTTTTTGCTTTTGAAACTACGTCGGCGCAGGTCATGCACAAGAACGTTGCTTCTGGCGCCACGATCATATTGATTTGACGGTCTGTATTCTAGTGCTCTTGTCTTTGCCGCACTCTTTCGGGTCACAACCTGACTCTTTTCTGTCAATGAGCCTGACGGGAAGTTCTTATCGCAATGTGCGTCCCTGATGACCTACCAGCGGCAGACTGCCTTGCTGTGAGTATTTCCCTGTGTTTACTGCAATCATCAACTTGTACAGAAAATTGTTGATGTGGCTCAAATACATATCATCTTTGTCTTTTTCGTCCACCTCTTGTATTCCCACTTCTTCGTGGCTCGTGCCAGCCACTTCTGTTCAAGGTGACGCCAACTACTGGATTATGGCACTATATATCACCAATTTCAGCTCGTTGATCTTTTATTTTTATATTTTGTGAAGCATGTATGCATTCGCATACTTTCGCTCTCACTTACTCTTCAATTATCGGATCCCTTCAGACCGAATGTCCCAATCTAAGCTTCCCATCATCCTTCATCGAGTATGGCTGAGTAGCCTCGTTTTGCCTTTTGGCGCATTTTCACGTGACATGATGTCATGAGTCTGGCCCTCCAGCCCCGGACTGGCGCCTCCATGTGCGCCGTTGACATAAAGCTTGATTGTTTCGAGGCCATGCCACTGAAAACTCCGGCGCTGATTCGGCGCACGGCCTCTACAAACCGACTCTAGGCGGGGCGGCTATTGCTCCTGCTCGTGTTTTCGGGGATGCGTTCTCCTTCTGGAGTGACGCTTGTTGTATATGTTTAGCTTTCAAGTAACGACAAAGATTCCTCCCTCCATGGACACGTTTTCCGACTCACTCGATCAGCATGAACGATCCTGGTCTCGACGATGCGATCGCAGATGAAGCCCGTGCTCTCGACCATAACTCCTCGTCTGTCGAAAAAGATGATACTCGCGAGATAGATGCCAGTCATCCACATGCGGCACGATGGTGGCTTGCCAGTACAGCTTATCCATTAATCGCGGTATGTTCCTTACTCTTTGTCATCGTGTGGGCAAAATAAAGGGTGAAAAACAATCACTCACACCTCCTCAGGGCACATTTGGACCTATGGCCAGCGCCTTTAGCATTTGCTCACTATCGCAACCATGGCGCATGGAAATTTTGTCCGGCGGCGGGCAGCGAGATGTCGCTGATCCATCCTGGTAAGCCAACGAGGCAAGGCCGACAATACTCTATCCCCGGAATTGACATGCTCACCACTCCGTGACATTGTCCAGGGAACTCGCCATCAATGCTGTCTCGCTATGTTTCGCCCTCGTGGCGAACTTGGCCCTCTCCTTGAATATGGCCAGACGAATCCGGTTCAGGATTGCCCAGCCGATCATCATCGTTGGGTGGTATATTGCGTCGTTGCTGCTGCTTGGAGATCTAATCGCCTTGGGTGTCTTGATGTATCAACCAGAGAATGCGGGATACACCTACACGCAAACATATTTCTACGGGACTTTTGCGGCGGGGCTCTATTTCGTGATTGCATCCTTGATGTCGGTCACGGCGTGGGGTGCTCACAAGGGTCACTACAGCCGCGAGTACAAGCTGACAACCAGTCAGCGGACACTGATGCTGCAAACGATTATATTTTTTATCTACCTTCTTGGTGGCTCGGCGGCGTATTCCCGGATAGAAGGCTGGAGATTCATGGACTCGATGTACTGGGCTGATTTCACCTTGCTCACAATTGGCATTGGCAACTTTGCTCCGGCAACTCATCTAGGGCGTGGACTACTCTTCCCTTACGCGGTTGGCGGTATCATCATCCTTGGTCTCATCATCTCGTCTATCCGGACTCTCATGTTAGAGCATGGACGGAAGAAGATTGCCGACCTCATCACCACGCACACTCGAAAAGTTCTGTTAAAACAGGCCTATTCCGAAGATACGCAATCTCGACTGGTGCCCAATCTGCACGTTGGACCCAACGATGTGACTGAGCTGAGCGATCGTGAGCGACGGAAGCGCGAGTTCATCACCATGCGGCGCGTTCGCCAAGTTGCGACTGTTCAACACAAATGGGTGTCTTTGGTCACGTCACTAATAGTTTGGATGGCGCTGTGGCTGCTCGGTGCAGTGGTCTTTTGGCGATCGGAGATTCACCGTCAATGGTCCTACTTTGAAGCGCTATACTTTGCATACACAACCCTACTGACCATTGGTTACGGAGACATTTATCCAATCAGTAGTCTGGGCAAGGCTTTTTTTGTCTTCTGGTCACTCCTGGCCGTGCCAGCTATCACGATCCTCATCTCCAATATCGGTGACACGCTGATTCGCATCGTCAAGGACATCACGTTGTTCATTGGTGAAATCACCATTTTACCCGGCGATCGACCTTTTTACGAGCGGGTCAAGGATCTCTTGAGTATCTCCTGGACCGAAAAGTGGTTACAAGAGACGACGGGCGAAGAAATGCCCGACTCTCAAGAATCCCTCAGCAAATCCGACCAGGACAGCGAGCAAGGCAGCGTTGAAGCCGAAGCCGAAGAACGTGAAAGGGAAGAATCTGCCCGACGTCGCGGCGATATCGTCGCCGAGAATATACACCACTACCACTACCTGCTTTTTCGTGAAATTCGGAAATTGATCGACCTTGCCACCACGGACCTTTCCAAGGAATTCGACTACCTGGAATGGGAGTATTACCTTGCCCTCATATCAGGACTGCACAAACCCCCCGTTGAGTCGTCAGATATGGGAGAAGCCAAGGATGGCGCGAAACGATTGAAGAAGATCAAGAATTGGAGCTGGCTCGATAAGAAAAGTCCCTTGCTCGGAAGCAAGAGTGAAGTTGTATGGTTACTGGATGCATTGACGGAAGCCCTGGAACGGGAATTGAAAACTGCAAGTCGGACCTGTCAATCTGCACAGGACAGTTGTGATGTAACGGATGGTGTCTCGGAGAATGGGATGGCCGAAGTCGACGATCAAGGTGTCAGGTCGAGAGACGAGGATGAGGAGAGTGACGGAAAGCAATAACTCGCGGGCAGGCTCCTCAGACTTCAGACGTTGAATACCTGTCAGCAGGGCTCGTCACATCTGGGCCTGTATAGTAACCAATATTGAGCCCTTAACTCACGTCGTTTGCAGGTCTTTTAATGTCTAGGCTAGACAAAAGACTTCCATTTTGATCAAACTATACGCGTATCTACGTAGTTGGGTAAAGTACGAGGTAAGGCCGCTAGTATCCAGGATAGAAAATACATCAGCGTCCAGATTCAGATGGCAAAAGGAGTCATCGAATCAGGACGATGGGCCCATCTCGCCGCACGCAGAATAACAAGGCATGCGAAGGGCGAAGCAATCATTACAAGCGTCAAACACCCCCAGAGAGAGAGAGAGAGAGAGAGAATAAAACAATTGAGATGGTTTCAATGCTTGATTAAAGATTATCACCACCACGCAAAGAGTAAAACAAGATATCAACATACAACGAGCCATAAGATAACCGAGTCAAAGAGAATCACGCGGGAAAATCAAAGGAAACGAAAGCCTAAAGCTCCCAGTCTCCAGGTCCAACATCAACTGAGGTAATCATGAGGGGAATACGTGGGGGTTAAAGTGGTGAAGTCAACCCATGGATGAAGGAGGAATGATAAACAAGGTGCAACACGATGGGAGATTCGCTCGTACATTTGACAGAATCATGGCAATGTTGGAAGGATAAAGGAAAAGCAGCGAGTTAAAACAAAATGGGAGAGGAGAGGAAGGAAGAAATAGGAAAGAGGCAGACGCAAACATGGATAAATTTTCAAAGCAGCGTTGCGTAGCAAGCTTGGGTATTTCCGCCCACTGATACCTTCCAAGCATGATTGCAAAGTACGCAATGACTGAAAAAAAAGGACCAGGCCAGATTTGCGAGAAACCAGGTGAGAGGCGGGAAGAAGTCGTCTTGCTCAGTCGTATCAGGAGCGTAATTTTTATATGATTCTTCGAGTATCACCGAGCTACCCTCTGTTCCAGTTGACATACGCCACAAACGGCCGGCGATCACTGCATACTGCGGCTGGCTTGGCTGGCACGGCTTGGACTTGTTCGGCTCGGTTCATCTTCTTCCAACACGTCGCTCAAACGGGTCGGATGACGATGGCGCGGCGTGACCGATTCCCACCCTGTGCCCACGCCCCATCCCGTGCCGCTGTAATCGGCTGAAGTCGGGGGGTATGGAGCATGCACCGGCGCTGAGCTACCTGAAGTTGTGTAAGAGCCGCTGGTGTAATGGGGATCTTCGGCAACGCTGTGATCATATTCCTCGCTTTCCTCTGAGCGGGGAGCGGTGGGATATTGATGGTACTGCTGTGAGTTGGCGCGTTGATAGTCGGCGTATTCTTCTTCTGCGTCGCTGCTACCAATGTAGGAATGGGTATCGGGCTCAGTGGCCGGTGTGACATACGGCGTGGTCGCAGGCTCCTGGGGATACAGTTGGTTGTTGGGCGGATATTGCGCCTTGGAGACTGGAGGGTCGGTCTTTCTCGGCTCCACAAAGGGGTCAGATCCAGTTGGAGACACAGGTGTGTTCTCGTCGTAATAGGTACGACCCATGTTCGGATCGGTCGGTTTTCCTCGGTTGTCCGTGGTCACGGACGTCGCCGTGGGACCGCCAGTGTAGGAACCATCTCGGGTTGGGGGTCGCGATGGATGCCGGCTGGGTACACCTTGCACCATGGGAACGACCTGGACACCACCGACCAGAGTGGGTTCGCCATTGCGAAGAGAGTTGGTTCGATCCCGTTCCTCTTGCTCACGGCGGCCCAGTTCCTCCCACGCGCGTCGCGCTTCTTCTTTGGAAATCTGAAGCTCACGTCGCATCTCGCGCAGTAGCTCTTCAGCCTTGAGCTTGTCTGACTCCGCCGCCTGAGCGGCGGCCAGGGCGTCGATACGGCTCTGACGTTCTGCTTGAAGTTGACGCTCTAACTCGCCCTGTACCTCTTTGGATCGTTCTTGTTCGGCGCGTGTATCGAAGAACCAGCGCTGGAACTTACGCTCCGAGGAGGCCCGAAGTCGCTGCAGCTCCACGACAGCGTGGAACAGATTCGCACCCGCGGCCGATAGGTCTGTGATCTGCCGGGCAAGCTGTTGGCTGAGCGGATCTCGCTCCAATTCCTCATTCTGCTGCTCGAGCTTTCGAATCCAGTAGCTTGTCAGACCTTCCCAATGAGAGGAAAGGGTTTCCCATCTTTCAAACGCGTGCGGAAATCCTGCACGTCGCGGTTGTTGAAGTGTCTGCGATGTACCTTCTAGGGCGCTGGCTCCCGGAGCGGGCACTGACTTGGAGAAGCCTGTTGCGCCCGGTAGCTGTCCGGGAGCCGCAGCGGCACTCTGCGAGCGACCATGCTGTGGAGCTGGACCCTGACGTGGTGGGTTCGATGCCATCTCCGGTTCACGGGCAGACGGGGCAAGAGGGGCGATGGGAGCCAAATGGTCTTGTTGAGGCGCCATTGGTCCGGCGCTGGTTGATGGTCGATAACCCGGCGCAGTGCCTGGTGCAGACATTGGCACATTTTCTGAAGCTGGCTGAGCTTGCGAGCCTCTCTGGGACGGTCGAGGCTGGCCGCGACGTTGAGGGGCTGAATCCATGGGCGCCGGTGCTGGTGCAGCGTATGCTTCGGCGGAGGCAAGTTTCGATTGTTGTTGTTGCTGCTGCTGCAGTTGCTCCTGCTCCAGTTGCCGTCGCTCAATCTCTTCTTGCTCTCTTTCACGGGCTTCTTGTTCTGCTTTTCGGCGAGCTTCACGATCCCGGCGTTGTCTCATGATATCCGTCGGGGTGCGCATACCACTCGGCGGCTGGGTCGAAGAGGCTTGAGGAGGACCAGCAGCTACCGGAGGCACGCGGGGCCCACCGTTTGCGATGCGGGCATTGTTCATAGGCGCAGCGGCGCCAGCAACACCTACCATATTTGGCATCGAAGCATTCACTTCCTCCCAGTCTGTTGTGAAGGTGAATGGGCGACGAATACCCTCTTCAAGAGCGAACAGGATGGCCGAGGCGGTTCGAGAAGAGACGCCCGTGGTGCGGCGAGGCCAGTAGGAGGATGTCAGGAGCTGGTACGGGTCGTCGATGGTAGAGCCCTGTTCGTCCGTTTGAGCTTCAGAGAGGGCTGGCGGAATTGGTGGAAAAGCAGGAGTGGGTTCAGGAACAATCGCAACGGGGACTGCTTGCGCAGGAGACCTGATGTCGTGAGAGACGGTCCGCCGGTGTGGTAAACGACGAACGTCAGGTGAGCGGCGGGTCCTGCGTAACGATCGATGTGAATCTGACGCCGAGGGTGGCCGACGGTCAATTGGACGTGAGAGATTGGGGTGAACGGCAGAAAGGTGTGGACGCTGTTGCGCCGAGGTCGTAAATGTGTTAATGTCGTGACGGTCGTGAACTTCGTGAAATGCTCGGTCGGTGTGGTGAGACACTTCCAAGGTGGGCGAGGGAGGTTTGGAGAGTTGGAGGTGGTAATTGTGAGAGGCTTTCAGTGCGTCGGGAAGAAACAACTCCCTTCAATCGTCCGTGATCTCTTTCAATGGCCGTTTGGAAGCTCTTCCGATTACGATGACGAAAGCCGGCCGATGAGGCAGTCCGCGACGGTGACGACGCAGTCTCAATGTCCGCCCCAAATGGAAAACCTGGAGAGTTACACTGCTCGATGAACTTGGCAGATGGAGTGCTCCTTTACCTCCTTGACAAGAATTGATCATAGGCAGATACCTGGGAGAGAGGAATCGGGTCGGCGTGCGGCCGTGGGGGCTGGGGTTAATTGAGATGGCTGGGAGTTCACCGGATGAGCTGCAGCACACCCAGACGTGCTTGCGCGGACCCTCTCGCACACCCACAGTAGAGCGGCGAGACCGCCAGGCCAGTTGGCAATGATCGCTAGAGGGACTTGGATCACCAGAGAAATGAGGGTGGAAGTGCTTTTGAGAAGAGAATCGGCGCCGAGAATGAAGAATTCGGAGAAAAGATTCCGCAGTGATCGCAGGACGAATACTCGGGCTTCTCGGTCTCTTCCAAGAATTTTGTTCGCTGCGGATTGCAGTTCCCAGCAGACGGGGCACAGCACAGACCTATGATTACGAGAATTGGGCTTCAACACTTGCTGGGATACTTCTTTTGGGTCAATAGTCAATTGGCTCAGTAAGGGCCTGCTTCCGATCGCCTACGAGCGTGAGGATGAAGAAGCACCAACTCCAATAAAAGCATGCACCCCCAGTACACCTTGTTGCACGGCGGATGGCCAGGAAATTGATCGATAGGGACTGCAGAGCTCCCGGAGCAGATGCAGTGCAAGCTAGTCAGTAGTCGGAACCGGTAGATGAATCCTCATGGAGCATGGAGAAGCTGTAAGGGAAGCATTCCCTACAGTGACAAATTCTGGTGCTTCAAAGATTCGGTCGCTCGATCCACGGATGAAGAACCGAAAGACTGGCGAACTGGGTCGGTCGCGGTGACTAAGAAAGGCACTCGATGAAAACGTGCTTGGAACCGGCACAGGAACAGGGGAGGAAGCAGAGTCCTCTCGAGTGTTGATTTCTTAGGAATTGGTCCATGATCCCACTCCACCTTCTACCAAAGGGTGCAGAGGACGGACTCGCTTGGTCGTGCCACGGTTGGGCGACAATCCGGCTTCGGAGCGATCTCCCTCCGGTGGCTCTGGCAGGTTCAACTGTTCTGGCCTTTCATGAGAGACGTGGCCATGATAGAATAATTGGTGTGTTCACTGCTCCAGAATACTCGGCCATGACCTAAACTCTTGCTGGTCGAGTCTAGAGTCCGACATTGAGCCAGGTCGTGACTGGTGCCCAGGCTGATGTCTCCGTTACTTTGATTCCATCCCCTCGGGGCTATCATCCGGAGAGTAACATGGGACATACCGACAGAGTATGACTAGTATGGACTCCATACACAGAGAGTAGTATGCCACTGTGTAATGCATCTTGAAACCCTCGTGGCTGAGTCTCCCCCTCAAGAAGCCAGCCCACCGATGCGCTGGCAGTCGGGCGCTAACTACGTAGTCAACTAGCCTCCGCGAAAGAGACTAATGGACGGGATTCTGACGTAGACGTGGAGCTGGAACATCAGCCCTCGGCAAGTGACACTCTGCAATGTCCTCATCGTGATCACTGGGTACTGGCCTGGTCAAGGGTCCCCCGTGCAGTGTTTTTTTCTCAATTGTTCGGGACACACTGCTTCCACAGTCTAGAGCACTTCATCTGGGAACCCCTGAATCCCAACACCCAAGAGAAGACCGGACCTGTTGTAGTTCCGTTGGAATTGAATCGTGGGAACGAGTCGACGGACCGCTGGAACGAAGTGTTCGGCTCTTCCCCACCTGACCAGAGTCTCGGCCCCACTGCCGAGGAACACCAATTTTTGACCATTTGATCTCGTGTTGATGCTCGATTGCTTCGGCCCATTCAGGATGACAAGAATAGCCATCGCCTTTCCGAGGGACAATTCGCTGGAAGCTACTTGTGTGTCTGTGTGACACAAATGAGAAAAGATGAAGGTCTCAGCTATCAGGCCGGACATGGGTCTCAAGAGGTGCAACCGCGGTGTGATCGAGACGAAATTCCCGTCAATGTATATGTATCTAAGCGTTTGAGGTGTTTGCATTAAATTGACCAGCATATCTGCACCCAAGGCCGTAAGAATGCTCAACCAAAAATAATTGCCAAGAGAAGCCTGAACTTCTGCTCTAGATGGTGTTCTTCTTTAATATAAAATTATTCTGTATGACGGATAAAGTATTGACATGAACACAATGACTGCACAGCGAACCTAAATCGACCTGGAGCCCGGACAGTGATCAAAACAAAGTAGAGGGACACCCGCCGAGCTTACGGTCTGATAGGTTCAATTGAGTATTTTCACCAAGTACATCCAGCAGTTCTATGCAATGAAGTACTGAGCTGAAAGTGAACTTGGCTAATTACAGCAGCAAGACATGCAGTTGGAATCAGCTCTTGCATGACGACACCTCAAAGCACACCTTTCTAATGCTTAAAATTTTGACACCTAGGGACCAAGCCCTAGATATATCATCTCGAGTCTGCGCGGATTGAGTTCACTTATCATACTAGAGACTCACTAATGTACGGATGTAGTCTATGCCCTACGTAAACATACCACCTGTGGGCCTGTCCAGACTCATGATCCTAAGATCTAACTCACTCGATGAATACATACAGTATCTTATGCCGAAGGTTATACTACCTCAAGATTCTCGATACTACCCATACTGTAGATACAGGGCTTTAGATATCACCCTCGAGTTTCCAACCGAGGGTCTCGCACCGGTCTTATGATCCTCACCCGAAACTCGTCGAGTCAAGAACCTACCAGATACATGCTCTGGAACAAGGGTCCGTTCTCCTTGACATCCCTGGTCAAGTGATAGATACGCCTTGACTATCAGTACGAAATTAAACGAATTGAAATAGCAGCTCCCGTCGACACCTAGGCTGAAGTCAGATTAGAGACTGTTCACGAATAAGTGCTATGAATCAAAAGAATCATCTTGCAACTACATTATGACGGAGACTCTATCACTATCCATGGATCATTGATCTTCTTTTATGACCCAGCACACAGAGAAGTAGCTTCCAAAGCATCTCTACTCAGACTTTCATCATGAGAAATACAAAACTCCCCGATCTCTCTAAGCGCAAGAGCTCAAACATGATAGAAATGTCCATAACTAATGCGAATCATGATGCACACTGCTGAAATCTCCTCCTAGTGTCGCAGCCATGACACCAAGATCCATAATCACTCACAGAGGGACTTACCGACCCAGTCCCAAGTCCGGACCTTCTTCAGTCGCGCAAGGAAGCATCAAAGCACCGAAGGGTACAGCTTCGCCCTCGGAACAAAGTCCGATTGTCCAATGTACCCGCAGGATAAGAATGAATTCTACTATATTCAACCATAAACATTGGCACCTCGTCTCCCAGTCCCGAGCACCCGGAAATTACAAAAGAACATACTATATAAACATACTTCCCAAACCAGTAATATATCCTACTTTCAACGAACCTATCCATCAATATTTACTATTTAAAAAAACGCAAACCCCCCCTTTATCTCGAACCGGAAATCCAAACCAGTCCAAAATCATCATCTCCCCCCCCCCCGGCCCCTCCGCAACGCAGCGCGGATGCAACAAACAACCTCCGGTACTGATACTTCCCTCTCGTCCCACCCCCCTTTTTCCCCTTTTTAATCCACTTTGTAAATCCATTCAATTGCACCACGGGCGATCTGAATATAGCCCTCACTCGGGAGGACATGTCAGGGGGGGGGGGAAGTCGATGGCCGAGGATCCGAAAGACAAAAAGGGAATATGTAATCAAACCCACCAAATAGACAAGAGCGCCTTGCTCCATCTTTTTAAAGATTGACAAGGTCGGTTTCACGTATGCCTTGCAGGCAGGGGTGGGGAGACCCATCTAGATACTGCAGGGCATCGTGAGATCGGGACCGGAAGGCGCTTCCGTCGGAGCTTGAATGGGTTCCTTTTTTTCTGGCTTGTGTTTCAGATGTCTTGGGAATCGTGGAGATGTTTAATTTGCTTTACTGGGTTGGGATGGGAGAGGAGGTTTTTGGTTCATGTCAACTGGGGGGGGGTTCTTTTTCTTTTTCTTTTTCTATTTTATTTTTCTTGGGGGAGGGGGCCTCCTTAGGTTTTGATTCATGTCAATGTGCTGGAACGGAACATTTCATGGATATTAATTATGATATTGACCGGACTCGGTGAGGATGTTGTGGCAGGCTGTTGAGACATGGGGTTCATTGGGTGGTTGAGAGATGAATGGTTCAATTGCGCTGCCAGTGGGCTATACTGAGGCGATGGTTGTCTAGAGTTTGGAGAGTGTGATACTATGAAGGTTCCGATGTTTATTGATGTCATGATGTACAATATATATCGGGCAAGATGTACCTTGGATATTCAATATACTGCACCCCAAATCAATGTGCTTAGATAGTTACAATTGAGTCACGCATTAGAAGGTACAAATGCCACTGGCCAGAGCTTTAACGAGCATCATGTCAAGATCGCCAGCATTAGTTGTACATCACCAAAGATACTACTGTAGTCTTGGAATTGGTCGGCAAACACCCACTCATCCTCGAGGTGTACCTCGCAGGATCAATATGCACCGCACCAAGGGGACTTGATCGCGGTGAACAGTTGCAACATCCAATTTCTCCATAGTCGGTGAATTTGGAATCATCTCGTATGACTCGATTCGCAGCGTGGATCTCGACTAGAAAGGTGGGCAGGTCTAATCAAATCTCCAGAGCGCCCGATTGACCTCCTACCTCTTGTCCGAGTTTCATCGATATATATCCTCGGCATCCAAGGAATGTGAGCGGAGAAGACGAGAAAGCGAGGGCGATGCGGAGACGGGCGTTGGCCCGGGAGACCACCACGCTGGTCACACGAAAATCCACAGTGTGGCGATCAGGAGAAATGAATAATCCGATGACCGATGGACGGATGGAATCAAAAAAGCCCCGAAACTCGAACGCGGTAAATTTGCTCTGCGATGGCGGGACTGTTCGAGCTGCGGTCGAGTCTAGATCTATGGCGACAGAGCCCGCGGACGCACGGCGGTCTGTCGGAAGTCGTCCCGCGGCAGCGGTACTGTACAACCGGACGTCATGTCATGCACGTCAGAGTTTGAGATTGGAATGTGAAGAGCTGCGGAAGATCATGGAACCAAAGTATCGAGTCTTGTATAGCTCCAGAAGATCTGGAGGTATTCGGCCAAGTGGGGGGATAAGAGGGATTGTTACTGGGGTCGGTGATGACTGAAGGAGCGATGCGAGGAATTTGGTCACTTTCGAAAGCAACTGACCGGTCGGCTGAATCGATGTGTGATTGATTTGGGGGCTTTGATTCTCGGTGCAGGTGATCGCTGAGGGCTATGCGATCAGTTATTTACGCCACATAGTCCGATCGAGGGAGGGCACTCGTGATGCTCATGCCCAATCTTCATCGCTCAGATCGCCTGAACAAAATCCTCAAAAGAGTTTCAGAATGAGCAAGTGAATGGGGGAAAGATAAAGAAGTGTCTCAGAGAAGTAGAGTGATATCATCTATACGACAAACTTAGGACTATTCAGAACAAACCAAATTCATCACCCGCGCGCAGAGCCAACGATGCTTTTGGACAGCTCCCAAGGACTCAAAAGTGCAACACTTGACATCCAACCGGCCACTGTCAATTGGTACCCCGGAGTGCGGACATGTACCATCAAGCCATCAGGGCCAATAGGAATGAGCTTCGTCGCGTGAGCTACGCGCGAGCCGCGAAATGTGAGTTGTCGACTGTCCAAGCTCGACAGGTTCCGCGGGGAGAACCTGTGTTTGCCTTACGAGAAGAGAGAGAGAACGCAAATCGAATAGACGAGTCTGAATGGCCCCGTACCCCGGGTCCACCGATCTGAATCTAAATCGTCCAGTCTTCAGGCAAACGCAAGCCACGCAACATGTAGATGGTAGAGTTTACGGCCTCCTGCACGGACCGGGCCAAGGTGAGCTCACGGTCGGTCGTGAAGAGAGGACATCACCGGACGGGAAAGATGAAACAATATGCAGAGGCTGATGGAACGACTGCACGCAATGAAGATGCGTCCGTTCCCGAAGTCTTCTGTGCCCTCTGATGTGCAAAATGCAGAACGACTCATTTGATACCTCCCACATGATTGACGCGCCATACTGACCACACTCGGACCAAATTCAGAGCCATCAGTCGATACCTTTTTGATCTGATCAAATTGCACAGACGATAGCATGGCAAGGCTGAGTTAGTCTTGAATAAACTTGGCAGATGGCATTTTTGGTGACGAGGGTAGGATTGACGGTCAGCCCAGCCATTTGAAGGATGACACCTTGTTCCAAGTTCAATCCCGGGCGACGGTTTTCCCAAGCAGCCTGGCTTATTCGAGTCCCACGCCGTTGCGCGGTTCCCAGGAATGAAGATTGCGATGGAATGCCCTGAACGGCGCGCTCATCGACCACTCCACGCGGGGGAGAACTGGGGAAGAGTGCTGGTCCCCCGGTCGGAGTACATCGTCGAGGACAAGAGCCACGAAGATGGGGCAGCATTTGTTCGAGTCGGCTGCGTCGAGATACACGGCGGTGGCTCTGATCCTCGGCACCCTGGAGGGTCCATCGCGGGGCATCGACTCGAGTCCATCCTCTGAAGCGTCCAATGTCAATGGGACTGCTGCCATCGGGAGTCTGGACAAAGACTCGGTCGATCGGTGGGGCGTCGATGCGCAGGGCTCTTGTGGCTGCAGCGGAAGAGCGTTCCCGGAACTGGGTCGGCCGGTGGGGACCAGACTGATATCTCACATTCTCTCATCGCCCCCCAGCCTTCGTCTGCGTGGGATCTTTGGTGTTTGTGATCTTCTGCTGTCGGCCGTGGCATCCCGTCTCGAGGGTTCTTGGGCGGAACTTGCAGCAGACGGGGACTGGCCACTTGGAAGCGGATTCCAATCCCCCATCCTCGGGACCTGTATGCATCAGAGGCTTCTAGTAAAGAGGATACAACCGTCCAAAAGTACACTGATCTTCCATCCCACAAAAGGAGATTGAATGACCGTGATGATGTGTCGATGAAAGTACGTGGGGGGAGGGGAGCTAAGGGGGAGTGTCTGTGTGTGGATGAGGAGGGAGTTTCGAAGAGACAAAGAATCAGTGTCAGACTCATGTGGATGACGGCGAGGATCAACCATGACGGGGAAATACGAGAGATGAACAAAGCCACCCAACTGAAATCTCAGTCAATCCGAGTCAAGTGAGGCCATGCTTATCTGTCAAGACGACTCTGGATGTTTCTCTACACAAACGAAGACGAAGATCTTTTATGAGATCCCCTAGGAGAGTGCCTCCACCGAGATGTTCCATCCGTTCAATGATAGCAATATACCCTATCTGACTATCAATAGTCTCTAAAATTGGACACTCTCAGTCCTCTCAGCTCTCCGTTGCAATGCTGGGAGAAAAAATGATATGACAAAACTAGATCGAGCACAAAAGTCCTTCGCCTCCCATCTTCCGGTCCGTCCGAGTCCCCGATGGGCTCAAGACTACGGGACTCGGTCATCTTCAGTCGGTCCCTCGCCCTTGCTGGGCCACACCAAACGACCGGACCTTACTGCACTGCGCATCCCTACCCAGCCCAAGGGGACGTCATGTAAGGTCGGATCGATCATGATGTGTCTGTGCTGGCTCGGGAGAGACGGTGCTTTTGTACTTGACCTGCATGGGCCTGCATCGGATTCTCTTGGACCACTAGGATCGCCCGTATGCATTCGCATGGTAAAAGGCGAGGGCGAGGCCGAAGCAAAGGGGAAAAAAAAAGATGGAAAAAAGGACGTTGGACTAATGGAGAAATCCTAAGAAGAGGAAAAAACGGAAAAAAGCAAACAATAACAAAAACAAAAGACGCCTGGACGCACTGGCCAAATGTGACCTAAAGGAGAAAAGGGAGAAAAGAAAAGGACGATTATTCCTCATTTGGTCAGAATTCACGTCCGAGTCAGAATAGATTCTCGTCCAAAAGAAACCCAAAAAAATCCTAAATCGAAAAAATACTGCCCCCCCCCAAAAAAACAAAAACACAAAAACAAAAGAAAGCATTAAGCCACAGTGCAGCCTCCGTCTTCTGCCAAGCCCAATCGGGAAGAGTAGATCTATAAACCTATCCCCTTCACCCTGGATCTGTTTCAATCCATTCTTCCTCCTCTCCTCCAACATCCCATTCATTCGGATCACCAATCCTGTTCGTCGCCCTCTCCATCTCGGGCATCTCCAATACTGGGCTCTGAAGGTCTTGCCCTCGCATCTCTTTCCCGGCGACCGAGCTGTTGACAGGCACGCAATACCCGGTGCGAGCAGCAGAGCCCATGGATTGCGGAGATCATTACAGTCCAGGCGAATTGGACGCATCCTTCTGTGCAGATTGGAATCGGTCTGAAACTACCATCTGTCTGCCCTCCCCATCACCACTGACACGAGGATCAACGTATTTGCCCAAAGCCGGCCCGCGCGTGTTGGACGAGGCTCTCGGAGACCCGTTTTATCTGGAGCAGTCTCTCGCCGCCACCCCATCGTGGAATAGCTTCACTCCCTCGGCTTGCCATGAGAGCTTGAATGACCAGGAGGCTCAGTATTGTTTATCACTCCGCGATTCAGACCTGTTTCACACTCGCAAGACGTCCGCTGCCATTGATCGTCCGGACCGCTCCACCATTGCGCAGCTTGAGTTGGAGAACAATCGGCGCTTCCATCGTTATACTTCATCCACCGAAGATACCCCTCGGGTGCTGCACAGCAGTCAGGAATCATTCAGTTCGGTCTACACCGATACCAGCACTCCTGATTTGACTCCTAGTAGCTCATTCTCTTCCACATACTCCTCTGCACCGTGCCCCGACGCCGTTCTCAAGGCAACGGAGAAGCTATACCATCACGCACACCGTGCGCAACCTGCGCCCTCTCGTGTCTTCTACCTGCCCGCATCAACACCTCCTCAACAACTGCCTCTCGCTCCTCCGGTTCCATCCATCCCTAGAAATTACGCGCGACCGACGGCTCCCGTGGCCATGAAATACGAATCCTCCAGTATGTCCTCCTCATCGCGCCGTCGCAAGGCCCCGCCCACGCTGCCTAGCTTGGCTCGTCGCCCCAGCTCTCACGGTTCTCGCAAGAAGCAAGCCAGTCCCGGCATGCGTACTCCGTTGGATCCCTCGATGATCTCCCCTCCCTCCCTGATCAATCCGATCACCATGGAGCCTCATGCGACCCATTTCGAACAGGCCCTCTTCATTCCCGCCAACGACTGTCCAAGCCCAATCCCCAGTCCCTCAGCCAGTTCTCCTCCCATCTCTCGTCAGTGGACTACGACCTCTGCAGAGAGGCCGTCAACGTCGACCACAATCGACGCCTTTTGTGAGCACTCAGTCTGGGAATCAGACTCGGACAATGAGTCGATTGGTCACAAGTCTTTATCTCGCAAGCCTATCGATACCTTGCGCAAGGTGCGCAGTCGTGCGAAGCTCCGTGCCGCCAAGTCCCAGCCCCGGTTGAACCAGCACTCCAGCTTGGAGGACGAAACACCGGAGAGGTTTCCTTGTGTTGGAGACGACGTTTTTGGACCCTCCATGGCCGAGCCTTGCCGTGGCGTCAGTCTCGACCGACCCAGCACCAGCCGTGACGGGCTTCGTCCTCACCATCCTCTTCAGACTCTGCGGCTGGTGGCACCATCTTCCACATCGCTCCTCCACTCTCGTTCTCGAAACAACAGCCATGGCCATCTCCGTGAGTCTGATGTGGATCGATCGACTGCCGCCGCCGTTCACGCCCAGTCCCGACGGCGTCAACACTCTGACTCGTCCGGTTGTATTCACGAAGAATCCGACAAATTGACGTCGATGTGTTACGAGCAGCACGCACCATTGCCCTTTGAAGAGCCCAATGACCCGCGGCCCTTCTTCAAGCGAATGATGGATTCTATACGGTCTCTCAGTTGCCACAAAACTTCCTCAAAATCAACAACCCCTAGTCCTTAATATGATACCCAAGTGACCAGCCCCAAATGCGCTGTTCACTCGTCCTGTACCCGGAGACCTTTTTTTTCGCCCGCTTGCTCTCGTGTTGTTCCATCTCCAAACCCATATTTGCGCTGTATTCTTTGAATTCCCTGCATTCGTCGGATGATTTCCTGCTTCTCCATGACGACAAAGACGCAATACGCCGCCACTCTCTCACGCTTTGATGCGTAACGATTCGACTTGACGATAGTCTTCCTGTGCGTCATGTTCTACCCCCTCAACAACGCGCCTATGACGATCGCGATTTTTCTCGATTCCATTTCAGATGACGCATGTCTCCTTGTCGTTTAAGACTCATCTTTTTGCACCTGCACCTTCTCGACTTTTGTGCTCCCAACCTTACTTTTGGTGTATCATTGCCCCACCTCTTGGGTCTGCGAAGACCACCTTCGCCCATGTGTCCGATGTTGACATGAATATCTCATCTTCATGATTTGACCTTGTTCTCGTTGAATGAACGACCTTGACATCATCAATCTCTCTTGATACTGACGCCTCAGCGGCGTTCATGACTTCCTTTTCTGTCAAACTGCCTATCAACCTACTGCCGTCTGGTTGTCCTCTTTCCTTTGTCTGAATGTTAAATTAATGCCGCGAAAATGGCCATCCTCGATGAAACCCTGCGCTCGCGCCCTGTGTCTTCTCTACTTTTCTCTCGCATTTCTTATCTCCCCATATCGCATCCGCCGACCCTCCTTTGGGCCCAACTCAAAAGTGTCCCTGTTCCTATCCCTTCGCATCTTCCTCCTTTGTACTCCATCAATAGACCATCTACATTTACTAAACCCATCCAATGAGGCAACATTTCCAAAAACTTTAATAGCTCCACGCCTCTCCACTTTGCAGATGTAAACAAACACTCTCCCCCCTTGATCTGGAATGTCATCTATCCTGCTCTAACGTCTGTCCCATTTCCCGTTCCATTCCGGCCTAGCGCAGCTCCTTTCGGAAAGCATTCGACAATACCACCTCAATGTCGAGCTTAGACCTTTACATTCGTCCCATATTGCAACCTGAATCATGCCCGAGAAGCTTTCGCAAAACACTCAGCCCATCTCCTCTTCCATCGAAGCTCCCCCACCCCCCCTCTTCCCTCCTAGAAATCCCCCACAAGACTAGCACTGGGTGAACTTCTGGATCATTATTCATTCTCAGAATTACATTACTTGCGGACCTACCTTGCCAAGAAAGACATTCATCCTACTACCTCATTATTCGCATTCTTGAAAAAGAATCATCCAAGAGAAAAAAAATTTGATTAGAACAATGTGTAAAGAAAATATCATATCACATATCTCCAATTTCTCCCCGCACAGCCTGGCTCTTCGAGGGGGCTTGTATTTGTTGTTTATCCATCGGAAAATGGAATCCACTAGGTAGTAGCTCACATTCACACCCGCTCTACTTCTCTACCTATGAAGTTCCAGGAGTAATAGGAGCGGGACATGACAAGATACATGTATCCATGCATGAACAGGTACAGTAGCTGTGAACATCAATGTAGTTCTTACCATCGGTACTTTGCAACCCTTGATCTGGTCGGGTGAGGATCGACCAACCCTTTTCATTTTTTTTTAATTCCGAGCGCAGATCACCCAGGGAAAGCAAAAGGGGGAAAACCCACGCAAAGGGGCGCAGGGTGCAGGATGAAGATTCGGGGATTGTTTAAGCTGCGTCCGTACCGAGGAAGGTATACTGTAGTGTAGTGGTACTAACTAAGTACTATACATGACTACATGGCATTATGGACTGTGATTGCACATTGGTTTTTTTTCTTTCTTTTTTTTTTGCAAACGGAAACACCGAGGATCCTGGAAGGGTGGAAGTGGATGAGGTACTTTACTTTCTTGCGTGTAGGTGTGTGTTTGTGTGGAAATCTTTTTGGGCGAGAAAGACAATCTACTGGAATCCGAGGTATCTTCAGTCATCTTGGTTCATGACTGATGAGACATTGGAAATTCTCTGTTTGTAAAGATGGTAGATGCTCATTTTGCAAGGGAGTTGAGCAGAATTGCCACTCTGAGGTTTCGTCAACGTAGAAACATCACGGTTGCTCCAGCGATATTTTGCTTACGGGATATTTGGATCGTGCGCAGAAGCTAGGCAGACTACTTTTTGTTTGAGGGTAACTTTGTCTGTTGCAAAGTGACTCTAGAATAAAGGGATCTTTTATTAGTCTCCGACGCCCTAGGCTGTCTTAAAGGTTGATAGTGAGACGGACTACCTTGCATTTGAAATGTGAAACATTGCAGAAAATTACCTACAGTACGCGTCCCATTCTCTCTTAAAACATCATAGCCAAGTAATTCGTTACAACTCAAGTTGCTACAGTCCTAATCGCCTCGTATGGACACCGTCAAGGTGAGCCGAGGTCCCCTTTCCCCCCTTGGTGAGACAGCTTTGCTCGACCAACTGATGCATTCTTTCAAGCCGAACTAAGCGTGCTCAATTCTCTAGATGATCAAATGCTACAGGTATGCATGATATTGTAACCAAGGTCCTTTTCGACGCCGTTGGAATTACGCTTGCTCGCCAAGACCTACACCCGACTTATTGACTGATACCTATGCATCGTCTTGGTCATGCTGGATGCCTGAATGAGACTAGAAATTGAGTGTTGATTACCCAATTTTGAAGGGATTCGTGCCGTAGCCGCCGTAGCGACCTCTGGCGATTTTTCTAGAAAAATCGGCTATCATAGTGTCACGACCAGTTCCGGACATACTGATCAAAAGTGAACAAGGTAAGATATTTCAGTGTGGCAGTGCCGGACACCTTGATGTGAGCACTACTCTAAGATATCCAGTAGACCTCCTCAATTACAGACAGACTGGTATCGGGTATCCCCAAGCGCGGACCCGATGCTCCTACAAGTGATGTGCCTCACAGTCTTTTGATAACCTCCCTGTCTACCAGAGAGTACCTACCCGTCCAAACCTAAGTGCTTCCATAATATCCCGTTTTACCATTTACCCAAGGTATACGCATTCCCTTTTCACCATTTAATACACCAGTCCGGACATGAAGCCGACATGCTTTGAACCATCTAAACGGACACACAATCTGACCTCGGCACAAAAGCTCAAAACAAGAGTATCTACCTACCTATCAGATAGCATCGCACAACTTCCTAAAAGACCTTTGGCTCGTCCCATTTTGATCTGATCTATACGAATAGTACCCAGTCGGGTATTTAGATATTTTCCTCTTTTTAACCCCAACTTTAATCCTCACTCCTCACTCCTTCTCCTCTTCTCGCTCTCTCTTCTCTACTCTTCAGCCTCAAAATAGCCCCTCGGCCCCTTGCATTCTTGGCACTTGAGACTTCACGCCACACGGTACTTTCAGTTTTCTGACCCCCTATGTCCCTTCTTTCCTTTCACCTCTGCAATTGATTATCCCGCTCTTTGTGGCTCGTAGATCTGTGCTATTGATGTTTTGCTGCGTGGATGGTGAGTAGTTAGCCTCGGCACACATACTGGGGTTATGATTGTGTCAATGTGTGTTCTTTCAGACTACTGCAGTAGATGGATGTCGAGTCAAGTTACTTACAGTTTCTCGCTAGGCTTACAGATTTCTCCAACAGAACATGATGAATTGGTTCAGTAATGGAGCTAGAGAAATAAAAGGCTCGACCATCTAGGAGTTCTAGATGGATCTGCCGGTGGTAGAATCTAAATATGACCGACAACAATTCGAGAATTATTCCTCGCACTTTCAATCGACTAAAAAGTGCTGGATGATTTTGAATTTGATTGGTAATTGACAAGTTTCACCACCATCCATCCACTGTGTACCTCTATGGATTGAGGTTGGGGCACCAAGTCGTCAGCCACAGTATGCAAGGTGGACCGAATTTGATGGCCGAGCAAAGGCATCCGCCGAGACGCTGTACCTCGAAGAGGAGGTTCCGGATCTATTAATTTAGAGTTTATGTTTACGCTGTGCGTGGATGGATTTCAAGACTCTCTTTTTCAAGGTGATTTGGGTATAGCAAATAACACACTCCTACTCTTTGGGCTGGCCGGATTGATTAGCTATGGGATGTGCGTTTGCCTTTTTTTTTTTCTCTCTCCTTTTTCAAATAGAAGAAAGCAAACTAATTGTAAATAACAAAAAAGCCAAACAAAAACGACGTGGAATCCCGAACTCCGAGGGGACAAACATGCCGACCGAACTGCATCGTCTGCAGAGGAGCATTTGATCCGCCGGGGAAGGCCGTGAAGAAAGGTCGAGATGATCTGTCAATTCGTACTTTTCCCATCAGCCCCAGATCCATCTCGAAGCAACTTCCAAAACACCAGGCACAGATGCACCGGATGACCTTTCCCGAATGATTTCCTCCACTCAAGATCTTCAAATAGCACGGGCCCAACCATGCCTTTCCACAGTTTGAGTAACTTTTTTTCTCCCCTGCACAACAAAGGAGTCCTGTGCTCCACCATGTGTCTCGGAAACGGGAGAGCCGTTCCCCCTCGACCGCGAGACCATTCAGAAACGATCGGGTTGTCCTTCCGCGGGCCTGTTGCTCTTGCGTCGCGTCCACTCCTTGCAGTTGGGCGATCAACTTATCCCGGTCGCTGGGATTTCGGATCATCCCCAGATGGCCGCGCAGAAGGCCGAGACGGACGAGCGGGTCCAGCAAAGATAGATAGCATGGCCCACCCGCTCACGGCGTCCAGCGAGCGCGGTCGAGTGCTTCTGGCTGCATAAGAGACCAGGCAACAAAAGTAGCATTGCCCCTTTTGGAGCACATGCGCCGCGGTATGTGTGAGTGAGTGAATGAGTGTGTATGTGTATGTCTCCAAATGGTGCTTCCACCCGAGGGAATTCGTGCGCCACGCTGAATGACACGCCCTATTGCATTTACGCACTCCACCCTTCAGCTTCGTTCGCCAATAGGTCCCTGGGCATTGGGCTTGCCCTCCTCGGAGGGTCCCTTCATCTCCAAGGCCTCCATATTCAGCTCCCACTGATGGACCATCATCTGCTCCTCCCATTGAGAGATCACCGCATCACCCTTTCGACCCAGTTGCGTTTCCGCAGTCTCTGAATTTCCCTTTCCCGTCATCGAGTCCGCAGGCGCAGGAGACCCCGATCCAACCGCTGTGCCCGAGCCGGCAAAAACCGACTGCACACTCAATGCCTTGACAGCTTCCCGGTAAATCTTCAGAATCTCTTCTCGCTTTTGATTGCGCAGACCCTCGTCAGCCTCTGCGGCACGTGTCTCGTTTGACCGCGATGCCGATGCCGATGCCGATGCCGATGCCGATACAGATCCCATGCGACCGGCCGGTTTCTTAACCACCCCCGAGGCAGACCGATCGTCCAACCCTTTCAGGATTCCTTCCAGAATACCCAGGATTGTACCTGCGCGCATACCCAGCTGAGCACCCACGGGAAACCCAGCGTCGAATCCACGCTGGACATGCTCGCCCTTGGCGATCGAGACGCCGTCGCGGTACCCCGCGGTGACGTGCTGACGGCGGAGAGAAGGCAGATCGGACGGCTCAGTCGTAGATGCGATCGAGTTCGGATCCCTCTGGGCAGGCATGGCCGGGGCCTCGGAGGGTGACGAGCCGAAGATGTCGTCGAGTGAGTTGTCGACCGTGGGGTCTGTGTCGCTGTGCGTGACACTCATGGTTGTTGCGGGAGAAGGCGGCGCCGAAGAAAGAACCGAGCTGGAATCGGTGTGCGGCGAGTTGGGCATGTGCGAGATAATCAAATCTTGCGATCACTTCTCCGGCTTGATTCTTCTTGTTTGCTTTCCCAGGGGCGACTTGGTCAGGGGATGAAATCTGCGAGACGATAGCTTGCTGCGGAAAGGTGCAGTCGTGGATGAGTGCGGGGTGTGCGCGATAAGAAAAAAAATAAATCGCTGTCGGAATCGGCAACACAGTCCGGATCCACAAGTTTAATGTGCTTTCGGCGCGAAGAAACTACAGTACATACAGATTGCATGCTACGTAGCTGACCTGGATCGATTCCAAAGAAAAGACAGGCTCCCAATGGTCTAACAGGACCTCCTGGAAAATGACCGCAGTGTATACGCGACAATTGGCCCGACCTCCCGTATATTTTCTCTTCTCCTTACCAATGCCGCCGCTCTGGAGATAAATAGCGAGAAACTGACTCAAGATCTCTCTCGAATTCAGCCAAACACCACAATACTAGAAATATCACAGCTTTGAAAAGAGGACTGGCCCATGTAAACGAATCAATTGCCATCGCGTCTTGCCCATTTCACTACATTTTAAATAGCGTCAAAGAAAACCCCCTACATCTCACTCTCCACATAATTTCCATCCGCAGCCACTGTCGCATAGTACAAGTCAGTTTCAGCGCAGATGACCATGCGACCATCTCCCACAAATTGGAAATTGGCCGTGGTCGATCCGAGGAAGATCTTGCCAATCAGTTTGCCGGATGGATTCCACACATGGATTCCATCGCCACATCCAGCGTAGACGTTTCCCTTGGAATCACAGTGCACACCTGTATGGGAGAAGCTGATCAATATGGTGTTTTTTTTGTTTTCGGAACATGGGACGGAATCATCACAGATGGGGCAGAAAAGGAAAGAAAAATAAGAAAAAAAAAAAGGACTACTTACCATCGGGAGCACCGGGGCTCACAAATGCAAAAATCTTGCGGTTGTCTAGAGTACCGTCTTCGTTGACATTGAATCGGTAGCTTGGACGAACATCGATCAGTCAGAGGCTTGTCAAATCAGGATCTACCACGGGGTCTGATCCAAACTTACATGGAAGCAGGCTGGGTAAAGTTCATTCCGTAAAACCCATAATTGATACCCGTGTCGGCGACATAGGCGTATTTGCCGTCGGGTGAGAAGGTGAAGCCTGTTATCGTAGTGTTAGCGCGGGCTTCCTTCCAGCTTTGCAGCTTTCAGCCATCAAAACATACCATTAGGATGACCAAAGTCGTCCGCAACTACGGTGACAGCGCCAGTACTCGGGTTCAACCGGTAGACCTGGTCCCGTAGACCCGGGGAGGGACGGAAATCCTGCACGTAACCATAGATGGTGTCGGTGAAATAGACGTCCTTGCTCTTGGGATGAATGGCCACATCGTTCAAGGAGTTAAATTGACGTCCAAAGAAGTTGTTCAGAAGAACTGTGTTGAGCGTCAGTGATTGGCTCGAGTCGGTACAAGTGCAAGGAAAGGCAGGGTACACACCAGTCGTGTTATAGGGACTTTGCGGATTCATCACCCACAATGCAGGAGGTGAGCTGTTCCCCTGACCCTCTCCGGCGAAAACAATCTCGCCGCGGTAGTTGGTGGCACCTGAGAATATCGAACCAGTCAATGAATGTTCTGCAATTGAATCGATACTGACCGGGAGGGCGCGATCTCCGGAGCCACTTACCATTCGGATTGATGACCATAGGAGATGAAGGGACAGTGGACACCTTGACACGACCGGAGGCATCACTTTGGTTGGAGTATGCCGCGGCCTCGGAGAGGGAGATTTTCTCAATGATGGCCGATTTGTTGAGCCCAGTGCCGGAGGCTTTGGCACCAGCATTTTGGACAAAGAAGACTTCATCTGTTTTTTTCGACCTAAAAGCAGCCCGTTAGCATGCCGCGAAGCCCATGACATGTTTGGTGTCTAAAGTGAGGGTTCCTGACCAGACCACAGCCTCGTGATACAATGGATCTTTTGGCGAGTGTGCGATTCGTGTCAAAGTCGGGCCCTTCCCGATAATCTTCAAAAACTCCTCATCGTACACGTGGAAGGGACGTTCCGTCAGATCCTGCTCAGTATAGCCGGGGGGAACAAAGATCTAGCATCGCGTTAGGCCGATTCCCCACAACGTTCCCATCGGACCTGGATCACCTACATTGTCGGCATTGAACACCGCAGGCGGTTGGGTGTTGTTGAGCACATTGAAGGCTTTCTGATTGATGACTTGGGCCTGGGCCGGTATCTTGCTCGCCTGGGCTCCGGATGGCCCCAGAAGAGCCAGAGCAGCTACCAAGACAGATGTCGCGGTCATGATCACCCAATGGAAATGATTCCTCGTCTGGAAAACAAAGCACAGTAAGTCCAGAATCACCACGGGATTGGAGAATGAAAGAAGATTGCTACACACGGTATTTGGGGGTGGTGGATTGACGATGGCCGATCTTCCTACTTTCTGCGAATCCTTCCTCGAGTCCATCTTCTGCAGCGGACTCATTCTGTATTTGTAGTCTGCCCACAACGCGTGGGGTGGACTCTCTCTTTGGAGAAGTCGTGGGGGGAAACAGTTGGAACGGGTTCACTTCTCAATTCTTACTAGTCCAGTCTTCGTCACTGTCCCTTGGCGGCCGACTGTCTGCCGATCATGATGAGAGGTGCCGAATGTGTCTTCGATTTCGACTTGTCCCAGTGGAGGATCGAGGCTGCAAACAAGTTCCATGTTCGCGGTTATCGTCTCCACTTACCCAAAGCGCCCGGGGAGCAAACCCTTTCGGCGTCCGCTGGGAGTAGAAAAATGGAGGCAATTCGACGTCGGAGTTGGTCCGAGGCATCAGCCATCGTAACCCCCCGCAAAAGTCGTTGGAGTCAAATGCAACTTTAAGCAGAACCTTAAACCTCGTCGAGATCAGCAGTCTGTCCTGGAAGGACGTGTTCAATTCTGCACACAGAGTCTATCTGTTATTATGAGGCCCCAATGATCGCAATCATAGCGACCTTCTCGATTGATCCAATGTGGATCTGGAGATGGGGACTCGCCAAGCACGCTCAGCAGCCCAGAAAGATTGGTCTCCATCGGGCTTCAGTCGTGAGAGGGATGACGACAGGCCGCTGGGAAGAGTCCAAGATGAGTCAGCATCTGGGCATCCATCCTACGACTGCCACTGCAGGACTACTAACCTAACAGTCGTAGTAATGAGGTCCTGAGTGCCTATCCAGGCACAAAGACTTGCAACAAAGAGAAGGCTTGGTCTAATTCCTCGTCATTTCGCATAGAGAGCCTTGTCAACATACCATGACTGGAACCTATAGACGCAATGACTGATCAGTCGACCTGTCGCGCTCAAAATTGAGTCCAGGTAGAACTTTGGCCCCCAAACAAAACAAAAACGGTACTTATCTTGACCACCCGCAACCCGATCGTATGATTGAGTTGGCGACCGAGTGACCCGAAACGAGATGCGTCCGTGAGCGACGAGCAGGAAAAGCAGTAGCTGATAACTTGTCCTTCTCTTGCTCCACACAAGTACTATCGAGTAGCACATCGCACCATCATCATAAAGTCCGCAACTTACAGTGTGCATCATGGCGAGACTCATTAGCAAACGCCTCGTGTATCTCGCGACACCTCTCGGAGCGGCAGCATATGGTATCCACCGGAGTCTGTCATACTTAGAAGACAAATATCCCAATCTTCCAGCCTCCAGGTACGCCAGCGTTGCTCTCCAATCTCCACAGCACCCGGATACCCAACGCTGTGCATACACCGATATCTTTGTTGCGCGGATTCCACTCGCAGCCTTACAGGAGCGAGCATGCGCACAGACTCAAGACGACCGACTCGCACTCGAAGAAGCATGGGCTCGATCCGTGCTGAACAGTCGCATTCTGCGCTCAGAGGGTGCTTTGCTCGGCCTTTGGACACGAGGAAAACTTGTCCCGGGCGACACCGGTGAGAATGGGTTTCATCAAGATTGTGGGGAGAAACCACAGCGGTTACTGAATGGGGTTGCGTACACGCAACGTATCCCCGGGGCGGATGCTGATAGTCGTGGATTACTGATTGCGTGGGAGATGGCAGAGCCGCCGCGGGTCTTTTTTGAGAACCTCGCTCGATGGGGATACCCCTGGCGCCTGATGTCGGGTGGTAGACACGAGATGAGTGTGTCGGACCCTTATGAGGTTCCGGGACAAGGACAGTTTGTGGACGTGCGATTCGCAGGGGCTCATGACTATGAGATGCTTGCGATCGAAGGCGAAAAGCAAAAGGTGATTCCGGCGTGGGTGATGCGATTGCATGCTGGATATGCGCGGTTGATTCTCGACCAGGCGGTGCGAGAGGTGATGCATGCACACACCCTGACAGGAGGAGGCCAAAAGATGAATCAACCGCAAAAAGAGCTCTAGTATCGTGTTGAGCGGAAATAGGAAGAAATTCCAAGATTACAGACTGTACAATTAAATCATTACTTATATTCATTGCATATGTACGAGTGTGCATGCGACAACTGCAAAATACTGCGTCGCTTCCCTCAAGTCGAGCATCCGCAGCCGCAGGAGAACAATTGAGGCCCCGGTCCGCAACGATTCATCTCGCAGCTCTGCGAGAAAAGGGAAAATGCTGTGCTCAATCAAACACAAGGTTCCCCATGCGTGACCACAGAGAAGCTTCGGAAGCCATTGTACGGATAGCAGACCTCCCACCTGTCGGTGATAGAATCCATCAAGGCACCCGATCCACCCGAGCAGTCATCCGTGCTGAACATGCAAAGGTCATGTGCGTCATCCTCAATGGGGCTCTTCCATGAGATACTCTTGACGTTGGTCGAGTTGAGGTCCGCAGAAATGCTGTCGCAGGCAGTGTTGTATCTGGCTCGGCGGTGGTAGACGACAATGCTATAATCGGTGACGTTGGGGTTGCACACCGGAATCGCGGTATCAAGAAGGGCAAAATCCCACTAGATGCAAAGATTAGATCAGTCAGCAAAGATTTTGTTTTGTCCTGGCTGTTATCTCAAGAGGGGGAGAGGAGCGCGTGTAATGATGAAGGGCGATTTCCTCGCACGTCTACCGCTCTGTCGATGGACTCACACTTGTATAGGCAAGAATCTTGGGTGGAACAAGCGGGCTGGCCGCCACAGCGACGGCAAAGGCGCCGACAAGTGGAGCACTGAAATGCATTTTCGACCAAGATTTTTGATGAAAATTTTTGACGGAAGGTCAAGGAGCTTGATTCAACGGCACGAGTGCTGGAGGCGACCGAATATGTACATGGAACCCTCAGACGGACGTTGAAAAAGCAATGGAAAACACGCAGGAAGAAGTGGAGAGTGTGATCACGATAGAAACAACCGGGGACTCTTTTTAATCCGAGACCCCCAAAAAAGGGCAATTCTGCAACGGTCCAGCTGAGCCCGCGGGTCTCTGATCAAGCTAATGCACGGTGCCAGAACCAAGGGCTGGCCGGGGGTGATTCGACTCGCCGTCCCAGCACCCTCATCCACTTCATGCTCATGCGTGCTGAAAATTTAGACCTGGGCCCTTCAGGACCGTCAACCGACACAAAAGCTGCGGACCCGCCTCGATCGAGCGCCACTGCCGATCGTCAGCGGAACCTGCCCCGTTTGTAACCAAGCTTGAACGCCGACATTCAGACTTGCCAGCACAAAATCTTCAGGTCTCGACCTGGAAAGCACAGGTGTAGAGTGCACAACGGGACGGCTGTTCCAGACACCAGATTTTTAGATTCACAAACCCCCAGGTTGAGCATGATATCCCTCAGCGGAAAGTGAGATTGGGACTTTGCGCTGCTCGTATTCCTCCCAAATCGGACCAATCCCCGGAGCAAGAAAGCTCTTCGCGGAGGGGTCCTTCTGCATCAGCTCTGTCTCCGCAGGCCTCCAGCTCGAAGATGCACCGGTAGCCCAGCATGAATGATTGGCCCTCGATGACTTTTGACCCTTGTCCTGACGGTCTGTCTGTCTGTCTGTCCATGTCAGTGCGCGGATGCTGCTCTCTCTCTCTCTATGTGGGATACAGAGTGACTGCATCCTGCATCACTGGATACTATCCAGTGGATAGTATAGTAGTGCATAGTCAAACTCCCTTTTTGGTCGCCATCTTTGCGACCAGTCAGACATGCTGTTGGCTGGAAGGGGTCAACTCTGGGTGGTATTGATATTTGGACCAGGAACATGGCGAATCGGCGGGACTCGAGCTGCGGGGGAGAGAGGTGGAGAAGTGTTCGTGTCTGTCTGCAGGATCGGGTTGAAGCTGCCGGGAAGTCTCAAAGGGTACGTGACTACGTTGATGACATTGCATCATGTGACAGGGGACGACGAAGGAGCGTTGAAAAGGGTAAAGATTCCATGAATTGGAGCAGCAATGGTGCATCTCCTTCTTTCTGCGATGTCATGAAGTTTGTATTGTTCACAGAAAGCAGATACAAAGATACTTCCCGGGGCAATTCCCCGCCCGTTCGCCCTAGATGGGGACTCAAATGTGGTAGCTTCCTCGTATTACTCTGCTGGCCCCAAGTCATATGGCAATTGAGGGCCCAAATCGGATCAGTCCACTATCTTCACACCTGACCCTGTTCACACCAATTGCCTAATCTGGAAAACCCCCCCCCCCAACTTCCGAGAGATTGAAGATGGAAGCAATGCAAAGCAAAACAAACTACGGCCAATTTTCAAAGGGGCAAGCGTGGGATACATAGCAGAGTTGATTCTGATTCTATTTATGGCTATATTACAAGCGTGATACCTATAAATTTCTTGAATGAGAGCTGTCGACCGCACACATGAGATCTCCCAGCACGATTCGAATTCAACCCCCTTGATACTTTTCAGAATAATTATCAGTTGCGCCCGACCGGACCATTACCCAACCGCCAGGCGCGCAAGGGCAGGCTCTGCAGCTTGGTGGCCGCGGGCTTGATAAACATGAAGAAGGTGATGGTGCCAATCAGCACGCAGATCATGTTCGTTATATAGTAGCCATCACGGTCGACCTGACACATACCACCACCGTTGAGGCAGCGGTTCTTCTCGGGCTCAAGCGCGCAGGAGAAAGCCTGTGTGATGAGCGTATCTTTGAGGGTGTCGGCCGGCGGGGCGACAGTGGGTGGGATGCAGGTCGCCTCGGTGAAGAGATCAACCAGCTTGAGGATAAAGTAACGGGGAAAGGTCCCGCCCAGGTTGGAGACACTGGAAACAAAATTAGCCTCTAGAAAAGAAGAAAAACAAACAGCTATGCTCAAGGTGAATCCTTGAACATTGACCAGCCGGAAAACACCGGAAAAGACGAGCTACTCACGTGGCAAGGAGCGTCATATAAGTACCGCCAATAGCAGGATCGGCAATCCTGGCGTGAAAGGCCGAAATCGCGACGAACATGACCGTGTTCATAAATGTCGAGATAACATGTTCGAAGATGACAGTCAAAAGATACCAGAATGGCACGTCGGTACCGCTGGGGTAGATCATGACGGTGAATTGGGCCATAACCGCAGCGGCCAGACGGCCGACAAAAGCCCAGCCCCAAAGACGCATGGGAGTATACTCGGTGGACCACTTGCCCGCATAGTAGCCTAGCATGATCTCGAAAGGGAAGTCAATCAACACAACCAGGGCCATGTTGTCTTGGCCGAACCCTTTATCCAACAACTTCAAGCTGGTCACACCGTCATTGGCCTGGAAGCCAATCTTGGCGATGAGGTGGATCAGGATGATGGTCTGAATGTTTTTCAACTTGAGCACACTCCACATGCTCTTGTACACGTCCAGAATGCTGTCGCGCTCCTTGGTGCGCTCCTCCTTTTTCAACAGAGCCAAGCACACAGTCACGATGAGGTAGGCCCATCCCCAGAAGGTCAAATACCCTCCGAGAGACATGAGCCCGCCCTCCCCAGGCACCGCCCGGAACCATCGGTTGGCAAAATCCTTGGAGTTGAAAGCCAAGAAGACAGTATACGACAGGAAATGCCCCGCGGTCAGACCAACGGTCTGCGCCGTGGACGCGTAGGAGATATTGGGCGGCGACATGAGGCTGATCGCCCATCCATCGACTGCAATGTCTTGCGTCGCACAGAAGAAGACCAACAGGAACCACCAATAGGTGAAGTTCCATACCCCTGCGCCGCCATTGGCTCCCGCTCGCTCCATCATCTCCTCAATGTGACTGCCCAGATAGATCATGGCCAACCCCGCAATGACCTGGACAGGTGTAATCCAGCTCTTGCGGCGACCGAATCGCGGACTCCACACGGCATCCACAATGGGACTCCAGAACAGCTTGAGAGAGTATGGATACGACGCGAGGGAGAACACACCGATTTGTCCATATGAGAGGTAAGGTTTCAGCAAGAAAGGCACCGATCCCGTAGCCAGGCCCATCGGCACGCCCTGTAAGAAGTACAGAACGCAGAGAAGAAGGAAGTTCCGTCGGTCATTTCGCGGAAGGTTTTGGAAGCTGGTTGTTGCAAGAACGGGGGTTGGGGGCACCATGACTGGGTCATCGTCGAGGGAGAAGTTGGGACTTCGCACAAGGCGGGCGGACTGGTCAGAAGCCGACTCGGACGAGGTCTCGCGCTTGCGCATTTCAATATTTTGATTCATGTTGCCGGCTCCGTTTCCATTCACATGGCCGTTGCGGCCGGTGGTTACTATAAGGCTCGGTTTGGAGCGACGCTTGGAAAGGGAGGCGTTCTTGCGTGTCATTGAATGGTATCAAGGAAGGGAGCCAGGGCTGGCGGAGCTGACGAAAGAAGGAAGCCCCTTCGAACCGGGTCGGTTATCGTGAACCGAAGGTGACAGAATATTTGATAACGAAGGTAATGAAAGAGGTTCCACGCAGGGTTGGCAGGCGCAATTTGAGTGAAGGAATCGCTCCGGATAGATTGAACAAGTGATGTTCGGAGGTGCTGGATAGCTTGGATCGGCCTCGGTGGCACGGTTCGACTCAAGGAAAAAGAAAAGCAGAGAGTGCACGATACATGTGGCCAGGTAGGCGTGATGATGGAAGAGTCAGCCTCTAAATACAAGGCATGCTGGATTGTAAGAGAGGCAAAAGGTCGCTGAGCCACACGATCGGTTGAGAATGCGAATTTAGGAACTGCGGGTCGGCTCAGCCGCGGAGAGGCAAGCTGGCCTTAGCGGGTATTGGTAGTGAGACAAACGGTTGCGGCTTTTAAGAATGGAGCCGACAGAGATGGATGGGGAACGCTCACTCGAGAGCAGTCCTCATATCCTTGAATATCTTGGATTTTGACTGGGGTCATGTAGCTCATCATACAAGCAACGTGTTGTGTTTGCCTACAGTTCTCTTTGCATGGCCCGCTGTTGTACTGTACGGTTGACTCGTAGCAACTTCGCCATCCGGGGGGAACCCTATCAATAACATTAGTACCACACCGAGCAGCAAGCCTTTGAATCGAAGCAAGTCTAATGATTATTCAGCTTCTGTATCTCAGCCGGTAAGCCGAGAACGAGATGATCTTAATCTTTCTAATCCTGGTTTTGAGCTGCCAAGTGTCATCTATACCGATTGGACCTGACTTCTTGACCACACGACAATACGTAAGACGCATTCGGGAGACCCAAAGATTGGAAGCGACTTGCTTCAACATCTTCTGAATATCAAATCAGATTTTTTTACCCTCCATGTATTGTCTGGTCATCTTTAACCTCAGATCTCTCAAGTTTCCGACTGTAAATTGTTTGAATGCAAATGTTTAAAGCGGATAGTACGAAGAACTACGATCATGACTCTATATTGTGGGCAAGTAAGACCTAAAATTATTTACACTAAGTCCATATCTCCGTAAAAGAATCATCATTTGAAGTGTTTCCCATGTCTCAAGTAGTACTAAGTCCATGAACGACCGGGCCATCGAACCATTGATCACTACGTCCTGCACCGATCTCCATGTAAGACTGCACGATAAGCCCCGCGATAAGAAGCGGATGATGTAAGATCACGTGCTGCGAAATGTAAACAAATCCATCAATCGGAAGTCGTCTCAAACTCCCCGCAGATCGCCCAGCTTGCCAGGGGCTCAACGCTTAAGATTCCACGCGACCGACGGAACGACATTGGCCCAGTCGCAGTTTGCGCGATCGTTGTTTCTTTTTGAAACGAAGCACTCAATTGGAGGAAGACACAAAACCAAAAGCGAGAAAAACAATGCCGTTTCAAGCACGCGGCGCAACGGTCTCTCCCGACCCGCAGGAGGAGGAGCTCGATGCAGATTTGCAAACTATTCGCGCAGAGAGTACGTTTGGATAAACTCGGTCATAAAACACAAATTGCAACGAGATCTAATATCCGCCTCAGTACGCGCTCTTCAACGCCGAAAACGTTATCTAGCATCGAGTCTACTATCGTCCGATTCCATCCAAAGGCTCATGCGCAAGCCATCGCAAACAGCATCCACATCTCTGCACGAGGACGTTTCTCCTCTGGTCAAAGCAGCAGGATCACACGCAGATTCAAATCACCACCGCATTGCATTCGGTACAACAGCCTTCCCATTTAAGGATCCCTCGCCGAACGCGTCTTCTGAAACGCTCCTTGGTGTTCGCATCGATGTATGTGTGCGTGGAGGCCGGTTCGCCAAGCCGTACTATGTCTTGTTGAGAAAGGAGCGCGGGCGTGGAGATCGGGAGAAACGATTGACAGTTCATCGGCATACGATCCCCGCATTCATTGACCTACCGCGGCTGGAGAATGTTTACTTGTCGCCGACTAGGTCGAAGACAGGGGTGAACGAAGAGGATGGAGAAAGGACTGGTGCGACTAGAGGACAGAAATACGTACGAAGCCAAGATCTCCGGGGATTTGTCCGGGAATTGCGCCGCGAGCTGACGGCATGGCATCTCCGTGGGGACGCGGTGGAGCTCTTGCGCGAAAAGCTCGGTCTGAGCGAAGCGTTGCTGATTGATCCAGCGGACCGATTGACACCCGAGGCAAGAGGTGGGATCATTGCACTGGAGTCAACGTCGACGGAGGCCCGATACTTGAGGCTGGAGTGGGAAGATGGGCGAGTTGGGCGGTTGAAATTGTCGAATTCCGGAATTGTGGAGCGGGCGGTGGTCATTGGGGATAATGGACGAGACAAGGTCACAGAGGATGCGATGACCAGCAGTGGTGGTCGGATCGAGACTCTTCTTGAGCGGCTCAAGGACCGTTGACGCTGAACACGACCACCCAGGCCAACCCTGACTACTACAGTAATCTTTGCAGGTGAACCCTCTTGGAATGATACCCCACAGTTGAAAATTTCAGACAAAGCTGAGAGATCCACGATCGATCTCGAGGTCCTTCAAAAACATCATTGTGAGATATGATGTTTTATCAACAAAGTCATGGCAGTAAATTCAGGTCAAGGCTATGCACGAATAGTAGATAAAAAAAACCACGAAATCCCGAATATGGTTCGTCAAGAGGCAATGCGAAGAGATGGCACAAAATTAGACAGTGTACACGTTGAAAAGGGAAAAGAGTAATTACAAAAAAGATTCGTGTAGTAGACATCAATGGTATCAAAGATGATAGTCGCTCAAGGATTGGTGCCGAAAAAAGTCAAAGTTGCAAGACATAACCAATGAACCAAAAGTGCGCGCGTCGTGAATGCAAATATTAGTGAATTATGAGTTGTACATGGTTCCTGATCAGGGTAGCAGGACAAAGGAAAAGCGTTGGGCCAAAATTAACAGGGTCAACTTGGCGCGTCCGGGGGTGTTTGGCTGTCGTTCTGCGCTGGATGCGAGGGGGTCAAGTCCGTCGCTTCAGTATTGGCAGCGGTGAACGAGATCGGTGGCAATGGTCCATAAATGTGACCATTTTGGAGTTCCAGCTGTTTGCGGAGAATGGCCTCCTCTAGATTCCAACGGTGCCGCAGAGCGATTTTCTGATTATCAAGCGCTTGAATGAGACCCGATTCTTCACGCCGGTGGTCGGCCTGCATCGCGGTGATGAGTTTGGAGTGTTCGGCACACATCTGGCTAAACTCCCGCTCCATGCGTGCCATGGCTTCTTGAAGCCTGAGCTCCTGCCGCTCACGAAGCACCTTGATCCGAGCTTCATGAAGCGAGTCCATCATTTCGTGATCGCGATACTGTCGCTCCAGCTGCTCTTTTTGCTGGCGTGTGAAGCGGCGCGTGGGCGGCGTAGTCGACTCGGATCCGGAGAAAGATTCGGAGGAATGTTGGGTCACGGGTGACGACGAAGGTGGTGGGCTGGCGTTCCGAAAGTATCCTTCCATATGCTTGATGCGTGTGCGCGAATTTTGTTTCGCCCGATCAAAGTCGCGCTGTTGCTCCATCTCAACCACGAGTTGTCGTTCTTCCATTCGTGCAGCGTGCTCGATATCCTATGGCAAGTTTTGAAATTGAGACGGAGGGTTCAAGACACACACACGGAGAGAGAGAGAGAGAGAGAGAGAGAGAGAGAGATCAAGACCAAAGGAATCAGAGATGGTCAGATCAATGGGATAGTCTTACCTTTTCACGCTTCGCCGCCTCCAAACGCTCATTTTCACTCTGTCGCATCGATATAGCAGTCTGGTGTCTTTGGCGCAGAATACTCAGTGCCGTCTCCTGAAAGGCAACATGCCGATCTCTCTCCAGCTGATGCCGCTCCAACATCTCCAGCATTCTCGGCTCGGTGACGCTGCGTTGCATGGAG
Organism: Penicillium sp. PF2412A; assembly: GCA_023626555.1. NCBI lineage: Eukaryota > Fungi > Ascomycota > Eurotiomycetes > Eurotiales > Aspergillaceae > Penicillium > Penicillium sp. PF2412A. Next base: position 279,593 of record JAMAHA010000004.1, read on the forward strand.
TCCTTGTCGTAGATGGGAATCTCCAATCGCGGGAGAGATTCGGCCGTGGTGCTGGAGCCCGCGTCACCATCGGGACTAAGGGACGATCGTTCGGGTCGTGTTTCAATAAAGACATGATCCACCACACCTCCTTCGCCCTTGGAAAAGATGATTTGCGCATCGGGTGGTAGCATGGCCGAGGATGGAGTTCGCTTCTTGCGGAACTGTATCCTGCCGATGGCGTTCTTGAGGCTTTGACGACGCTTCTCTTTCTTCTCCGCCGAGGCAAAACTCAACACCGAATGACGATGAGAGGGCGAAGACGTCTCATTCCCATTGTTGGGGTTTCCCAACACCGCCCGACTCTCACTCGAACAGTATGACGTGGGCCGGGTGGACAGCGACGCCAGCGATCTGGTGCTGCCGGGCTTGATGCGATCCGACGCAATTGTGACCTCCGACAAGGACGACACCACTTCATTGAGCCGAGCCGCAGATAGCGGTTCATGGGACGGGGTGATGGACCCGTCGCAAATGGAATTGCGATCTGTCGCGGACGAGCCCGACGACAGGACGGGCGAAGAGATATCGATCAGTCCCGATGCCATTGAAGCTGCGAGCGGAGCGGAGATTTCAATCTCTGGAACTTTGAGACCCAGCGCCCGCGCATCATCCAAAAGCCGTTGCGCCCGCGCGTTCTCTGCGTCGGTGGAAAGCCGGAGCACCTCTTCCCGGTATTGGTCCCTGTCAAACATGAGTGGACTGCCGCTGGCCCTGGAAATCGCCGTGGAATCCATCGCGTCGTGCGCGAATCCGGTATTGGCAGAGAGCGCCTATCCAGTGGGCGCGCGCATACAGCCTCCAGGGAAGCCCGGCAATAGGAGTTGGAACCGCGAGCGGACTATTGTCCTGCGGGGGCGGATTTTTCTTTGCGACAGGGACAGACTCGTCCACGGCACCACGGGAACAGTGGACGAGGGGTAGACGTACTATGACCGCATCCACTGGTCGGCCTGGTTCAGGGGGGGTTGGATTGGTGGTGGAAAGACCTTTTGGGTGCAGAAAGCGAGTGCAGTCGAGGGGAATGCCCTGAGTGGACCAGGCGGGGAGAAACGTAGTAGGGGAAGACGTAATGTCGGAGAGAATCGAGAGAAAATGATGAATCGTCAGTCAGATTCGGTGGGATGAGGGGCGACAACTCCGCTTTGATGGCGGTTGGTCAAGACACCCAAGCTTCTTCAGCCTGATCGATAGGTCAACAGTTCACACGTCAATCAGCCCGACGGCATCGCATCGGAGAAACGTAACTTTCAGATGCAGCCCACGCTGAGTGACGGGTGAACCGGAAAGGGGCAAAGAGAGAGGATGAGCGACAGAGACTCGCTGAGCGCATTCAAGTCAGCCCCGAAAAAGGAAAGGGAAAGACAAAGGTGAAAAAAAATCCGGGTGTTTGAATATCTTCAGAGCGATGGCGAACGATCCACCGGTTCCTCCTTTTTTTTTTTTCTGCTTTCTGTCCCTTTTTTTCCCCTTGTTCATCAAGGATCTCCATACCGACGTTTGCCATGTGGCTTTTACGTTTGACGGGATGAGTTGAAACCGGAGAGACCCACGCGGCCATCCTGAAGCAATCCGACCATGTCTCATGGCCTTGCGGGTGGATCGCAACTTGAGCCACTCGTTCTCACTTTAGGGCCTGACAAAGCCGATGATAGGCGGCCTGCAGTGGCCGAACGAGCCGAAAGTCCGGGCCGCTTAAAGGCAAGGAAAATGGTTGATGGTTCAGTATAGACGCACACTGTTCGAATCGTGTATATCGCAGTTGGGACAAGCACGCCATGCGATCGGCTGCCATGGTGAGACCAAGACGGCCGGAGCATCATTGCCACTGCCGAGGATTCAGAACCAAATTGGTTTCTTCTTTTGCTTCTTTTTTTTTTTGCCTCTTTCTTTTCTCTCAGGCTCCACTTGGACGCTAAGAAATGGAGATTTTTCGTTCTTGACGGGGTCCGCCGTTCTCCCTAGTCGGGCCATCTTTGCTAGGTACGACCCAGTCCCGAGGAACGACGACCCCAGGAAACCATTTCCCCCGATCAGGAGCCATGGGTTGGTGGCAGAGCGGCTAACGGCTCAGGGACACTCCATTCTCAAGAGTTTCACCAGTGAAAAATCCAATTTACACGGATGGACCAGGGTTGAGGGAGGGGGGGTCCGCCAAGCTTTCTAGAATGTTGCACAAAAAAACGTGGTACAAGCAAAAGTAAACCCTATCTGCAATGGTTGATGATTTGATTTCCCTCTTGAGGAGGCAGGATATAATTTACATAAGGATCCGTCGCAGGGTGGTATCAGAAGCTTGCGTAAACTGTAGAGAGAGATAGAAGGGAACGATCAAACCTCGTTCAAGACATCCACGGCCAAGGCGTAGGCCCGATCGCGGGCCTCCCGCTCCGGAGTTCTTGGTTTCGTACGCTTGTCCCAGGCGTGGATGCATCCCGCCATGCGTTCACTCACCACATATCGATCTGGCAACGCCTGAATTTTTTGAGCTAATTCCTCGGCTTCGAGAGCTAATGAGTCGGCCGCCGCCGTGATCATCAACATGCGGGTTGGGAATCGATCCAGAGCAGCGTATTTGGGCGAGATCCGCGGATCTCGTTTATCAACACCCGGGGGCACATAGCAGCGGTTGAAGAAACGAGACACAGGCACGGGAATAGCCGGTCTCTTCCCACCCAGGTTTGGAGGCACCTTGCGAGCTGCATCGGTGGCCATGTCAAGCACTGGGTAGTACGCCAACAGAGCACGAAAGGTGTTGGGAGGGAAGAGGACTGCCGCGGCCGCCAGCGCCAGGTTTCCCCCCGCACTAAAGCCCGAGAGGGCAATGTGCGATCGATCGAACTCATCTTCTTGCCCGAGCACATAGTTGATGGCATCCTCGACGTCATTCAACGCCGCTGGGAAGGGGTGCTCGGGGGCCAGGCGGTACCGCACATCCAGAACGGTGTACTGCGTCTGCTGGCGAACGAGTTGACAGAATTCCTCATCGCTACCATGCATCGGCAGTAAGAATCCACTGCCGTGAAAGTTGATCAGGACAGGACTGGGACCCGTTGTCGCCTGACTTGGACGATACACGTGAATTTTGATGGTCCGCCCCGCGTCGCGCGATGCGATGTGTCGAATGGCCGTCGGTCGGGGCTTGGGTGGGTTTGCAAAGAATCCCTCCAAAGCGACCACAGTTCGCAAAAGGGTTGCCACGACCCTCAGGTAGCAGTACGTCAAAAGTGATGGCATGGCGCGATAAAGGTCGTGGTGATGAATGATGGGGAGAAAAAGAAACCGAGGGGGCAGCTAATTCGAATCCCCTCCTGCGCCAAACGGCATCTGGCGCGTGATGCTTTTACCGAAGTACCAAAGTGCCGAACTCTTCAACTCAGCACCGGATGACCAGGGGCCAAGGCTCATATACAGTATGCTGGTTCATCAGGAATTGATCTACAGCATCAAGGAGAATGAGGCACTCCGAATGCGTGACCTCGTATCGCTAGACGAGGCTGGTTCAAATCCGCCCTCCAGCGCGGTGCTTTCTGTAAGTCATGCGGACGAAGCCGAGGTTCGATTTTCGCGGGCTGCAGATCATCCACGGGAGGGCTCGACCAAATCAAGTGTCTAGCTCGCCAGGCGATTCGTACACAATTACTCCGGCTCTTTAATCGAGCATCTCTCTCTGAGCGGGTGAAGTAGGACTGGATGTACCTGGATTTCAGCAGAAACAATCTTGAGCCACAGGAGGTTCGTATCGGCCGATGTACGAAGTTTGTGGCTAGATGATTGGCCTACATCTTTTTCTGGAGTAGCAATGCCCACGCGTGATGATGAATTTACGGAGCAGTGATGCCGGTGATAATCGAGCTTCACATACTGTGAGATTAACTCACAAACTAATCGAACAGATTTCCAATCTTTAGGGGCTGGGGATTGGATTTTTCACTGGAAGAACCGCCAATTCTAGGTTTTTCGAGATGAGCGAAGTAATCAAATTGGTCTAAAAACCAGGCCCATTTTGTATGAAGGTGGGTAGCACCATACCTAGATAATTCAAGGTCAAGCGACTTGTCCACATTCATCAAATTTCACGTTCATCCTCACTCAAGTTGGCCAATTGCTACCTTATGGAGCCCAGAATACTTCGTAGTGGCACCAACTTGTCTGATTTCACTGACGGGAAAGGAAGAGCTGCGATTGGTGCTGCGCCACAGTCTCCACTCTCAGCCACGGCGATCATATGACAAGAGCTAGTCTTCAGACGACCAATCAGGGTCCCCCCTTGCCATCGTCATCCAGCCTCAACACGAACTCGTCCAGGCTGGTTTGCCGTCGCTTTTCACTCCGCTCGTTGTGTATCTCATGCAGAAAAAGCCATACAATTATCATCACATGTATTAAGGACGGACCCTCATCTTTTCTCCTCATATAATCACTTGTCGCAGAGACGCGAAAACAATCGAAATGGATTCTAGCGGCGTCAACTTTACCGTCTTTGTTCGATTGCCATTTCCAAGAGGGGAGTTCTTGGACCCGCCTCCGGTGAGAGCGTTGTTTTGTCCCTGGAAGCTGCAAAAGCTACGTTTGGGTCTCCGTGCTGAATGTCATGGGCAGATGGAATGGAACGCGGCGAAGGACCAAGCGTTATGGGATGTGTTATCACGACCCTCAAAAGGAAATGATATTGACTGTATGTCTTGTAGAGCATCTCATATACGGTCACACTGGAAATTATGACAGAAAATTGACATAACGATCAGGGAAAGCATTGTACTGATCTCACCATTCCGAATCTAACGGCAGGAGACCCCGGAACTAATTCACCTTGCATAGAGCGGAGCATTTTGATGTGACCCTGCAGTTCCTCCTCCAGCAAGCTGCATGGCTCTACGATAGACAGCTATCGCAAGTGCGAGCTCAAATGCGCAGGGTGCCTCCCGTCCAGCCCAGTACGCCATCGCCCGCACCAGACTCGGTGTCTGAAAGCTCTGCTCTTGCAGGGCAAGTTCAACGACAAATAGGTAGGTTCAGGATGTCAGCGGATATCATATTTCTTGCAAGAGATATCTGACTCTCAGTCGCCCGCAGGGACTCGAGGTTCTCACTTTCCCGCCTTCCAACAGAAGGATAATCACCCGCAAGGTATGCCTCGTTCCGTCCTCCGTAGAATTCAGTGACTCTGACTTTTCTGAAGTTCCTGATGACCGCCGCGCAAGTTCTACATCCACTGCCACTTTGAATCAAGTCCGTCATTCGCGGGACTCTTCCCGTTACCATGAGCCAGGTCAGGGAACTGAGCGGCGCTGGGAGAATTTCGTGCGCCGACCATCCCTGGCACGCCGGGGGCTGCCCCCATCTTCCTCAAACATGCAGTCACCACCACTGGCAGAGGATCTGAGCTGCAGTTCTTCTGATTCAGATACCGACTCCGAGGTCACATCCAGCCGGGGTATACCGCGATTCAGGAAGTTTGGTAAATTCTCGACTCAGCGGGGTGGTTTGCCCGATGACGAAGATGAAGATGAAGACGACGTACCTGCATTTCTTCCCATGGCCAGAGACAAAAATTCTTCCCTGCGGGGCCGGACAGAGGAGGGACTTAGCACCACAATCCGGAATGAAGAAAGACCCGACCCGTATGGACACAACAAGCCTCAGAGGCATGACATGAATCGAATAATTGCCGGCGAATCTCTGCACAGCTCAATGAGCTCTGGGACCCCGGCCAGTTTATCAAACAGCGATCGCCAAGGACTGAGTCAACCTCCTAGTGCATTAAGTCCTCATCGTGTGGGAGAACCCCCACGTCAGAGTCCTCGAAAGTCTACAACGTCCGGTCGAGACGCAAGTGACGGGACGCCCAGTATGGGAAGCAGTTTCAGTGACTTGGATGGTACGCTTCTTTTGCGAGATCTTTAGTATCTTGTCGACTGGGCTAACAATGCGCATAGATGCTAGCGTCACACAGTCAGCACTTGAGGAAGCGCTCATGAGCAATATGCAACACGGTGGAATGGCCAGCCGCATGAGTACCATCAGTCAAGCTTTGCGTAGTCGCTATTTGCAGTGAAGTACAACACGCTGTCATGAAGATTTTTTGGAATTTTTCCGGATATTGATTCATATTTTTCAAATTAGCCAATATTTTGACCAAGTCTGAATCTATGCCGTCTTATTTGGAGTCTTTGACGTATGAGTAATCAACCTGCCCATGCCGGTGATGCTTAGAACCGATTGTTTGACCCGTGACTATCTTGAGGCATTCGGCTGTACGACCTCATCATGAACCTTCCACGCAAGACCGCATGTTTTCTAAGCCTTTGCCCTTTTGGTGAATCAATTTCTTGTCGAAATGTCGTTACTTCAATATTCATTGGCCGTCCTCAGGATTTTGCAGACAAGCCTTCTCGTTGAGAAAGCACACGTGATCTCAACACATTCAATGTGGACATACCTCGGCATTTGCACTGCGTTTGGAGTCAACAGCGCGGGTGCCGCCCGAGCCACAAACACCTCGGCCAAGGGCCTCAACTCGTTGGCGCTTAACCTCCGGCTGAGTCAGGCCCACCGTTGGGCGTGCTATTTGATTTTTGTTGCTGGCTGCGTTCACCTGGTTGGACCTGTTTTCGCGGCGGTTGACTCGGTCCAGCGGCAGCGCTAAGACCAAAAGGGACACCCCACCCCCTATCAGTCGCCGCAGTCAGATAAGTCGGCGGGGTACTCAACACGAGCTTCAAGCCGCAAATTAGCTCGAATCAAGCTGGACCTTCTCTTGCAGCAAGTTAATCGCTGACGAAAGACAAAGCTATCGGTCGCTCAATCTGAGCATTGCAATTGAGTGGATACTTGACAATTTCTATGTCACCTTGAGTCGGCGTATCCCCTGCATCGATTTCGTCTTCGCTGGCCCCTCTTGCACCGAAAACGGCAGCCTCGGCATTAAATCGCCGTATTCAGCGTTCTGGTTCAGGCGCTGGAGTTTTGGCTTTTGGCTCGGTCCTTGTCGAAACGCCGACCTGGAAGTCTTTTGTGACTCTCATCTTTAACCGCTCACCTCATCTTGAACATGTCTCCTTCAATTGGCGATATGGAACCTGCGGAGGCAGAGTCCGCCTACTTCAACGAATACCCACCTCCCAAGGCGTTACCCAAACATGAGGCTCTGGCGCGAGCCTTCATCGAGCGTCATGTCGAAGCGAACCGGCGCGTTGTGCTCGTCACATCCGGTGGAACGACAGTGCCTCTCGAAGCGCAAACAGTGAGATTCATCGACAATTTCTCTGCGGGTACCCGTGGTGCTACCTCCGCAGAGTACTTTCTCGAGCAAGGATATGCGGTCATCTTCTTGCACCGACAATACAGTCTCCTCCCATACTCACGGCACTACAGTCACTCGACGAATTGTTTCTTAGATTTCATGGACGAAGCCCCTCCTACCTCGGACTCGGAAAACCCCGATCACGGCCGGATCGTTGTACGCAGCGAATACCAAGATCAGATGCGTGATGTGCTGCGCAAATACCGCTATGCCAAACAAAACAATCTCCTCCTCTTGCTTCCCTTTACGACCGTGTCCGAATACATGTTTGAGCTGCGGTCATTGGCCAAGCTGATGCAACCGCTCGGCCCCAATGCGCTGTTCTACCTGGCCGCCGCAGTCAGCGACTTCTTCATTCCGCGAAGCCGCATGGCCGAGCACAAAATTCAGTCCTCGGAGATTCCTGCCAACTTCTCCCATGAAGATGCCATTGGGTCAAACGAGATCTATACCGGCGAGAATGCGCCCGAACCGCCCAAAGCAAGCAAGAAGCTCGTCATCGACCTCGACCCTGTGCCCAAATTCCTTCATCGACTGGTCGACGGCTGGTCTCCTGAGGGTAGTATGGTTGTCTCATTCAAACTCGAAACCGACCCTTCATTGCTGGTATACAAAGCCAAGACCGCCCTGCAGCGATACTCTCATCATCTTGTGATTGGCAACTTGCTCTCCACGCGCAAGTGGGAGGTCGTTTTCATCACGCCGAACCCACCCTACGAACGATGGATTCGTGTTCCCAAGGCGCGGCGCAGCAAAAGCATCTCCGGTGTCGAGGACCAAGTGGGCCTCGCTGAGATCAAAAAGGGCAAAGACGCGTCTGGCAATGAATCGGAGAAGCCCCCCTCTGAGAGTGCGGGCGATGGCATTGAGATTGAAAGCATCATCATCCCTGAGCTGGTCAAGCTTCACGGGGCGATGATTCAAGACAGGACGGATAAGGCACAATGATGAAATCATGAATGAGCAGCATGATCGGACTCGAGGCTGGTCCCAAAATCGGTTCAAGAAAAGTATACAAAATCGACCTATATTTCTAATTTCACTTCTAGCATGGCATAAAACATGATGAAGTACCCCCCTAGGTGGTAGAGTCACTCCCAGGCGAAGACTCATGCCCGTAGTCGCCTGTGCACGTATACTGGAAAGTGGGCAATATGAAGTCCAGTTGGCAGGAGAAAATCCAGCTCCCCCGACCCTTGAAACCATACGGTCATGGAAATGGATGCACCCTCGCTAGTGCCCGACAGCCTGCGCGTGATGAATTCATATTGATCTGTAGGTACGACTGCTATTGCATACTTGGATAGTCAATCGTAAATCCGTCCTTCTCCGCTCAAGCTTTTCATTATCCAAAGGTGAGACGACTACTGATTGTGATGTATGTTTTTTTATAGTTCCATCTCTTGCCGCTACCTATTTACAGCTCAGGGGTGGCCAGGTGCGGAGCTCAGGGGAAAGCTGTGCATGGCGAGAGTGGACCATCAATATTGACGGGTTAGAGGGTCCATCTATCGAACCTAAGCACTGGCCAGTCTGGTTCGGGAGGAATTGGTGGACCTCGGTCAAGGGCAGTAGTCAAGTTAGTAAGCCTACTTGGATACTAAGAATCATATTGAGAGTAGTGCGGGGACGCGAATTGGTTATTTCATTTGGAAAGTCCATTGATTCGATGTACGCAGGGGCTGTGCAGGGGTCACATTCCAGACTGGAGTTTGCTGATGGGGGGGTAAGGGGTGAGTTTGGGAGAGATGTGGTGTGTAGCTGGAAGACGATTGCCTGTAGATTAGTGATTGATATACAGTACTCTGTTCAGCGGACGCTCTGGATAATTGGATACACTATTAAGTTAGCAGACACAAAGATAGAGAGGGCAGAGCTGAAGCGATGTATACTTGAGTATGTGCCGGTAAGTCTCTGCCCGATTGGGCTATGGTAGCCGACTTTGGCTGCTAATCTCTTACCCCACATAACCATGGCTTGTCCTGCATTGATATGGAATGAATAGAGAATGACAATCAATCTCAATTGCCCCTGAGCCTCTGGCATCCAGGGCTTTGTAAGGTACAGGTAGTCTGGTGAGCGTCCGATGGGACTTGGTGTAGAAGGCAGCTCTATATGAGAGGAAGGGAGGGATGTGTAGCCGAATTGAAAGACAAGGGCATGTAGATAGATTGCATTCCAGCCACAGAAACAGATGCATGTTCCTGTTCCAGCAAGGAGGTCACAAGTGAAGCATGGTGTCAAGCTGCCTCTTCTATGCCAGTCATCTGTCTTGCCGGAGGGGCTAGAACACCGCCTCGAAGGATGACATAATCACGCTCCAGACCTGCCGCTCCCGAGCTGCGGTGGAACTGGTGGACCGCCTCTTGGCTTGATCATCGCCGTTACGTGGTCGCTGGATCCCAGACAACAAAAGTCCGTCGTGAAAGTTGGCGCCTGGGCAATTCATATCGATGCAACTCCCCGCTGTGGAACTCGGACCAGAACTCCAAGACCCAAGCACCCGTCAAGACTGAGGACGCGGCCTCGCGTCGATCGGCCGCTCTTTGGACGCCCCATTCCTTGCTCAATCCTCGACGACTCCCCCCCCCTCGCTCAAACTGTCCGAGCTCCAGACTGCCAGTCAACGTCTCCTCTTCTCTCTCTTTCTCCTGCCCTCTCCCTCATTCAGGTTGATTGTCTTGGACCTGCGCTCGTTTTGGGACCTGCGCTTTCCTCCCCTCCCACTCTATCCTCTCTCCTCTCAGGCAACGATGCTTTCATCGAAGCCATTGGGCGATTGATAGATTGCAGTTCGGATTCCCCCACGATGGTGACCCGTCGCCGATTCGGCCACCGCTTGATAGCTCTGGCGGCCATCCTCACTTTTCTCGGTCTCTTCCACTTCTTCACACTGACTCCCGGCGACCCATCCGACCTTCAGTCTTCGTCAATACACCAACCCATCTCCAAAACCACTCATCCCGACACCGAGAATGCCGGCGATTCAACGCCGCTCTGTCCTCCGATGGACGGAATGGACGATATCCTTGTCGTCATGAAGACCGGCGTCACCGAGGCCAAGGAAAAAGTCCCGGTGCATTTCCAGACCACCTTGCGCTGCGTGCCACACTACGTGATCTACTCCGATTTCGAAGAAGAGATCGAGGGCGTCAGGATCTACGATGTCCTTCAAGGCATGGACCCCGACGTGATGGCACAAGTTCCCGACTTTGACCTCTACAATCGAATCAAGAAGCTCGGACGTCAGGGTCTCGCGGAAAATGACTTTGCGGACGAGGCCAACTCGGCCGTGGGTAAACCCAACAACCCCGGGTGGAAGTTGGACAAGTGGAAGTTCTTACCCATGATCATCGAGGCCCTGCGCTACAAGCCCAAGGCCAAGTGGTATGTTTTCATGGAAGCCGACACGTACATCTCATGGCCGACCCTTCTTGCATGGCTCAAGCACTTCAATCACAAAAAGCCATGGTACCTCGGTACCGAGACCCAGATTGCCGACGTCATCTTCGCGCACGGCGGCTCGGGGTTTATGATCTCCCATGCGGCGCTCAAGCTCGCGGCCGAGGAATACACCGCACGTCGTACCGAATTGCATCACTATACGGACGGCCACTGGGCAGGTGACTGTGTCCTGGGTAAAGTGCTGGCTGACGCGGGCGTCAACCTCCACTTTTCCTGGCCAATTCTCCAAAACTCCAACCTCGGCGAGCTGGATGAATTTAACGTCGACCTCTATCGACAGCCATGGTGCTTCCCGGCCGCCGCCTTCCACCATCTCAACGCCCAAAAAATTCAGGATCTGTGGTCTTATGAGCAAAAGCGTTGGCAGGATGTAAGTCACTCTTGCCCACTTTTTTTTTTCTCCATCTCCCCACTCAAAGCTAACCATGATTTTTCCATGCCATTCAGAAGGACAAACGTGTCCTCCTCCACAGTGATGTATTCCGTGACCTGCTCTACCCCGACATCGCCCTGAAACCCGCCCGTATCGGGTGGGACAATCTCTCCGCCGACGAGCAATCCACCGCCTCAAGTTTCGAAGAATGTCGCCAAATCTGCGACCAACTTGACGACTGTACACAATTCTCCTTCCGCGACAAATCCTGCTTCACCAGTCGCACTCCCCGCCTCGGTGCGGCTAACCCCAACACCGTCTCAGGCTGGATGGTGGATCGCATCCGCGCCAACATGGAAAAAAGTGGTTTCTGCAAGACTACCGAATGGGGAGCAGAATAGATCCGTGATCATATCTCTCTCTCTCTATCTCTCTCACTCTGATGCTGTCTCAAACATGGTACTATAGTATACTGCCTGGACTTGTTCATTTTGAATTCTTTCTGCATTGCGGAGTTGTCCACATGGTCTCTTTTGTTTTCTTATCTGTCTGTTTTTTTTCTGTTTTCCATCATTGCATCGCACCGAAGGGCTCATTTGAGGGACGCTCTTATAGATTTTGGGTGAAAATCTTTTTTTGCCGTGGGATAGTTATTTTTCTGTTTTGTTTTTGACCTTTGATTTGCTGCATGGGTCGTCTGGTTGATGTAGGGTGTGGGTGTCCTCTGAATTTGCATGGGACTGTCGGTTACTTGTCTGTAAATTTCTGTTTTGTTTTTGTTTTTTGAACCGGTGTTCTCGGCGAGCTGCTTGACTCTTGGTTTTGTTTAGAACAAGGGGGTCATCAGGTGCGTCTCTGTTTTGACACCCTGCTTGAAATGACAAAGTCGATGCTGTGCGCTCTTCAAAAAGCTCTTCTGGTTCTTCGTCTTTTTCCGGCTGTCCGGCGACGCAGAAACCAGTCTGCTGCTGCCCCTCGAATGATTAATCCGTCTCGAATACCTTGAATGGAAACCTGGAGGCTACACGAGGGAAAAGAAAATCAAAAGAGTGTCATTTCCCTGAGTAACAAAGAGCCCACGAAACAGTTGTGATTTTGACACTTTTGTAAGAATACAGAGGCCCACCCGAATCAACTGGCGGGAGCAACATTCTCTTCACCTGTCTTCTATATCCAAGTCCCGACTCACAATGGTGGACTATTGGGATCCTCCAGACACTGGTCCACTCGCATGATTTTGAGTCCCATACTTTTCACGTAATGGATGAACGGCCGTAGGTACGCCACCGTAGTCGGATGCAGATAATGCATCACGGCAAGATTGCCGCCACGAGCAACGCCACGATAAAAGGCATCAAGCTGTTGCTCGGGCGTGGGCGAATTGGCCCACAGCCAATCTTCCACGTCGACGCTCCAGTTCACCACGTACGGATTCTCAATATACTTGGCCAACCGCTGGCGCAGGCGCGCTCCCACGGTACCAAAGGGTGGTCGGAAGTATTTTGCTTGGTGGCGGAAGCAGTCAGTTCAGCTTGTTTCGTCCGGCGGAGTGATTCAGAAGAGGGAAGGGGCATCATACAACTTATTTGCAGCTCTTCTCGCAAGGCATCGATAGACTGGATGATCTCGTCATCAATCTCCTCCATGATTGATAGTGCTTCAATCCTACAGATCCAGTCAGCTTTTGTGTCCCAGCCAAAACAGCATAAGTACAATGAACCAGTCTGACTTTGGATGCGTATTCGAATGCAAGGCCACCTGATGTCCTTTGCTCAACATCTCACGGTAGAAATTAGTGAAATTTGTGGATTCGTCCCGTAGGCCCGAGGCAACCACGAAAAACGTCGCTCGCACATTCTCCTCGTCCAGAATCCGCATGACCTCCTGCGCAAACTGCGGCTGTCCGTCATCGATTCCAAAGGCAAAGGAATTGGGACGACTGCACCGTAACACCAAAGAGCCGGTGGGCAATTTTTCAGGAAGAGCAAAATGACCATTCTCTTCAGAAGGCGCCGGCACGGTGGGCACAATCTCGACGCGATGAAGTGCGATTGGTTCCTCGGTGAAAAACCCGCTGAACGAGACCGAGATCAATCTATCGAGATTGACGCGGAAGTGACTCAAGGGAATGAACAACTCCGCAGTGTCCTTATATGCAGAGCCACGCGATTGACATTCACCACCACGGACTCTCGACGTATCACCATGCTGGCTCTGAGTTCCTCGAGTGGCCTGTGGTGATTGATTCATATTGTCTCCCTCGTCATCATCACCATCATCATCGTCCGGGGGCGTCTTCTGCTTCAAGAGATATCGCGAAGCTTGCACGCTATCTGCCGTGCCGGGAAACGGCGACCGAGCCGGATTGCACTTTGCATTGTGTTCATTCAACGACACTGTGAAATCCTCGTTGCCTTCGAACACGACATGCAAGAATTGTTTTGACCATGGACTCAAGCTGAAGCATGCGTGGGAATCGAGCTGCGTGTGGAAATTTTGATCTGGATCCGATGGGAAGAGACGCATCACGCCCGGCTCATGCTCAATTGCCAAGTCTTCGCCGGTACCGTGCCAGAATCCCAAGTCGTTATGAACAACACTCTGAAAGGTGTCAATGACCAGGGATGATTGCTGCGTCTGGGATACATCCGAAGGCTGCAGTTGTATTTGGCGAGTTTCGAGCCAGTGTTGGTGGTCGTGTGGTCCTCGATCAGACGGACTATGGATAGAGAGACCGTGTGCTGTGACGGAAAGTCCCAGCCAAAGAAGTGGTAGATGATTCTTCAATGAGCGACAGGATTGCATAGTGGCGGGTTTGTAAATGAATGTATAATGAGTTGGTCCTGGCAACGAGTGGGCTGATGAGATACTGGGACTGGAGAGACAGGAGGTGTGGCTTTACAACCATGTCAGTAAACAAGGGAGTCTTTCAGTGGGAGATTATGAGTCGGCAAGTGGCAGTGGCCCTCGGGATTATTGCAAGGAAAGCGCCATGAAGCATTTGGACGATGAAGGAGGCAATTCCTTCCGTCTCAGTTCCATCTGCAGGTTCAAGTTCGAGGTTTCAAACGGCGAGTCGTTGCTGCAAGAGCAGCTCTTTCACCGAACTTCGAGTGAAAAGAAAGTTCCAGGCTTCTCTTACCAAAAAGTTGACTCACGGAGCCAAGTCTGTCATTGTCATACCGATTTGAAGGAAGACGGTCATAACCCCCTTTGCGAAGACCTATACAGATCACCTTTGGACCCCCCTCCCTTTGCCACCACGTTACCCTTGAAAAATTAGAAAACATACGGATGAATCAAAGTCTTTTCAGATAACTTGGAAAGGTGCACAACACTGTGGGGAGGGCTGGTTCAAAGACATGATTGAACCTGGTGATATTTAAATGATTTTACAACTCCCTTGCCCCTTTCCACACATTTCCACAGGGTATGTCCATTGTATGGAAGACTTTCATGTTCAAATGGAATTAATATGTTGATACATTAAATAGCACGGATTAAAGGCATGCTCAGGGCCCTTCTTCAAGAAATATCCCGAAGATACAGGCGAAGGTGAATTCGAATTTAAATATATGGACTTGAAAGCCTGCCTACAGATGACTCCACGTGTTGTACATGTAATCTTTCAAATTCCAACTATCTAGCTGACAGTTGAAACAACAAGTTGAGCAGGGAACAATCAGGCGCGCATGTCAAAAACGATCACTCAAACATGAATGAAAAAGCAAAAAAAAAAAAAAAAAAATCAAAAATGAGCAACCGAGCAGGAACACCCAAACATGAAAACCCAAACCAAAATACTCAAACACGAAAAATCAAGCATAAAGAATCGAAAAGGAGAAAGTGTCCAAGCAAGAACACTCAAGCATACTGAAACACGAAACATCAAGCACGCGTAAACAAACATGAACACTCAAGCATCAAAGTCAAAAGACAATTTGTAATCAAGACAAGACGCCGTCAAGCAAGTGCCGCTCAGGCACAACTCACTTACCAGGAAATATCATCCTTGTCGAAGGCAGTTGTGTCAGGCGCATCACCTTCACTTGTCGCATAACACTCGTCTGGCTCCTCGTGACCAGACTCCAAACCAGCACGCTGCTGACCCCAAGGATCATTTTCATCCAGCTGCTGCTTCTCCTCCCAATCCGCTCCGGTATCACGCTCCCAGGTATTCTCTGTAGTGGAGTCTTTCTTGGCTGAAGTAACCTTGTCCTCGTCAAAGGTGAGGGCATCGGGGGCGGGCAAAAACTCGTTCAAAAAGTCCGGAATGGGCTGGCTACTCTCCTGAAGCAGGCGGGCCAAAGCAGGAGCCAAGTCCCGATTGTTGTCATTGTAAAAGGAGGTAGCGACACCTTGATTGCCGATGCGTGCAGTACGACCTGTGTGAGCGCGAGAATCGCCCTGTTAGCTTGGCCTGTAAAGAGCTGGCAGTGGCATGGAATATTCATCCGAGTGGAAGATGACTGACCAATCCGATGGATGTACTCGGTAATACCACCACGGTTATCACGGGGAAGAGTGTAGTTGATAACGTGCATGACGTTGATGACATCCAATCCACGCGCGGACACACCGGTGGTAACCAAAAGAGGACACTTGGCAGTACGAAAAGCACGACTAATATAGGGAGTGAGACTGGTTAGTATATCGCAAGTGAGAAATCGAGATTTTCAAAGGAAAATGAGAGCCTTACAGCGCATCTTCACGCTCACGCTGAGTTCGGTCTCCGTGCAGGGAGGTCGATGGCAAACCAGAGTTGAAGAGATAGTCATCAACGTAATCGACGTCGATCTTGGAATTGACAAAAATCAACGTTCTACCCTTGGGCAACCCCATGATAAGGTCGACAAGTGCTTGACGCTTCCGGTCCTCATCAACCCACATAACCTGTTGGCGAATTTGTCGAACAGTGCTTCCGGGACGTGAAATCTGGATGCGAACAGAGTTGGGGCTCAGGTACTTCTGGGCAAGCTTCTGGCAATCTTCGTTGAAAGTTGCAGAAAACATCAGAAACCGGGGACTGACATCACGACCGGAACCTGTTACAGAAAGCACATAAGATGTCAGATTTACTTGTCTCACACAGCTCAAATACTTGATGCGGCCATACCGATGTCTCCAATGAGCATGTTGAAATCATCTTCCCAGCTAGACTGAAGAAGTTCATCTGCCTCGTCAATGACGGCGTACCTTTGACGCTGGTTAGCTTGGCCTTCTTTGTTATCACGCCAAGAGTGTGTGGTATACTCACCGGATGCGGTTGAACGAGAGCACATTGGGCTGACGCAGGAAATCCAGAATACGACCAGGAGTACCGACCAGGATGTCGCAGCCCCGTTGAAGCTCAGCACGCTGAAGTCGGACGGGGGCTCCACCGTAGACAGCACATGGACGAAGCATGGAACGATAGCACAATCGGCGGGCCTCGTCGAAAATCTGATTTGCCAGCTCTCGAGTGGGACAGATGATGAGGACCAACGGCTCGGCGCGATAGCCTTCTTTGGTATTAGAGTCTCCAACAAATGGCCGAGGGGCGGCGAGTTTCTTGGCTTTGCCCATCAGTTCCGAGATAATTGGGATCAGAAAAGCAGCGGTTTTGCCCGAGCCTGATTGATCATCAGTTATGCTTCTAGACAAATAGACGTGCAGAGGGTGAACATACCAGTTTGGGCAATTCCAATCACATCCAAGTTTTCATGAAGAGCAGGGATACAGTAGGACTGGATGGCAGTAGGCCACGAGTACAAACAATGCTGCAGATTTTCGACCATTACTGGGTGCAGGCCAGCCTCATTGAACTAAAGTATGTTAGATCAACGACGTGTTGCACAGTCTTCATGGAGACTATGAGACTTACTTCCCGAACGGGCTGGAGCTTGAGATCGCTCTGGATGGACACATGGTAGGGAGCCGCCTCTCCGGGGGTCTGCAAGCTGTATAAAGTTTAGAGCCGAAATCGGGGCCTGGCCACATCAGAGTAAGAAGGTAGGGTTACTTACTCAGCAGCATGATCACCGGGACGAGGAATGTGCTCATCATGGAAGAGCTCACGTTCAAGCTCTTCGTTTCGAGGTCCGACGTCACCATATTCATCCTTCCACTCATAGCGAGCAGCATTACCACCCCACTTGGGGGAACCTGGATCAGCGTCGACATTATCAGTGTCCTGAGAAGGGATGGCGGGATCAGATGTGGTCCAGGCAGTTTCATTGTCATCGTTTCCTTGGCCCTGGAAATCCTGAGTATCATTTGACGCAAGGTGGGCGGCATTCTCAGGATGGTTGACAGGTTCCTGGGCAAGGAAAGGATCGTTGGAATCCTCAGTAGACGCCATGTTGGCTATCTATGGGGATCGAGTGATTGTTGAAGTTGTACTAGCAAGAGTAACTGAGTGTAAAAAGAGTAGCAAGATGATGAAGATTGATAACTTTGATGGGTTTGGGGGAGAAAGAGAAAAAGAGATTTGAAGAAAAGAAGAAAAGAAAAGCTGGAAAGTGGACAGAGATTGTTTATGTAGAGCCCCATCTGGCCGTGTGACGCCGAAGCAAACGACCGTTTGATACTCGAATTCGTCGTCGTATTGTCGTCTTGAAAATTGAGCATGTTGAACAGAGAGAACGTCGATGGACTTGAGAATTAAGGTGTACTATGTACAGGATCAGTACCCGCATCTACCGGAACTACGGTAGCTACATGGGACGTCTGCAGGTACCCGGGAGTCCGTGCAGATCCCGTTGACTGCCGAGCGGAAAAACCCGTAAGACAGGATGAACCCGTCTCGAAAGTTCCCCTCTGGTGCGACGGTCTGGAAAACAGTATCGTATCATCGTAATCGAGGTAGCACGGCCATTTCTGTGTATATTTACTCATCAATATGCCTATCTCTTCTCTTCAGAGCTGGCCAGAAGCTTTTCACTTGAACATAGGCTTCTTGCAGATTCATGGACAAAGCTACTACTACTCTTATGCCCCTACATTAGCTGGTTCAATATTACTCCATAAACTACTCAAAATCACCAATACTCTAGTATCTCACGTAGAGGTACCTATCTTGTATCAGATGACCAAAATAACATTCACGGAACTGGAATTCAGTTTGTACTCACGGTGGCTATCGTAACAGTATGCGGACCATGTTATTCCTGTATGTTACCTTCAGCTACCCCCAAAGGCCTAGGTTGCTTGCATCAATTATAACGATTCCGTCTGACATTTAGCAGGCGCTAGTAGGTACACATTTTCTGCAGAGATGCAGCGACTGAGCCCCAAGGGTGATTTTGTTACTTGGTCCACAGCACACAGCTAAATGTATTCGCTTTCTTTAGGGTTCCTGCGATGAATACATCCGTTCGGGTTTGATCGGTTTGTTTCCTCTCATTATTTACCCAAGTGACTTTCAAGTCACAGCAAAAACATAGATTTCTCCTCTTCGTAGGACTTTGTTCAGTCATCTAGCCTAGGGAGTCGTTTAGGTCCATTGCTGGATGCCTGAAATGTTTAATATCTCAACTCCCTCGTCTAATGGAAAGACAAGCCAACACCCCTATTCTGACCTAGGAGATAAAAGATCTCTGCATAATGAAAAGACTCTTTCAGATCAGATTGAACATCGAAGAAGATCCAAAGGCTCTATATTGACTGATTTTGCCGGCCTAGGTATTAAGTTCCATATATACCTACTCAACTCACCTATACCTAAGTGGTTGGCATTAGATATGCTCATCGGCTATCCTACCCATGTAAATATATCTTCACAGGCGGACTCCAAAGGGCGTCCGCCCGGGTACCCGGGGTCCACGAATGTTCAATCTATTAAGGGACACCTCACAATATTATCTAAACCTCTTATAGGAAAAACAATTTATTGAAAATTTCCTACAGGTTCAAAAAGTAGTAAATTTTGAGGGCTCCATATTTCGAAGATGTGAACTTTCAATATTTTACAAATTACCGGGACTCCAGCAATTAGAAGTACCGTGCCGTGATCTACCGGATGCACCCTCACACCAAATGGAAGTCACTCCACCATTCGATGATGCCCAAAGATATCCATCGGGTTCGCAGCCAGCATCTATCGGGTATTAGATTCAACACGAGACAGGATCTAGATGAATCTATCACCATATTCTTCAGAAATCGATGCTGGTCTCAGTCTCCTTGAAGCTACTGCCTTTGCTCATTGAAGACATCGGACCCAACATTGAACCGCCTACCTACATCCAGCTGCTGCCCGTCCTTTATAGTTCATCAATGAATACAATTAGAATTCGACACACGAAGATGGATCCAAGAACGAGTGTAAAGATTTTATCCGTCTACTACAAAAAATTTCAATACGTGGATATACGATGAGATCAAAGCCACCACTCTCGTCTATGATCCGATAGGTAATTCTGCGCGCCTAGGTACTGTAGCGGAGCTCCTTCCTCTCGACACAGATTTATATCCACTGATGAGAGTATCTACCACGTTACTCAACACGTCTATTACCTAGTACGCAATCAGAAACAAGTCTGCCAACGTACCACAACCCCTAGGTACCCCTGTAGGTAGCACTACCTAATAGGGTAACACTAATAGAAATACTTTACCTAGTAGTTGATGACAACCCCTTCATGAGCACCCGTTTTCTTAATATGTACATGCATATTTAAGGATAAATCGGCATCTCGGCGGTCCTAAATAGTAAAGACGGCTGTACATTCACGATTGGCAGAAAGAGACGATTGGGTAGTTTCGGCGCAGTGCTGTCGTGTGTCGTCAAGCCCCGTCGGCCAGGCGAGGCCTGGTCGGTCGGCTTCTCGCGGCCACGTTCGGTCGGGCATTCGGAACGCTCTTGTGCTCGATCACCTATTCAGGTTCGTGACACTGTACGAGCCTCGGAAGCACTGATCCTCGGTCGCCGGCCCAGCGCCTCTGGACCGCGGGGAGTCTCCCAGCAAGGAGAAGTACAAGTGGAGCCAACCCGGCGGGGGAAGCGGAGACGGGTAGAAGGAAATATACGCAGTAACCGTGGGCACGGCATCAACCTGCCATCAGGTCGCATTCATCCCTCTTGCTTCCTGCTACAAACCACGAGCTTGTCGCTTTTCATTGTCTTCGCCATGGCCCCTCCAGACACGGCAATGGACGCTCGTCGCAAGGGTCCACGCCTTGAAGAGGCCATCTCGAATCCCGGCGCCGTCAAAATCAATGTGACCGGCGCCTTCATTATCGACGATGAACCTCGGTCGCGCAGCCCCGTCGAAGGCGAAGGAGTCCATTACGAGAATAAAGACATTCGTCTACCCCATCACACCGGCGTCGTGAGCCATATCGCGGTTGATGTGAGTCGTGCGCCCCGATGCGACTCGAAGAAATTTTTTTTTTCTCCCTTCGATGCCCCGCATCCCCGATCATCCCCAACCATCCCCGCAAACCCCGCCGACGAAAGGAGTCTATCGAGCACAAGCACTGATGAGGCAGCGCGACTAATGACCCATGATTGATATTTGTTAGATCGGAGGCTCACTAGCAAAGCTGGTGTATTTCACACGGGAGCTCGATTCGGCGGATAATGGGGGCCGTCTTAATTTCATCAATTTTGAAACACATCGAATCGACATCTGCATCAACTTCATTCGCCAATTAAAGGAGGAGCAACAGCAACGCAATGGCTCCTCACCGGATGAGTTGTGTGTCGTGGCGACGGGAGGCGGTGCATTCAAATTCTACGACAAGTTGAAAAAGGCGCTGGACGTCAACATCTTGCGAGAAGAAGAGATGGAATGCCTCATCATCGGTGAGTACCCGGATGAGCGGAAGCGGCGGGGCCATGTCAAGGGGAACTGGCTGACCTCTTCTTTTTTGTCCACCTCCATCCACAGGCCTCGACTTTTTCATCACCGAGATACCGAATGAGGTATTTGTGTATACCGAAAACGAATCCGAACCTATGCAGTTTGCCGAAGCGCGGCCCGACGTCTACCCTTATCTCTTGGTCAACATAGGATCTGGTGTGTCGATGATCAAGGTGTCGGGGCCTCGGCAATTTGAGCGTGTAGGTGGCACGCACCTCGGTGGAGGTACTTTTTGGGGGCTCATGTCTCTGCTGACCGGCGCACGAACATTCGATGACATGCTGGCCATGGCCGATCGCGGAGACAATGCGGGAGTGGATATGCTCGTGGGCGACATCTACGGGATGGATTACACCAAGATCGGGCTGAAAAGCACGGCAATTGCGAGCACCTTTGGAAAAGTCTTCCGCTTGAAGAATGCCGCGGAACGAGGCGCCGAAGATGGCGAAGGCTTGATCCACGACGAAGAATTCGAGCGCAGCAATGGAGGAGTCAATTTCCGACATGAAGACATGAGCCGAAGTCTTCTCTACGCCATCAGGTAAGGTTTCCGGGGATCTCGTGATGGATTTTCCACTGATTGATTGCTTCAGTAACAACATTGGCCAAATCGCCTATCTCCAATCGGAAAAACATCAAGTCAAGCACATCTACTTTGGGGGATCTTTCATCCGAGGCCACCGACAGACCATTAACACACTGTCGTACGCCATCCGCTTTTGGTCCAAAGGCGAGAAACAGGCCTATTTCCTGCGACATGAAGGCTACCTGGGTGCGGTTGGCGCCTTTATTCGACGCCAGCCCCAGAACTGGGGCCGCAGGAACAGCGTCGACGAAATAGCTGCACCACAAGCTGTTCGGAATATTGTCTTGAACTCTGATCAGAGCAATGATCATCAAAATTCCTTGAGCTCCTCATGATTTGGGGGAGGAACTCCCAAACCCTTTCTCGTCCCTTGCCCATCTTTCTTTTTTTCTCTCTCTCTCTCTCTCAAAGCAGCCCGCGATACCCTGTGGCATTTACGATATTATGATCCAATCAGCCTTTGAGGGCGAGCGTTTCCGAATTTCGTTGTCAAAGACCATCAATCTCTGCCCGCCAATCCGGTCTGGAGGAGACTTTTGATTGGTAAAGCCTCTCTTTTCTCGGTCATTTACCATCCTATAACTTCTGCTACGGTTTACAGAAGACTATATAATGCATTCACAAATAGAATCATCAATTCAGCAACAATACACGCCATCAAGGTCTCAATATTTTCTTCCTCTATTTCTTCACATGAAAATTTGTCTCGGACCCAAACAATAACCTTTTGTGCCGGGACCCCCTCCACCTCGCTAAGAATCTGCTATCGTTATATACACACACCTAGAAACGACCGTTTCATGAAACAAGTCAACCTGGCTTTGCTGCCTGCCTACGCTCGATCCAAGATCCTCGAAACCCGCCATCTGACGGAACACACATGCAATTGGCTCACTCAAGAACCGCAACATCTCCTGACTCTCGCAGTTCTCTGCTTGAGAAAAAGAATATACAAGCGACTTCTTTTGACACCTCTCATATTGCGTCAAACTTCCTGACCATCGTGTGCCTTGTTACTTGGCCAAAAACCAAAAAATTGCTTTGCACATCTATCTTGGTATATACAATGTGTAGCCAAGTATAATGCACGGTTTAAGGAGCAATACAATGTGAAAGATCATAACCTTAGCGAACCCGAACAATGAGTCTGGCGGAGAGAACCACGCATACGCCCCTTGTCAGAACTTTACTAGGCTCACAAATCACCGTCGCTGGACCAATAAGATGACTCGACAGATACTTGACGATAAATGTCAAGTCGTGACCTGTATGACAAGAGACACAATCTATGAAGACCCTGAAATAAAGAGCCCATCTTCGCCATCCTCCAATTGTTTTACTGACGCTCAAGGTTGATCCGAATCCATAGCTGAGCGCCGCACGAGTCACATGACCCGATACCGCAGACACGTGGGAGGGACCGATCTGCATGGTTGAAGCGCCCTCCAGTCACTCGCGGCCTCCCTAGAGTGTCTTGCTGCGACCGTTTTACATTCATGCTGGTCGCCAAAGCTCGATGATTTCACCAGCTTCGCCACTATTCCCAATTCCACCGCCCGTTCCCGTCGACACGCACCCGAATCGAGTCTCAGGCCCCGAGTCCCCCGGGCCAGAGCGTATCCCTGACCCTGATCGACTTGCCCCAGAGGATGCCTACTTTAATCATTCCCTATCACGGGTGCGCTCTGTGCCATTGAACTACGAGGATGGGCTGCGCTCTTTGAGGGTGGCCGATTCAGGCCTTGCGACCTTGTTGCCATCGCGCGGGGCTCTTGGTGCCGATCTCACCCGTAAGGACGCGAGGAAGATTGGTGCTTCAGGCGCGCGTCGAAGACGGAAAGGCGCTTGGAAGAAACTGCTTTGGGTCAAACAGTCGTGTAAGTTTTTCTGCACACATGCTGCGAGTGGGCATGGGCTCTTGTGGCATTCTCGAGTCTAATGTTCGTCACGACAGATCCCGATAACTATACCGACACCGAGACCTTTTTGGATCACCTTCAAAGAAACCCCCGTGTGAGGCCCTACGACTTCTGGCCTCTGGTGGCAGACTCGACTGTTATCGTCCAGCATGTTTGCTCAGTCGTCATTTTCATCTGCTGCTTCGTCGGCATCGTCCAAGATCGGGTGAGCCCCGTCTCGATTGTTTGCTGGGGTAGTGTCGGTACAGCCATGGGCTGGATCCTGTGGGACAACTGGATTTGGGAAGAGCAGACAGAGTTCGCACGAAACATCGTCGGTGTCGGGGGAGGGGATGACGAGTCCACTTCGAGCTCGGTCGCCAGTGCATCTAATCCATCTGCCAACGACCCCCAGTTGACTGGCGCAAAAGCAGATACCATCCACGGGCTTGGTCTCTCAATCTCTCCGACGGCATCCAAGGATGGTATGTCCCACCTGGCTGCCGATGAGAATGCCAGTCCTGGTGGGATGGGGGAATCCTCTTTACACTCTGCGATGTCCTCTGCGTCCCCCGGCACTGCTGTTGCTCAAGCAGATTTGCCGGAAATCGAGCGAGCATCGCTGTTCTCATCCCGTAATCGTCAGCGGCTGGCAACAGTAAAATCAGCGTTTCTCATCTATTTTTCACTGCTGGGACTGAGTCCCATTCTCAAATCTCTGACAAAATCGACCGCCAGTGACTCTATCTGGGCATTGAGCTGTTGGCTATTGATCATGAACATATTCTCATTTGACTATGGGAGTGGAGAAGGTGCTGGCGCCACAACCAAATTCCCAGCCTCGCTCTCCACCAATGCTGCGGTGATGGCATCCACCGTGCTGGCATCCCGTTTGCCTTCCACCACCCACGTGTTCAGTCTGATGCTGTTTTCCATGGAAGTCTTTGGGCTGTTCCCCATCTTCCGACGTCAACTGCGTCAGAAATCTTGGACCGGTCATGTCCTGCTGACGCTGGGCCTGGTCATCATCGCCGGAGGTGCTGTCGGCACGACGCTGGGTGGAGGTTGGGGCTCCGCGGTCATTGGATCCTTCCTTGGCAGCCTCTTGACTGCCTTCGCCATGGGGGGCTGTAGCTGGTGGCTCATCAGTCTGCAGAAGTACAAGAATGTAGTCATCGGTCCGTGGGATCCCGCACGGCCCATCATTCGGCGGCATTGGAACTGAAAAGCAAGCGGCCCATTTAGCTCTCTTGTCTTCTTCTCATATATTTACCAACCCCGTTTCATGATCTCGTGTCCTGTGTTACTAACTCACATCTTATACTTATACCCCTAGAATTTTGCATAATCCAAATTTCCAAAGTCCCTTCCCTGTCACGTCATGTTTTCCATGTCTTTTTGACCCTCGGTGGAGAGAGAATGTAGTTAAGAGATCTCTGTGTTCACATCTACGCAACAACGGCATTTGCTTCGTCTTTCAGCCCCAAGGCTTTGTCTCCTTTGAGACAGCTGAACCTGTCACAGACGGTTGTATCCCAGATCATGATTGGAGAATGTGTTCTTGAGACAGGATTCCGCAACGGCATAGGAATGTGATGCACTACGGAATGGGCGTGTCCCTGGCCTGGCATGTCAGCATGGTGACTGATCCCTTCCTAACGTAGAAACGACTTTCTCGGTTCTCTGTTGATTCAAGCTTGCTTCACTTCTCAAACATGAAGCGCTTTGACCCAATAGACACCCTTCATGCTCGATTCAACACGAAGCCTTTCAACGTGCTGGGCATTCCGAACGCCCGATTTCTCTGACTTGTGGCCCTCTCCCCATGACTAAGTCATGATCCAGATACTGGTGCGATCTTGGACTGCGGCATGGCTCCGCTTTAGCTCCACCTTGAGACAGGGATGCAGCGAGGCGCGTGCACTCCACATATTGCTTCTAGGCATCACAGGCGAATATCTGGGCTGCATTGTTGACTATGAAGGGTGCAGGCTCTGCCCACGCGCATCCTGCCCGATATAGGAAACTATCGACGACCTGGTTCAACGAGCGTTTTGCCATTGTTTGTGTTAGGGCTCGACACTTTAAAGCAGTTGTAGACCTGGTTCCTGCCTGGAGTACTGTTTGACCCTGCCGCCAATTTCATAGCGTAGCCACGCCCTCTCACGACTCTCCTGAATCTTTCAAGATCAGTCTGGGCCTGTACCATCACACCCTGGCTGCCCTCAAGACGCTGCTGCGTTACCTTTCTCTAGCGTTACCAAGTGTTGGGAATTCCGTGCAGAGGTTTACGTGATGCTGAAGCGCATCGCTCTCGGCCTGCTGGCCGCTCAAAGCGCCGTTGCGTTACGCTTCGGCATGTACATCGATGAGTATGTTGACTTGTCCCAGTTTTATTGAGCCGGGACTCATATGAAGCTCAGATATCACACCGTCGATCTTCCCGGGAGCGATCAGACAGCCGGCATCGACTATGCAATCATGGCATTTGCTCCCACGAAAATCTTCAACTCCGATTCAACTCCCGCGTTCACCCCATTTGAGCCCGTGGATACCATGCGCAAGCGATTCGGACCCGACACGAAGCTCATGATTGCAATTGGTGGCTGGGGCGATACAGCGGGCTTCTCTGAAGGAGCCAAAGACGAAATATCACGGAAACGCTTTGCGAAGAATGTCGCCGCCATGCTGGATGCGAATAAATTTGATGGTGTCGGTATGGAACCCTTTTATCGTGCCATTCTCGTGTTGGATTCTGATATCAGGTGTAGACATCGACTGGGAGTATCCCGGTGGCAACGGCCAGGACTACAAGCAAGTTCCCAACTCGGCCAAGGTCGACGAAATCGAGACTTATCCTTTGTTCCTTGCGGCTATTCGTGAAGCCATTGGTGACAAGGTCCTGTCTATTGCGGTTCCCGGACGCCGCCAGGACTTCATCGCCTTCACCAAAGAGCAGGGCCCAGCCATCTTCAAGTCGGTCGATATGGTCAACGTGATGACATACGATCTCATGAATCGTCGCGACAATGTCACCGCGCACCACACCGATGTGCAAGGATCTCTCGATACCATCCAGGCATACCTTGATATTGGTGCTGAGCCCGAGAAATTGAACCTTGGCTTTGCTTACTACGCCAAGTGGTTCACCACCGACCCCAAGTCCGACTGCAAAGAGCACCCCATTGGTTGCAGCGTGATCCAGCTGGAGAACGACGATGGTTCTGACAATGGAAAGAGCGGTGCTTTCACCTTCGAGAAGGGCAACATGGCCGCTCCTCCCGCTAATCTCAAGGCGTCGTCCAACGGCAAGTGTGGATATGCCGAGGCTGCCAAATGTCCCGAGGGATCTTGCTGCAGTGCGTATGGCAATTGGTAAGAATCTCCAAGATTCATCCTCCAACTTCTTGTGAATGTCGAATTGCTAATTTGTTCAAAGTGGTACCGGTGACGACTTTTGTATGGCCGGATGCCAGTCGGACTACGGCACTTGCAAGGGCATCTCTATCACCGATTCCTGGCGTCGCGCCACTAAGGACGGCATGACTGACGACAAGGCTGGGGGTCAGTACTACTGGGATGAGTCGACCAATCTGTTCTGGTCCTGGGATACTCCGGAACTGATCACTCGCAAGTTTGCGGACATCGTCAAGGCTAAGAACATTGGTGGAGTGATGGCGTGGTCGCTGGGCGAGGACACTGACTCCTTTGCGCATCTCAAAGCCATGCAGGATGGTGTGAGCAATGCATGAGGTACTACTTCAAAGGCGCAGTGACATGGAAACACAATGCGATTGAGGAGTCTCGGCCGTGGAACTTATTCTTGTCACCCTTCTATCGTCGAACAATACTTCCATCCTCAACAATGACTTCGTATCTGTCCAGGCCACATCAAATCTACCAAGGCTAATCTTAATGTCTTTCAATCCAAATTTCACTTTTAATATTCAAAGTATTCCAGTCTCGATCAAAAAAACAATCAAATCGATTCTCCTACTTGAAAATTCCGACGACCGCCGACGCCCGTCTGCACTAGCCCTTCATCAGAGTGTTTCTGCCTCAAGACACACTGGTCTCTCTACTCAGGCGCTACTGCCACTGGAAACAGGTGTTGACCTCGTCCAATAGACACCTCTCCCATATCCACTCATCTCAAGCATTCAGTATTGGCCCTCGATCGTCAGAGTTCCCGTTTTAGTCACCAGATATTCGTTGACGGCAACATCTTTGCCACTCTCTTTACCGTATCCTGATTCCTTCATACCGCCAAACGGAGATTCGGCAGCAGATGAATTTCCTTCGAGTACCGTATTAGCATGGTGAGATGCGAACGATCGAGGAGACATTTGAAAAAAAAAAAAAAAAAGAAAAAGAAAAAAAAAACATACCCGTATTCATACCGATCATGCCAGCCTCAAGGTTCTCGAGCAAGCGCCACATACGATCAATATTCTTGGTGAAAGCGTAGCTGGCTAGACCCATGCTAGTCGTGTTCGCCAATTTTACCACTTCTTCCTCGCTCTCGAACCTATACAAGGCCGCGATAGGGGCAAAGGACTCCTCATGCGAGATCTGCATCTTGTCTGTCATTCCTGTGAGAATGGTCGGCTCGAAAAAGTATCCCTTTTGCGCAGTCATCCGGTTGCCTCCCAGCAGGACCTCTGCACCGTGCTTGCGAGCATCTTCGACTTGAGCGATAGCTTTGTCAATACTGCGGGGGGTGGTCAAGGGACCCATTGTGGTACCGTCCGCAGCACCATGACCGACTTTCAGAGCACTTGTGCGCTCTTTCAACATCGACGCAAAGCGATCGTAGACGCCGGCTTGGACATAGATACGGTTGGCTGTGATACAGGCTTGGCCTGCATGGCGCCATTTGAGCGCCATCAGCTGATCCAGTGCCTGATCTAGATTTGCGTCATCGAACACCAGGAACGGGCAGTTCCCTCCGAGTTCGAGAGTGAGCTTCTTCAAGCCGTGTGCGCAATGGGTAGCGATTAGCTTGCCAACTCGGGTCGAGCCCGTAAAAGTCACTTTCTTGACGAGTGGGTGCTTGCACAGTGCTTCACTCAGAGACGGAGTGTTCTCCAAGTCTGTTGTCAAGATATTCAAGACTCCGGCGGGAATACCTGCGCGTTGCGCCAGCTCGGCTAGCACAAGTGCGGAAATGGGCGTTTCAGGACTGGGCTTGACGATCATCGTACATCCAGCTGCGAGGGCTGCGCCAACTTTTCGCAGCACCATCGCGATTGGGAAATTCCACGGCACCAGCGCAGCTGCCACCCCGATCGGCTGCTTGATTGTGAACAGCCGGCGATTGGGCGCAGCAGGCATTGAGACTGATCCCTGAATGCGCTCTGCTTCTCCAGCAAACCACCAGAGAAATCCGAGCGAGTAATCGAGCTCACCGTAAGATTCGGCAAGCGGCTTCCCAGTCTCGTGGGTGACGATTTGCGCGAGATCGTCCTTGGCCTCCGTCACCAAGTCGTGCCACTTGAGTAACCATTTGGCGCGTTGACGGGGATTCACCTTGCAGAATTCTTCAAAGGCAGCGTGCGCAATATTGACGGCGGCGTCCACGTCCTCGGCGCTATTGTTGGGACAGCTCGCCCATGCCGTGTCAGTGCCTGGGTCAACTACCTCGAAGCGCTTTCCGCTCTTGGCTGTCACCCATGCATTGCCGACAAAAGAGTCCAAATGGAGTAAAGACGGATCTTGAAGCTAGTGGTTGTACCGACGACTTAGCTTGTGTTGAAGTTCTTCATGGCGCGGGGAGGAGGATGTTCATCCGCATGGGCAAACACTTCGGGCTTCTTTCCGAAGTGGCCCCCCGCCATCTGTGCGGAGGACTACTCAAGCTGGGCCTGCGCAGTGGACTAGAGAGACGAGCGATCACACATACCTTGAACGGAAGCTCGTACTGTTGTGCCATCATGAAAAAATTGCTGAAATTGAAATTCTCAGATCCTCTATGGCGAGAAAAGACTGGAAGACGTTGATGTATTGCAAGTTGGAGGGGAAAGCGACGAGAGAAAGTCAAACCTCTCCCGAGGCACAAAAAGTTGGGGTAAAAATTATTGGAGACAGCGAAGGTTTCCCCTCATCGTCATGATCAGCGATGTTCCCGTTGAGATTATCACTGAGACTTTCCATGTAACGGCTCGCATGTTCTCGGGGTAAAGAATCTCAAAGGGTGTACGAGTATCGAATGTGTCATAGTTTCTTGTTCACCATGTCCAAGTGAGCACAAGACACCATGACACCCGTGTCCACTCCAATCATGTCTTGATGATCTCAATGTACCTAGCTACCTGCTACAACGGTATATCACGCCCAGTGTGCACAGTCCATTGTCTTGGTTAAAACAGTGATGCGGCTGTCGGGCAAATCATCGAAGTCCTCCCAGTTGTCCTCTGCATCCGTGTCGTCGTCGATAAGATGACCTTTCACAAAAGCTTTAAAAGTTTCGATCAATGCCTTTGATCGAGGGACATAATGGGCGCCGAAGAAATGAAACTCCTCAGATCTGTCGCAAGAGGCAACGAGTCGCAGGGATTGCGATGGTAAGATCATTGCGTCCAAAGTTCCAATGACATGCAAGGTAGGCGTTTCTATTTGAGTGCTGTAGATTGACCGATAGCGAGGATGCTCGAGTTGGAAGCCGCTAAAGAAAGCTGCAAACTTGAACCGAGGATGGGTCGACTAGCAGCGGATTGTGTCAGTGCCTCATCTCTCAGACGAAATATCGAGGGAGAACATAGAGTCTAGCACTTACGTTGAGGCAAAACCCGCATATGGATTTCCGTTTTTCCAACAAGGAGGTCACTATTGCCGCGACCGCAGATCCAGAAGAGAATCCGACGATACCGACAAAAGGGCCTTGAGTCTCCATCACCGCAAGGACGTGATGAACTGAGCGCTCGATGCCCACGATTTGATCGTATCTAGGATCTCCGTATCCCCAAGACCGCATACTGCCGGGCTCTTCATCGAATGAATGATCGGGATTGGCAGGCAAGATCCCAGAAGGATAGACAAACTGGATATTCCGAAGTTCACTGCTTGAGGTCTTCTTCGACCGCTGATCTAGTAGCATGTCGTGTATCGCATCCTGAAGAAATTGAGTCTTGCGTTCGAAAAAATCTTGCGATTGTCCATTTCCTGAAAATAAGAAGGTTGTAAGTTGTTGCTCCTAGCACAATTGAAGCAATAGTTAAGAATCCAACCTTGGTGAATTTCTTACCATGTAACACCAGAATTTTTGCATCTTCTTCGGACGAGGAGATATAGCCAACCATCGTGAAGTAAAACTCCTTCGCCCTGAGGAGAGGAGGTGAGTGTTGCAGGGTGCAACTAAGTTACCGACTGCGGTCTTTTCTCTCTCTTCTTATAGCCTTCGGTGGAAAGCAAGATGAGAGATCGAATCTATTCAAGAAAGCAAGAAGAGGATCACCTCATTTATAAATGGGAATTTCCTGACTTGCCTGCGGGCAGCTAATTATACTCGTAAACCCATCTTGTCTCCTCCAAATGTCAAACATGAGTTTTGCGCGTAAAAACGAGCCTAATCAGGATCTAAAATGCTACAGTTCCCTACAATTAGCTCTATCCCAAGCTAGGAGCTTCTGGAAGACTAACAATGATGCACGGTCAATGACACTGTCAATTCTCACTTTTTTCTCAAATTGGAGGTTCACGGGCTTCTCAAGAGGAGTGGGGACACCCCAAATATGGTTCACTTGACGTGCATGATACCCGACGTTGCGACATCCGAATCTGGAAACGACCGCTCGAAGAATCAATACTCGAGACACTTCACTTACTCGCAGCTCAATTAGATGCTTCTCTGCCAAAAATTCCAATTATTTTTGAAAGCTTTGCTGGCCATGGGCGGACGCCAGGGGACGCGAACACGTTCTTGGCGGACGATAGATGATCGTCTCCGAGACCGTCATTGATTTCTACTACGAGCCTGTCTCCTCGAATTAATTTTACTGACTGGTCTGTTTCTTCTCTTTCGACTCGCTCACAAGTCCGGGGTAGTTGGAGACCGCGTGAAGAGATGTCCGTTCATTTGGAGATCTTTCCATTCTCAGCAATTTGCTTGGGTGGATAGTGAGCCTGCATATTGCCTCGAGTACGAGATCGACCAGAGCCCAGCCCCCCCCCCCCCCCAACAAGCCATGTGGCCACATTGAGCTTGAACAATTCTCATGATCAAGCCCTCAACCACGTTCTCACTACCTGGCCTAGACCGAGTCCGCTAAACACCTCCTGAGATCTGAGCACCAGGATGTACCAGTACCAGCGCCCCGGCACTCTGCGAGGATACTCATTCCGGAGATCTGGGCTCTGGGAGTCTCGTGGAGACAATTAGGTGGTATCACATCGCGTCAACGATGAACTCCGCTCTCAAAGAAGGCATTAATTATACTGATTTTATCTCGGTTTAGGATGCAAGACTTGGGACAAGTCGAATGTCCTCCCATCACACATGGAAGGGAAAAAGTCTTGTCTTTTCCCCCCCCCTTTGATTCGGGAACTCGCCATCGGGAAAGAAATATCTGGTCGCTTTCCACTTTCTCATACGAGACTGTCGACACTTGAATGCTTGTTGTCTCTGGACCGCCCGTCCTCCAGGGTTCCCCGACCATCGGTGTATTTGACCGACACATCCATCGTCTTGACAATCCCGGTGGCTCCTTCCAAGCTCCCACTGCTGAGACTGACACTGTCTCCATTGCGACGATACTTGCGCATGTCGAAATGCCCGCTGCCCCGGTTCCCAGCACTGACGGCGGCCCCAGCCGTTGCATTGCCCATCTCGTAGTCATCGTCCGCATTGGAGCGGAGTTGTGACTTGTTTCCCGTGAATATTTTCGATCCCGGAAAGCGACTGCGCGAGCCGCTCGTTCCAGCCCCATAGCCGGAGGTATCGCGACGTGAGGTGCCAAGTAGTCGGGGGATGTATTTTCGTGCAATCGACTTCAGTGACGGGGCACAGGCAGTGATGACGGCGACATTGCACTCGACGGCCGAAGAAACGAAGCTGATGTCATATGTGGGATCTGGGTTCGGCGCTTTGACGATAAAGGCTTGGGCGAGGATGACAATGCGCCAGACTCCGATGGCAGTCGCACTTGATGACAGGCTAGAATTAGCGTCACGTCCTTTGGAAGGGCCTTTTTCCTTTTTCTTTTCTCCCCTTATGGCTCAAAGTTCGGAACGCGAGGGAAAATCCGTCCGACATGGGTCGTTTCACTCACATTCCACCGAGAGACAGGATGAAGCATACTGCCACCTTTTGTCGAACTGGCATCTGAAGTTTCCATGTGATGATGATTGGAATCGCCATCACCACGAGGTCCGTGAACAGGTTCAATGCCGCAGTCGAAACGTAAAAGACACCTTGGTTGATACATGAGCCTTGCAGCGAGAAATCGTAGACACGCGCAACTGGACGACACTGAAAGATGTCGACAAAGAGAACCGTGAGGAAGAGACCGGTTACGAAGGCTGTGGAGAACCAAATAAGGATTGTGACGATGCGGGAACGGCTGTCGAGTCGGCGCAGAAACATCAAGATAGACAGCTTGATGAACGTCAATGCTGGGTTGTAGACGAGCTGAACGACATAATTCCACTGTGCACACAGTGTCAGCTTCATCCCGACGGTTGACACCATGGCCTCCCCCGAACCCTCATCGAGTGCTTACAATCATCGCCGTCTTGAGGTTATATTCCTCCTGCGGTATTTGTTTTTGATGCCATCCGACATAGTTGGCTTTGATGTCTGGGGGTTTTCTCAAGTCAGTGTCCAGCACGCCCACCGAATGCAAGATGATCTCTCGCCTGCTGAGTAGGGACTCTTTTCCATACTCACAATACCATGATGTGACCGTTTGGACGACAGACAATACCTAAAAGGTTCATGCG
This sequence comes from Penicillium sp. PF2412A, assembly GCA_023626555.1. Classification (NCBI taxonomy): domain Eukaryota; kingdom Fungi; phylum Ascomycota; class Eurotiomycetes; order Eurotiales; family Aspergillaceae; genus Penicillium; species Penicillium sp. PF2412A. The sequence goes on from JAMAHA010000004.1 coordinate 313,041, forward strand.
TGAGCTCGCGGTCATGGCTCGAATGCAGAACAGCAAAACTGCGACCTCGTGGAAGACATACATATCCTATCACCATCAAATAATCATCTGGGTCGAATCTATCAGCCGATGATCTTCAATAGCCGATCGATGGAGTGCCAGGCGATACGCACCAATACTCAGTGCCGATCGTTTGATCTTCCGGCTCCAGAGTCGCAAACCCACTGCGATCCCGCCAAGAGCAGTGAATACAATCAATATCCCCAGAGCCACATCTTGCAGAGGAGTATTCGCCATCGTTGGGGGTGTAATAAGCTTACAACCTCCAGGCGACCTGTCGAAGACGAAAGAGACAGACAATCACCGTGGTTATGGGCAAGTCATCCAACCTAAGAATCCCAGACACATGCGGGCTTACATTCGTTTGGAACAGCCTCTAACTGCAAACTACTTGTGGATCAGATCCTTCACAATCCAGACGCTACTTTGGAGCGGAAAAAAAAATCTGCGGTTTACCATGAACTGTTCCATTTCTGTTGCAGCGCGCACAGGCATTTTCCTTCAGAGAGGTAGCCTAGATGAAATTAGCCCCCATTGGGTCATTGTTTTTAGCCGAGGCATCCTTTGGCCTAGGGGGCTTACCTGGCGTTGCTGCAACTCCGAAGCGATGGATCCACAAGGAGCGGACCCAGCAAGGAAGTTGAACCGACTACCTCTGCATTGAAGAGACATCGAACTAGAAAGCGAGCTTCATGAGCATGTCAAAAGTCTCTCATTCCATCATTCGTGGTCAAGAGCAACTGTGAGGGCAAGCTGACTCCAAGATAAAATACTAAAGAGAGGAAAACATGCCATTCAGGCCGTCGGCTTGGATTTTGATAGACCAAATGCATTGAGCATGGGCCGGTCGAAGCCCGAGTGACTGATCAAAAAATCCAATTTCTCCTGCGCGGAGAATAAAGAGAGAAAAATTCGGTTGTGGGTATAGTGGTAGCATTGCGGAGATGCCTGCCTGTCCAACATCGGTGAGGACACATGTGTATCTGAGACAGCGATCGCAACTCAAATTTAGAAAATCTCCATATGTAGTAGAGATCAACATCTGATGATTCCCAAACCTTGACCATGCCTTGATGCATGTCAGACGAATTGACCCAGAGGACAGATCTAGGCTCATGATTTGCCACGAGAGCTGAATCGTAACAGTGGACATTGAATAAAACGGATGCACTTGCGGAAGTTCATTTGAGCCGGATATCGCTCCGCCAAGGACAATGACCCAATTTGGCTCAAGTGTAACCTTGACCATTGCCCAAACGGGGCCGTTTGAGGTTGAAATTGTCTGCCAGAATCAAGAACTAGTGAATGAGGCGTCGATATTATCATGTCATAATCCGGCCGAAGAGCCGAGCGGCATTTAGCTTTGTGGTAAGTCTTGCAAAAATAGCATGATGATTCATCGTGTTGTGTGCTCGTGGTCACTAGAATTGTGTAGTGCTGGAGTATGTGAGGGGGGGTTTTTTTTGTTTGCCTTTTTTTATTTTTTCTCTCTTTTTGACAAGACGTTCGGCGGTTGGCAGCCCTGCCGGCCAGCCGTCAGCCACGAGCCACAGTTGGCACAGAAGTGGGTTTGCTCTGACATGATAGCTCATTATTAGTGGACGTGGAATATTCGTCAGAACCTGGGCCAGGCATCTCTCCTGGCTTGCTGCTAAGCAAATGTCAGGGAAAAAGCCCTCGACTGGAAGCGATCCTGGCAGGACGCCGCCACCGGCAGTCTCCTCCGGCAAATCTTCCCAAAGCCCACACAGGAGGTCCTTCACTTCCACTTTTCACGCAGCGCTCAAGCACGCTAGTCTTGCGATGGCGGTGCCGATGCCAGAGAGACTGACGGCAGGAAATATCCTTTCAAACAGACCATGCTTCAAAGGAATTGCAGGATCAGGTCCCTGACTCGGACAATCGGAGGTCTCTGCTTCTGGTCTAAGCGTTTCAAGATCTGTGTCAATCCGGCCGATTCGGTTGAGCGACGGGTGGAGCCGGTGGATTCCTGTGGTCACATCGTCAGCTTATGTACCAGTTGCACAAATGACAAGCTGTCAAAAGACGGACGGCAGGAGAGGTGCCAGCGTATGAAGAACGATCAGATCCACTTTTTTTTGTTGCCGCGGCTGCAACTCAGGGCAAAAAGGAAGAAATTAGCCAAACAACTCCTGCGTCGTTCGCTTCGAGAACTTGGTTTGACTAGCAATTATGATCATGTATTATGTCTTCCAACCGACCCGACGTCTGCAAGGAGACAGAAACACGTGGGACTCGAACTAGCGTCGTGAGGATATGCAACTCAGTCAGTTCATTCGGAATCCAAGTGCCTGAAACGATTGAAGCTAGACCCTCATCTGATGCATGTAGCCACGTGCGATCGGTGCGAAGTACCGTACAGTGTACGTGTACGCCGGTGCGGGGCGCAAAAGATAGCCATCTCGATCTTCTCCATGCTGGATGTCTAGACTTGGCTCTCCTGTCATTCATTAACAAGCCAACTAAATCGAACAAGTGAATCGTGATGCCGTTTTCTCGTGGGTGGAAAGAAGAAGGTCGAAGATCCCCTCATCATCAACCTTGCAACCAGCCTGCGCTCACGTGAGGGCCAATGGACAAGCAAGTTCCAAAGTGAAAGGTGTCTGTAGTTTGCACGCCTGCTCGATCTTTCGGCTTTGTAGCAGACTCCAATTTTTTTTAAACTGCGTCTTCACGTTACCGAAGACCGACACAGAAGACTAGCCTCACAACACCAGCAGGCGTTGAAGTTGGTAGGCTCGATCGACCCACCTTTTGAACTCACTCGGACCACCGAAGACTGAGACAATATCCATGTCGAAGTCCAGAACATTGGGAACCTTTCAAAAAGATGTGAACACTTCCAATGAAGGACTCTTTTTCTGCCGCAGAAAAGCCCACACAAGAAACTATCGAGCATCGCGATCATCTCCACTGGTGCACTGCTCGACCAAGGCTCGCGCTAAAAGACAATAGTTTAGTCGCACAAACGTGGCCATTCGACCGAAATCGCGAACCCCGTCAACGAAACTATAGGATGAATCTGTCACTGAATCCAATTATCGCCACGACGCGGAAGATCGGACCACCCGCAAAGAGTTCCAAATTGGGCGAGTGGGCGCACCCAGAGTGGAGGAAATTTGCCTCCAAGCAAGCCATGAGCAGGAAGCTATCCACGTTGGGATGATTAAAGTGGAGCGTGGCCGAGTCGCAGCGGAGCCCATTCAGGGCTTCGCTCTAGTGTCCCCGAGTAATGGCAATTTCTTTTCGCGCGATTGTCAAAGCCCCGAGCCAATCCAGATGGACCGGCTGGCCTCTGCGCACGGGAATTGCCGATGTCCCGCCATCTCGTCCCCTGGGATCGTGCATTATTCATGAGTTCAATCATTGGTTTTTGGGTCGGCCCCCTGGTGGTTACTACAATGTTGATAAGCGGATCGTGCGATGGTCTTTTGCGCGAGTCCAAGAGTCAAAAGACTGCGATTAAATAGCCGCCCTTTTCGCGTCATTTCACTCTTGCAACGCGATTGGCTTTTCAGTCGAGTATCATCTAGTACTCGATCGGAAGTCTTGAAAAGAGTCATACCGCGCGTGTTGACCTTTGGCCTCCAATCTGTCTTTGCAGCAGAGATCTCGTTTCTAACCTAACGAGCAAAGTGTGTGTCGCAAGGATGACCCTACGAAACATATTGGCAGGTTCCCTGCTCGGTGCTCTGACGCTTTCGGGCTCTGTCAATGGCCTTCTCGCGGACGAGGTCTCATCGACTTCCGATGCTGGTACTCCATACTTCCCCAGTGAGACCCTTCAGTTGACCGAGCAAGCGCTGGCTCAGTTGGACCAGAACCAATCCAGCTATTTCCAATTCGGTGACAGTGACAACTCCTCCCTCGTTGCTCGAGGCTATTGGGGATGCAAAGCCCTTCCGGGTGACTTCCTCTGGCCTGGCAAGTGGGTGTGGTCTCTATTTGACGCAGTGCTCGGAGGCGCACTGATCAAAACAGTTCCTCTTGCTGCGGCTTGTTACCCCTCCTGGTCCGAATATGACGCCAATGAGTGCGACTTTGTGGCCAACAACTGGACCAACTCTCACATCCAGTAAGGATCCCAACCTTCACCTTTCCTATCGTTATTCGGAGCGTTGTCTAACTGAAGTGATTCTAGTGCTGAGGATCCGGCTTCGGTGATGTGGCCTCTCTTCGAGGGTCGTACCTGTTTACCAAACAAGAATGGCACCGGAGATTGCACTCTTGGCGGCTACTCTAGCTACGTCGTCAATGTGAGCAACGTAGCTCAGATTCAATTAGCCGTCAATTTTGCCCGTATCGCAAATCTTCGCTTGGTGGTCAAGAACACCGGTCATGACTTCAATGGCAAGTCAACCGGTGCCGGTGCCCTTGGCCTCTGGACTCATAACATGAAGGAGATTGAATACATTCCCAACTACAGCGCTTCCGGCTACAAGGGTCCTGTCGTCAAGATGGGCGCTGGTGTGCAAGCTTCCGAGATCTATGAGAAGGCCAATGAGCTTGGTTTCACCGTTGTCGGTGGCGAGGGCAAGGTGAGTGAATTCTTTGCCGAAACCATTCTGTAGTGCATGGAAACTGACCTGTTTGTCTTATCACACAGACCGTTGGTGTTGCTGGTGGCTATTTCCTCGGTGGAGGTCACTCGCCCCTGTCCAGTATTTACGGCCTGGCTGCTGATCAGGTCTTGGCCATGGAAGTTGTCCTTGCTAGCGGTCGCTTTGTGACAGTCACTGAGCAGAGCAACCCGGACCTGTTCTGGGCTCTCCGTGGTGGCGGTGGTGGTAAGTTCTGGAGAACACCCCCACCCATTTCTCTTGATGCGTCCTCATCTAACATTACGGCACTCGCTCAGGTACCTTTGGAATTGTCACTTCTGTCATTTCTCGCGTCTACCCCAAGGTGGGCGTCACTCTGTCCACCTTCAGCTTCTCCACCGGTCCCAAGGTCTCCGTGGATGCCTTCTGGGCAGCAGTTCGCTCTTACATGAAGCGGTTCCCGGCCAACGCGGATGCTGGTACCTATGCGTATTTCTGGGTTCTTCCCACTGGAGCTGAACAGTTCACGTTCTTGATGAACCCCTTCTTTGCTGTCAACCACACTCTGGAGCAGTTCAACACCTTGGTCCAGCCCTGGTTCGATGATCTCAAGGCTCTGGGCATCGACATCTCGCCCAACTCGAAGTACTACGACAACTTCTACGACGCCTGGGATGCAGGCTTCCCTCTTGAGATTGTCGGTAGCACCAACATGCTGACCGGTTCCCGTCTCTTCCCTCGCGCCAACTTTGAAGATGAGTCCCTATTCAACACCACCTTTGAGACCCTCCGCTCAACTATTTCTGCTGGATACGCTCTTCTGGCCTTCAACATGAAGGCTGAACTTCCAGAGGGATATCCATCCAACTCTGCCAACCCCGCTTTCCGTAACAGTCTCATGCATGCCATCACCTCCGCTTCGTGGGATGATAACGCCACCAATGCTGAGATTCTGGCCTCCATGCAGGACTTCACTGATAACATCATGAGCCAGTGGCGCAAGACCTGTCCCGAATCTGGTGCCTACATGTCTGAGTCGAATATTCTGGAGCCCAACTTCCAGCAATCATTCTATGGCTCTAACTACGCACGGTTGTACAAATTGAAGCAGCGGTACGACCCGACCGGTCTTTTCTATGCCCCGACCGGCGTTGGCAGTGAGCACTGGACCTTGAAGAGTTTGGATGGTCTTCCCGATCAGAACGGACGACTATGCCCTGTCTAAAAGCTCTAACACCAATGTGTTCACCCTCTGAAAGAGCAAGGAGAAAAAAAAAAAAAACTATGTATTACTTGTCGAACCCGATGATGCAGCTGCCGGGGTTACATTGTATAATATCAACAACCATGATACCATTTCTTGATATGCTCCTAGGTAGCTGTTGATTCTATTGAGGCTTCCGTAAATTGCAGCCAGATGAAACTCTTCAAAGGTACCACAGCGTAGGTAGCTAGCGCACGAAATTTAATTATTCCAAGATGGTTCGTTTCCGTGGTAAGGAGAAGTTCAACAGGGACCTCAATCTAAAGGTGAACGGGCGAGGATTTAGGTCCACCTATCTCCTATTTGCCCTGTTTACGTACGTGACTCGTGAAGAGTCAGGTAAGGTAGGCCCCGCTCCAGCAGTGCACGAGAAATCGACATTCTCTAGACGGCCTGGTCCAGTCTGAAGGGTCGTGCACCCTGGCCGAGACGATCAAAGTATCCACCGGTTAACCCCCTTCGCATTCGCCCGTCTCGTGTTCGTTTCAACACCAGATTCAACTCCGTAACTCGAGGTCTTCATATTTCGGCCCATGGTGATCACACTTCAGAGTACCCACGAACCCAAGATCTCTTTCTCCTCATCTTCCTATTTTTGCTCAACTTTGGAAACATTAACCCTCGTGAATCCCCATGACCCCTCGACGCCCTCACGTCTTCTCGTGCATATCTGATGCTTAATGCGGCTCCTGGTACCACGAGGACCAATCAGCGTCCGCAGAGCCCACCACATGGTCGCACCGCTGGCGATGAAGCATCCCAAACTGCTCCGAGAAGAAACAGACTATGAACAAGAGCTGGTGCATCCAGCAGTTGCGAACGGAAACCACTTAGGTCCTGATGTATCGACATGTCTGCCCCTGTATTCTATATAGGTTTCCGTCTGCCCGGCACTTGAACAGTGTTCAGAGAAGAAAAAAATAATATTGTTACATTCGCCGTTCCAAATTTCAGCTCGCGTGGTCAACTAAGCTCATCTCAAACCCAGTCTGGAAGCAAGACAACACAATGAAATTCATACCCAGTGCTCTTGCAGCGACACTGATATACGCCAGTGTCGGTGCCGCGCTGCCTTCTCTCCCCGTACCGCCCAGCGAGGCCTCGGTCATTCAATCCAGCAACGGCGACTCTGCAACTGGGCAATCACTCTCCGAACGATTTCATGAGAGGAAGCCCGCCTTTCTCGACTATATCCATTCGCTGCGCCATGAATCAAAAACGCCCGCGGTGACGGAGCATTCGGCTCATTATTCTGCGTCATCCAGTCATGAAGCCGACTCGGATAACGCGCGCGACCGCGCCTTTCGTGATCATTATGGAGCAGTCTTTGGGAAACCAATCGCCTTCTCCGTACGCGACAATAACGAACACACGGAGGGGATACCGTCATCTGAAGATGCTCATCAATTACCCAAACCCTCTGCCACCAACATCTTGACATACCTCAAGTCCATTGACGTACTCGATCTTCTGGATAAGCATGGCCCAGAATGCGTCGGAATAGTCATCTTCATCCTCATACCGATCGCCTATCTTGTTCTCGGGATAATTGAACTAGCAGTGGCGTACTGCACAACTGAGCGCTTCCCCCATCGGGGTCGGGAACGCGTGCGCCTCGTGGGCGAGGAGAGACAATTACGTGCGTTCAGCAATCGGCAGCGAGAGGAGATGCTTGCAAGTGAGAAGAGCTGGTGGGAATCACAAAGGTCTCACTGTTGAACAATTCGGTTCATGACTCCAGGATCTCAGGTGTTGGTTGGTGTTAAATGGCTATTGCAAGCACACAGCGACTATGCTTTTTTGTTGAAGACTTTCGTCCTTTTCGTCGTCTTATCTTTTCATTATCTACGTTCCCAGATTCTGTCCTGTTATACCCCCTCTCTTTTTTTGAATTTTGCCTCCGGACTCTGAAGATAATGTGTTGAATTCCCTGTCCGGAGAGCGAGCTCTATTTCTTGTAGCCAACATTTGACCCTGTTGTTTTTCAGCCAATGAGCAAACAACCACTTCGTAGCTTTGAAAGGATTTTTCTGGGCTAGGCCCAGATTTCCGCTGAGAATACACTGTAGGGCCATCTCTCAATCAATTCATAAGAAATTTGTACACACAACAAAAAAGAAAGTTGCTGGCCAGAAATCAGGATTCAATCACCTGATCTACCGGTTGCACATGTTTCTTCCTCGCCTCCCGACGCGTTTCTGTTTCTCCTTTATTTGCCCTCGGGAGAGCCTACACCCAATAAACATTAAACTCTGGTGTTCTGGATGAGATAAAAATTATTTTCACAACCTGAGAAGTGGACAAGATTGTGTTTTGTTAACTCGCGATCGAATTTTTATTCCGGCCGCAATCTGACTCGCGTCTCAGAGTCTGTCCTCTGTCCCCACTTGCTGAGGCTTTAAGGCGCGGTATGTTGGTTTTAGGTCGTGAAAACTTCCAGATTGGAAATCCTGAACACTAGGGATCAAGTCTCAAGGAGCAAAATCGGCCCTCAATTGGCTATATTGATCAGTCACGATGGATCCTCTCTTGCCCTTGAAAAATTTCATCCGTCACCATCCGCATATTGACCATCATGCACACCACATACCAAATCGCTATTCCGCAAGTCATGAAAGCAATTACCCGGTAGAGTCTGTCTTTATCGACAGCCGGGCGCATCGCCTGGAAACTTCCCATGCTTCTCTGCCATCCCAGCGCGCTATCAATCAACTCGGCGAGCTGTATGGTACTTTGTGTTCCACATGGGAGGATGTGGTCGCCGCACGCACTCAGTATCTCGAAGAGGACTACAACGGGATGGTGCGGCGCAGTCTCCACGGTACTCACATGCTCATTCTGAGTGATCCTCTCGCAGATGGGATTCACTCAGATGAAGATGGTCTGGTCGAGTCGCGTGAATGGCACGACCGCTTTGCTCTCTCGCCCATGAAAACCATCGTTTGCATTGAGACCGTCGCGGAGTCTGTGCTCAGCGACATCATGAACGAGGATCGCAGATCAGAAGAAAGTGTATGGAGTCTGTTCCGCACCAGATTTCTTGATACAATTGAGCTTTCCATGAGCGACTCGGCCGTTGTCGCCTTCAAGACAGACGTGTGTACCCGAAGTGGTCTCGATGTTGCTCCAACGTCGCCGGACGATGCTTCATTGACTGCATCTCTGCACAGGATTCTGGACTTGGGCTCCAAGAAGCACGGTTACAAAATCGAGGAGAAGCTAGTTCTTGACTGGATGGTCTTGCAGATTATGAAGCGCAATTCGTCTCGGTATGGGGACCTATCAGTAAAGCCCCTCCAATTTTCAACTGCACTTACTACCGACGAGATGGGCCGCAGCGAGACGGAGCCCGGCAAGGACAATCCTATTTTGCTCCAGCCAATCATTCGCGAGTACCCTGATTCACCCGTCGTGCTGCTACATGCAGCTTATCCATACACGAAGGAGGCAGGCTATCTCGCCAGTCGGTATCCGGTCGTCTTCGTTGATTTCAGCAAAGTCTTTCCTTGTATTAGCCGTGATGGTCAAGAAAGGATTCTGCGGGAGAGTTTAGAGATGGCCTCTACTAATCGCCTTCTTTGGAGCACGGGTGGGCAAATTTATCCGGAGACGTTTTGGCTCTCGAACCTGCAATTTCGACAAGCATTGGAAAAGGTCAGTCAAGCACTCAGAGGCCGATTAAGAGCGCCGCTGACATATTAAGCGCAAAGATTCTGATTGAATACGTTCAATGCGGTGACTGCAATATCATGCAGGCCAAGAACATTGCCAAAGACATTCTGTTCAATAATGCAAACAAGCTCTACTCCCTCGAGCAAACAGCAGAATACAGCCTTTGACCCTGTAGGCGATATCCTCACCATAGAAAGTTCTCCTGGCAAACAGCCTGTACAATTATTTTCAAATGATGTTTCGAAGCGGGTTTTTCTGCGGACTGAGCAATGCTTGATATCTACGTCTGCTGACGTTTCTGCTGACGTTAAAATCGACCTGGTCTACCCATGGACTTTTCCCCTCTTACTACACCCAGGCAATCACTGATCATCAATCTTGATGAACACAGTCTTCACTTCAAGATAATTCTCGATGCTCACAGTCCATCCTTCGCGACCCGTGCCACTGGCCTTGTAGCCACCAAATGGCATATCGGGTGCGGCGGTGGGGCTGGTGCAGTTCACACCCACGTTACCGGATTCCAATCTTTTCGCAACACGCAAAGCACGGTTGATATCCCTGGTATAAACCGAGGCGTAGAGGCCATATTCAGTGTCGTTTGCTCTGGCGATAACATCATCCTCATCGGTGAATGTGTTGATATTTACCACGGGGCCGAAGATCTCTTCCTTCATGATTTTGGAGTCTTCCGGAGTCTCAACAAAGACTGTTGGTTGAATGAAGTATCCCTTGGTGTGCTCAGATGTTTCAGATCCTAAAACCATCTTGCCAACCTTTTTGCCCTCCTCGATGTATGACTGCACCTGCTTGTACTGAATGGCATCGGCCTGGGGACCGTGGTTGGTCTCTGGAAGCAGAGGGTCGCCACTCTTGATCTGAGAGAAACTCTTTCGGAACTGCTCAATGAATTGAGGGGCGATAGACTCGTGGACGTAGATGCGAGAGTTTGCCACGCAAACTTGGCCACTGTTGAACTGGATGCTATGTCTCGTCTCCTGCACTGCCTTTTCGAGGTTGGCATCGGGGAAGATGATCGCAGGAGACTTTCCTCCCAGTTCAAGAATGACGTTCTTCAAGTTGGACTTGGCGGATGCTTCTTGAATGAGACGGCCGGTCCGTCCTGATCCTGTAAAACTGATCACACGAATGTCCATGTGGTGCGACAAGACGTTGCCCGAAATTTGACCATGGCCAGAGATAATGTTCCACACTCCCGGGGGAAAGCCCGCCTTTTGGATCAAGGTAGCGACCTTGGCAGACTAGCGAATGGACAATCGTTAGCACCAGCCTTTTGAATCATTGACCTGAACTGGGGTTAAGTCGAGACTCACAGTCAAGGGGGCTTTCTCACTACTCTTCACAACCACCGTGTTCCCTGCAATCAATGCCGGGGCGGCCTTGGAGATCAGGAAGTACACAGGCACGTTCCATGGAATAATGGCACCGACTACTCCGTATGGCTGTCGCAGGGTCATGTTGACAAATCCGGGGGTGTTTAAACTTGAAGTTCCAAGCACCTGGCAACCGCTTTCCGCATAGTGGTTCAAAGCCTGTGCAGAAGCATACGACTCAACATAATGAGACACCGGGCGACCCATCGACATGGCCTCAAGCTCAGCCAGCTCGGCATGAGACTCCATGATCAGATCGGCCAGCTTCTTCAAGTACGAGCCTCTTCGCGCGGGGGCGAGTGCCGACCAAGCTGGGAAGGCAGCTTTCGCTGCTGCCACGGCGGCGTTTGCATCATCTGCGCTAGCTTCGGCGACTAGCAAAGAGGGAAAAGAAGACGTTAAGATCACCGGATTGCTTCTTGTTTGGGGGCAAAGGCTTCGAACAGCTGCCGGGGGTATTATTACCTTCGGCAAATTTCTCTCCCGTAGCAGGGGAATGAAGGTCAAACTTTCCGCCATCGGACGCATCTTTGAACTGGACTCAATATCGATTAGAACTGACTTTGGTCACCGGCTCGCAGAATGGACGAGATACCTCTCCGTTAATGAACAACCGTGTCTCGAACGACGTGATCTTGGGTTGTTGAGTGATCGTCATGATCGGTCGCTGTCTTTCAAAGTACCGGATTCTTGAGGATAGGAGAGTGAGCTGGGAGGTAAGCAGAGGAAGAGAAGTGGGCACGAAGTACAACGCTGGGCACGAAGTCAATCTTGTGGCGATCAATGCGATGTCCTTCAATCTATTCCAGTTTTGAGTTCTTTTGCTGATGAGGGGTAAGATGCACTGGGTAGTATTCAATCTGACTACAATCCACTCTGTCCCACCTCTCGTCAGCATCCCACCCCGGACACTACGACTGAACTAGACTAGACGCGCCTCTGCTTCTCATGATGTCGAGGGCCTTTCGGGGATTTAGCGGGAACAGGATCAACCATATCCAATCCTCTCCTCCCCCCTCCGCTCTCCCCGCGTCACAGGCCGGATTGACTCCCAATGCCTACGAGTCGGACATAGATTTCTATTCTCTCATTGAGGCCCCCGCGGATAATCATATCAGTGTCTATTTTAACCAGAATCGTCCGCCCTTTCCTGTAAATTAATCACCATCGAGACTGCCAGTTTCAACACCTATCTATACATGCGGGGAGCCGGCGGGCGGGCCCAACTCATTCGTCAAATCCGAGCGGATAACCCTCGACTGCGTCTGGTGAAACAGATGCAAAGTGCCGCGATCAATGGGTCGTGTGGGGGCCAAAATACGTACGTACGTAGTACTCGATTCTCAAACGCAATATAGAGTATTACCTACTGACTGGGTATGAATCACACCGCATTAAAGCTTTTAGGCGAGGTGCGCACCGATCTACTCCAGGTACTTGATTGGTAGTATATATATGTACACATTCAAGTCTTTGCGAATATTATCCTGAGACCATGAGCGAAGGATTATGCACAGATCCAGGCACGTCCTGAAAAAACGAGCTCGCTTAGATTTTCGTGTAAATCTTATGTCTTGAACCTATCTGTTCAAGGGGCGGGACTGGTAGGGAGTTTGTTTAGGTCCCAGTGTGAGAGTGACTCGTCTTGATAAGTCAAGTTGTGAGTTCTAAACCGAGCTGGGCGAAGCTTGTTAGTGCTTATTTCCCTTTGACATATCCACTCCTATTCAAATCAGGTCGAAGTAAGAAGCCAGTTCCCCCTTTGAATAAGCCGAACTGGGTTGTCGAGAAGCTCCTAAGACGGAAAGGGTCACCTGTACGTCAGAAAAACTGTGATCAAAATCATCAAGTCCGAAATTTTTCGGACACAAGTAAGCTATTTGGTGAGCTGTACTAGATCTTACTCGTTGATTGAATGGCGCTCTTTTTCTCCGTCTTCTTTCTACGCATGGCTCGGCGTTTATTTTCTTCCCGCCCGTCTCTCTTTGCTAGCTCTTGTATTCGGGCTCACTAGCTGTTCACTTTTATGATTCTGAGCATCAATCTCCCTAGGCTCATGTATGTTGAGAGACATAAGATTTCCTTATTTTTGCTTGATAATTCAGACAACCACAGTTTGACAGGTCAGGATCTCTCTGTCCTAGATCTTTCTCTAGGACCTCTGAGATTTTTGGGGGTGCCCTCTTCGGATACTTTCCAAGATCAGATCTAGAGGTGACTATATGATTGTCTAGAGGGCTTTCCATAATCTAGCGGTCGTCTACAGGATTTCTCCTTTTGTCATTCCATTTCTCCGGTGTCTGTTCTGCCTCCTCGTAGATCACCCATAAAGATCGTTTCTTTCTCTCTCTCCCTCTTTCTTCCCCGTGCGTGGTCAGGATATACAAACTCGGGCTCCATATCGATCAGTTTAGAATACAACCGAGACCTCACAGCTCCTCTCACTCTGACTTCCATCATGTTACAGGGGGAACCTACCAGGCTCTAACGTTTTCCATCTAGCCAGCTTTCCGTGACATCCGACTGACCGCTAAATTTACATCGATAAGAATAGACCAGGGAGGTGGATGGGATTGATAATCTTCCTCACCTAAATTTGATACACATGAATCGTTGCAGAACACTCACTCCTCGAGAGACGGAGGGTGTACAGGCAGAGCTAGGTATAATTTACTTGACATCATTTAAAATCCCCCATTGTTTGAAGCCGTGCCTGTGGCATTCTCCCCTCTTACACAGCTGCCAGTCTCGTACATCAAGGACCTACCTGGTCTTTTGAGATTAGCATGCTGTTAACCGGGTAATCCGTAGAAACCGTCATCAAATGACTTGGAATTTTCCGTGGATGTTTCGAGCATCACGATAATCTTGAACGGCTTCTACATCGGAACAAACACTAATCAAATTCATAACGAGGGAAAACCAAAGTCACTCCAAAATAGCTAGACAAAGTAGGAACCAGGTTCCCAGAAGACCTCCTGCATCGAAACATTATTGAATTTGCGCCCATCATCAGCTGTGAACCGGAAGAGGCCCGGTTCCAGGCCATGACCGGATGACAGTGGGCGTAGGAATTTGACCACACTCGTTTGACCATTGAATGGATTAAGCCCACTAGATGACAGAGCAACCTTGCCAGCAGGACCTTTGACACCCATGATACCCTATTCTCGGTCAACTTGAGTTTAGGTGAGCCAAGCTTGGACTCCCTCCCCTCGCAGCATCATAATAAAGGTGCATCCCTATACCACTTTACATATTGAGATAGTACTCATCTCCATAATTCCGATACATAATGTCATTCACCGGAAGACACGTTTGAAGAGGATATCTCAGAACGTCTAGTCAATCATCCAATTCACGCATCGCTGCGTAGTTGCAGGATGGGGCCACACTGTATAGAAGCGCCGTAGTCGAGAAGGAATTGGATAACAGGAAATTCAGCTTCCCTGACCCCGATTGATAACTAGATAACGGTGTGTAATGTCTGCGGTTTGTGGTATAGCACTACCCAGGACCTCTGGTACGAGAGTCGCTGTGATTGATATGGCAGGAACCCTTGTGGGACCTGATGAGTTTGCACATACTCCATCCCATGTATGATTGGATATATTGATGTGCTTCCCTTTCTTTGAACAAAAAGGCGCGGCGATAGGTACCTGAGGAACCCTCCTCGTGGGTCACTGTCGTTTCCACCTTTATCTCCTACTACCTAGTAGGTAAGTGGTCGATGTCCAAATTTCAGTTGCCTCAAGCATCCCAGCCATTACTCCTTCTTGATTCGATCCAAATGCATCTCGTGAGGGCTAGGAATTTCCCCAGATATCACCCAGAACAGAGGCTCAATCACGCCAATATCTATATCTTGTAACCAATTTTTGCACAATTTCTACCCAGAATTTGAGACACGCTATATGGCGAGATTTGATTTGATCATTCGTGAAATGTGTCATTACAAACAAGACGTCCACATGAATTCCATAAATCGTGTACACATGGAACTCTCAGTAGAGCAGTTCAACCCGCCTTGTCGCTCCCCTCCAGAACATATATGTGACATCCGACAGGATGGCATCAAGGAACAACAAGACCGTAACTTACAAGCGTTTCACGGTGAATCGTGTTTGGCAGGAAATAAAATAACAAGGTACAATCATAGGGGGAATCACAGATAACGCCGGTCATTAAAGCTTTTCATATACCCAGCCCAAAGACCATGCAAGTGCGCCAAATCGTGTATCATGAGCTCAAAAGGAAAAGTCGAGGGAATCGTAGGTGCTATTTTTGTTGCTGTTATTGTTTTGGATAGTAGTGGTGGTGGTGCCGAAACATTGGAAAGGAGGATTGAAAATATTCATAGGTTGTAGTAGTCACCACAACCACCGAGCTTGCTCGCAGCACGGATTCGTTTTGGGCCATTTTGGCCGTGTGGTCAAAGAGACATCACTCCGCTTTTTGTGAATGATGGCGGGGACGATGTTCGAACCCCAAGGACGTAAAATGTGCAAATTGACGCTGTCAGCCCATTTTGAAATGAGTGGTAGAGATCTTGCAGAGAGAGGCATCTTCCAGTCGACATCCTTCGAGCGAGGTACCTGAGGAATGACCAGATTGGATGTGTCACGGGAGAGAAATCCGGTCTACCTCTTCTTTTCTCCATCAAGACCATCCTTCTCCCATTCGTCCAAAAGACGCGAGACCTCGCGGAACGAGACCGGTTTAGTGAGGAAAAAGTCAACGCCAGAGCTCAGAGCCTCCACTTCGTCTCGTGAGCTACTGAGCCCAGTCAGAGCAATGATAACAGCCGGTTTCCGGCCATCATTCTCCCGTTCCAGCGCGCGAATGGCTCGCGTCGCCTCAAAGCCGTTCATCACGGGCATGGACATGTCCATGAAGATAATGTCGAATCCGTTAGGCATTCGTTCAACGGCCTCTACGGCTAACTTGCCATTCTCTGCCGAGACCAGCTCAGACAGATGGCGCTTTTTCATAAAAGTGACCATGAGGTTAAGATTAATGCGATTGTCGTCAACCACAAGAACCTGGGTGGGTCGTTTGACTTCGATGGCTCCCTCTACCAAAGGCTTTGGTAAGGGAGCCGCGACAACGGCCTCGGGTGATGCTGTGATCACCGAGGGAGCATGGGGAGGGGATGCGGCCTCACAGGATAGACCACGTCCCACAACCTTTTCGGGTTCGAGAAGGGAGAAGGGATCGTTGGCGGGAAAAGGAGAAGATGGAGAGGGTGGCATAGGCGAGAGCCTGGGCGACCGAATCACGAGGTTCATGGATTCCATAGGGTCTTTCAACACAGACGACGGTGTGACGACGGTAGATTGACAGTTCTGCAGGCACTTGAGGACGCACCGTGCAAGCTTGTGGGGACCACAAGGACGTCGAATGATGTCCACAGAAGTTGCGAGAGGAATCCACTCGGACTGCGCTTTACTATAATCAACCGGTTTCGAGCAAAGAACGAGCAGTGAAGGAAGAGTTGCTGATAGTTGAACATTCCGCAGACCTTCCAAGTCAACCTCGCGAATGAGCAAGATATCCAGAGGTAAAGAGCAGGGCCAAGGAACAACTTCAATACCGAACCATTCAATAAGGTATTTGGCGATTCCGCTCCACGTTTCATCGTGCGCTAAACCATCGGGATGAAGTCCCCAGATAGCTGCGCGTCTGCCCGAATATCCTTCGTGCAGCATGAGGGTCTGGGTCAGTATTTCACGCTGCTGAAGAGCGTAGTTATGGGGCTCAACAGGTGGACTTTCTTCGCCCACTGGCCTCGCCAGTGGCAAGGTTACTCTAACCACGGTGCCTTCGCCTACGCGGCTGCGAATGCGAATATGGCCATTCAACGCTTTGACAAGGCTTTTGACAATGGAAAGCCCCAAGCCCGTACCGACAGCAAGAGAATCCTCTTGTGCAAACGGTGTGTAGAGCTTTCCCCGCAGGAACTCTTCAGAGATGCCTCTTCCGGTATCCGAGACGGTCAAGGTCACCATGTCTTCCAAGCCCTGTCGCCGGCTCCGGCCCTCGGAATGGCTCACGGCCTCCAACGACAAAGTAATTTGGCCTTCTTCAGTATACTTCATGGCATTGCCAAATATGTTCATGATGATTCGGCGCAAGGCACCGGGCTGTGTTCGGTAGACCCAGTCCTGATGAGCAATATCGAGAGACACAACAACGTTATTGCGGGGACCTGCATTCTTGGCATGAGTGTGCGACAAGAGAACTGGAAGATCGGCAGAGGCCGGAGACCCTGAGCCGTAGGCATGACCGAGACAAATTCCCTCCACCACCTCCTCGATCAAGATGCTGAGATCAGCGTCCACGTAGGAATCTAAATGGGTTGCCAACTTGTCATTCCCTTTGAAGTCGAGCGGCGATTCTTTTCTCTTTTTCATCGAACGCCACGTTCGCTCCAGCGAGACAACCTTGCTGAAATCCAGTACTTGGTTCATAGTATCGAGAAGCGTCCTCCCGCAGGCATTCACAGTCTCGAGCAATGAATCTTGGAATTCGTTTAGGTGAGTACCATTCAAGAATTCCGCTGCCGCCAGGATGCCGTGGAGAGGACTGCGTAACTCGTGACTGCGTGGAAATCGTCAGTGCCGATAACGTCTCAAATTTAAAGCCGAATACGGAACTCACGAGATGCTGCCAATGAAATCGCCCTTTTGTCGATCAGCAATAAGCGACTCTACCCGACTATACTCTGCCATTATGGAGGAGCCAAAACCGAGAGCGGAACTCAGTTCCACGGAAGAAGAGAAAACTTGGGATTCGACCGTGGTGTAGCAAAAGCAACCAGCGAACCACTGTGAGCTGACTGCGTTCCACAGAGGCACAAAAAGAATCTGAGTCGCGTTCGGGAAGTACTGGTTGAGCCAGGAATTTTCTGCGGCCCTCTTCCTCTTCCCGATCGGTCTGGAGCCGTCGACGGGTGGCGCCCCGGGGGGAGAGCGTGATATTGGTGTGTTGCTCCCATCAAGAGGCGTAAGATCATCGTCATCAGATGCGGAGATTATACCGTCACGATGAAAGGACCACAATTTGCCTCGCGGATAACGTCGAAGAAGCATACCCAGAAAGGAGCGGTCCAAACTGGCGGCCGGAGACGCGACATTGGAGCCCGCCCGCGGGGAAAACGGGTCGTCGTTCGTTGACATGGATAAGATGGTCGCCGGACCGCCTGTATCGCTACCCGAGCAATCACTTGCACCACTTGCGACGCTCCCAGCATCCCCGTCGACAAAAGCGTTGTTGGAAGCCTCGTAAAATATCACCGCACCGTCGTTGTCCAAATCCAAACTCTCGCGCAGCAAGTTGGCCGCGCGCCTGAAGCACCACGAATTGCCATGAGAATCCTCAGGGGGAAGGCGATTCCGGCTACTGCTAGTGATCCATTCGGGGAGCGAACTACCAGCACCTGAGGTACCAGTATTTTCTTTGGAGTAGGAAGCTTCGGAATCACCCGACGTCATGGAGCGGGCGTCGCTGCTGAGTGAGCGATCATTTGGCGGGCTGTGTGACACCCCATGGGACGGACGGTCGGAATTGTGACTGGCGCGCGACCCGCCAGACATACTGACACGGTTGTTTGTGGAGGCTGGCGTAACGGAATGAGGGGGACAACTGTCCGCGCGCGACGGATCTGCGCTGTCGACAAAGCTGGAACTTCCTTCGACGAAGAAGCTGAGACCACGAGATAGACGCGCAGCTCGTCGTCCTTCCGACGCCTGTCTGCAGACTTTGAGATAGTCCATCACCAGCATAGAAAGCGATCCCAGTATTTCCTTCTCGAGCGGCGTTAGACCTTGCCGCGGTTGGGTGTCCAGCACGAAGAAGCATCCCAAATTGATTCGATTGTCCGTCGTTAAAGGCGTGCCAGCAAAGAAGCGGAAATGTGGCTCGTGCGCCACAAAAGACAGATCTTTGTATCGTTCATGCTCTGCCAGATTGTTGACTGTAAGAGTTTCATAATTCGAAAATTCGCGATCAGATGGAGGTAGAGCCGCAGTATCCTGTCAAAATGAAATCGAAAGTCAATTGAGCGTGTTCACAACAAATCTCACCGGTTCAAGGAGTTTGAAACTCACCTGGCATATACTCCATGCTTTGCGTGCGCCGCCTGGCCCAGCCCAAGACTGTTCCGTTTCACCACTTTCGGGTTTCTCGTTCAAGCTGACGGAGCGTGTGGCCTCTGCTAGTATGTATTGGCGATCCCGAATCAGTACTGCGATAAAAGTCCGTTCCACACCCAATCGAAGGGCAGCCAGCTGGGCAAAGGAGGTCAAGGTATTGTTGCTGGCACCCAACACAAGCGCTTCTGGGCCTATCGTTGTTGACGGATTGGACGCCGCGCTACTTCCACCATGTGTCGAGCCGTCGCCGGCAGCCGGGGTACTCGTGTTTCCTGCAGGGCCAGGAGAGGAGGTTTCTTCACCCGGAGCTAGCCAAGAAGGCACTAAACTCGTCGTGCCAGCGGGCTGATAGTAACGGTAGAGCTCTCTCGCTCTGCGATCAGCATTGTGCTCGACGTTCTGCTGTGTCCTTGTAAAATCCATGTTGACGGGCTAACCCCATCGCATCCTTCGATTTGGGAGACTGAGACGAAGGAGACCGGCGATATTTGTCCGTCAGCGTCCCGAGAGATCGAGCCTGAGTTCGCGCCGCACAGGACCGTCAAGACTGCGCCGCAGTTTTGATGCTGTATGCAGGCAGATGAAAATGTAGATGAGGGGCGAGCCGAAGGCGATTGAGCGTATCTGGTGGAAAGTCTATTTGCTGACAAACTTAATGCCGCCAGTGGGCCAGCGCTTTGTGGGAGCGGTGGGCGATATCAAAGCTCGGGCGTGGTACTCGGGGAGAACGCTGGTCGAGTTTGCACCGGAGGCCACAGCGGATACCAGCGTCCAGTTAGATGTAGATTGTACCGCGAGATTCAGTATTCACCCGCCCGTCGACGATCGTACGGGCAAAATGTATCATAAGCGGGGCCAGAGAAGACGAAAAGGATCACAAATTCACCGAGTCAACACAAAGTGTCAACTCTCGGGCTGCTCCTTTTCCCTGATGAAATAATCCTACAAGACAACTTCACAAGCCGTCGGACAGGGATCCGAATTCACAAGGGTGTGTCAGGTGGGGAGGCGAGAGGAGAGGAACGGGAGCGACCGTGGCTGACGGTCACCAGTGCATCGACTCACGAGGGGCAGAACGCCAGCCAAGCTCGAAGAGGATTGGCGTGGATTGGGGGGGGAAGGAAGACTCCGACTCATATCACTGGCGGACGAGACTTCAGTGGAACTGTCCTGCGAGATTCAGGTCGATCCCATATGCAGAGATGCACCCAAGTTGTCCACCGCTTCCACGGACCGAAGAGTCTTTGCCTTGGAAGCGGAGACAGCTGGTGATCCAAAACGATACTTGTGGATTTCGGTTTCAAAGGTTGGGAAGCAATGAGCGTTGTAGATTCTGTTGGTCACAGCAGACACGTCCACGGACAGTGGACAGTGGACGGTTCTGGCCAGTTGAGTGAAGGTTTCAGGTCACAACAGTGGGCCACTAGGCCACTAGGCCACTGAGGACTGAGGTTGTGGACAAGCCCCCAGCAGTCCAGCAATGCTGTCAATCCTCCCTGTCACCGGAAGTGCAGGGTACTGCAGACGGGTGATAAATCGAAATTGTGTGTCAAATTGAAGCTTAAAGTTCAAATGAAGACGCTAGTGGCGAACGAATGACGCCGCACAGCGGTGCTTGGAGTTGTGTGGGGTTGGAGGCTGCCGGAAGTCGAGGAACGAGCCGCGAATCAGATTGATGAGAGGAGCCTCAGGCCATCTTCGGCGAGGACACATTCGGTGGTTGGTGGGTGGCAGCTCACGGAGAATGTTCGGTCGATCTTCAACTGCCGCCTCGGAGTTTGCAGTGAAGCTTAAGCAACAGCGTATTTATATACATTTTCCTCCTTTTGGTGTGTGTTCTTTCGAGCTCGGACGAGTGAGCTTTAATTCCGCAGTGCTCCAGATCTTTGCAAGGAGTGTGCCAGCTCTCTGCCCGTTGTTAGGGCGTCAAGACGAAACAGAGCACTTTCCTAACAATTCAAGATCGCCGTGACCTGGACATGGAGAATCGTTTCGTCTATGTCATTATAACATTTCTCGTGTTGGATACATGGGTTCTCGGGCGGAAATGACCATCCCGCAAATTTCGAGCGAAGAAAGAAATGATCACCAGGTGATCAAGAATTGTTTCCCGTTATCGCACCCCAAATGTACGCCACCCAGCCTCCCACAACCAGCAGTACAAAGGTTGTAAAGCAACCGATGGAAATGCGTTGCGTGCGCTTAGCGTCAATCACAAGACTCTGCTCTTTCAGGGCCTGGATGATCTCCGCACCCGAGTTCAAGCGTTTCTTGCGGCTCCACTGCAAAAGACCCAGCTGGTCGGTCATGAAGGTGCCCATGAAAACCAAAGCGCCTACGACAGTTGCAGCCGCAGATAGGAACAGATAGACGTGGACGACTCGCCGATAGGAGTTGTCATCCGCATCCTGCAACGCGCCGGTGATGATTCGGACGATGATGTTCATTCTGCGCCGACGGTTATTCGGGCTGTTCCTCGGAATACGGGATCGGCGAGGATGCACTTACGCGTTGTTCATGGTCACCTTGAGCGAGTAGGCGGAGCCAAAGACAGATTGATGCCAGAGGGTGGTGCGAATACTGTCAATGATTGAGGTCGGCCCTAGGGAGAGAGCGATGGCATAGATTCCAAATGAGACAGCCGTGCCGGTCGTCGTCGGGGTGAAATTGAGAAGCACCATGCTGAGAAGCAAGCTGACACCGCAAATGAACACTACAGATGGGCATTAGTGGTGATCCTGGAGGTTCCTACTACTGCGAAGGTCGTATGGACCGGCCTGGGGTTGCGCTATGACTTACGGACAGTTGCACGATGGCCGAGGATGTCAATAAAGACGCCCAGGCAAGGAACCAGGAAGAATCCTAAATCACCTGATCAGCTGTTTTGTTCTTTTTTTTAAGATTCCCACGCTTCTGTGTGATGATCGTCCCACATACCTGCATACTGTGACAGACCGCTATACCAACCGGCCTTGATTGCACCAATCTCAAATCTGTGTTCGGCGAGCTCCGTGGCATTCTGATTAAAGGTCAAAGCCGTACTCGATTGAAACAGCGAGAAAGCCAGCACAGCCCAGAACGTCCAGGGTAGCTGAAAGATCTTCGCAATTTCAAACTTCTTGTTCTTCTCCGTCAAGAGCTCATCCGTGGCAGTATCCTGACGCCCACTGAAGTGGCGTTGGCAATACCGACTAAACACCCAGAATGCAGCCGTGGCCGCATTGGTAAAGAGATTCATGAAGACAGCGGTCCAAAAGACCCAAGCAAAGTTACCGGTGTTCTGGGTTCCGAGTTTAGCATTCCACCCTCGAAACCACCATGGAGAAAAGGATGTGGTTCATGAACGCTGGCTGAATTCTCACCTCGGCTATCACGTTGGCTGTAGACTTGCCGACAAAGCCGCCAATCTGAAGAGCTGTCAATCACCGGCCGAGTGCCATCATCGTACGCAAATTGCAAGGTACCTTTCCGACTGCCAACTCAAACCCTAGTGTTGAAGCGAATCCATTGCTAGGCGCGAACCATGATGAAAACATCTTATACTGGGCGATCTGCGTGGCAATGTCTCCAAGAGCAAGAACCACTCGCCCGCCAATCATGAAGTTGAAGGAGCGAACGGTTGTCGCTGCGGCCACGAGAATTGACCCAATTGTGTAGACAATGTTTCCGTACACAATCATTTCTGAAGACCTGCGATTTAGCAACGCTACTGTGGGAGCCGATAAGGCGATGGACCAAAGGAGAAAACGGAAGCTTACCCGCGCCTCCCAATCGATCTGTGATCAATCCACTGGGAATCAACAATATTGTGGCCATAAAGTCCTCGCTTGCCTCCAGCAGGGAAAATTGCACATTAGTGATGTGCATCTGCTTCTTGATCGTACTCTTCATCGCTCCCGTCACGCCAGAGCTCCAATGGGATCCAAAGCTGATACATGAGATCAGAAAGACCGCAAACAATTTTGCCGCCAACGGGGGCGGTTTGATGTCGTTACTGGATTGACTTGTCGGATCATCACTCTGAACGGTCAGATGGACCAAGTCTTTTTCATTCCATGCATCGGCATGCGATTCCTGAACTACCGCCGGGGCTGAGGTGTCGGCTCCCATCGTGTTGTGTTCCAAAGCAGGTACAACACGGGGCTTGAGCGAGATGCGAAAAAAGAAAATAGCAGAAGATCGGGGTGGGCAGCAGACGCAGACATCTGGAGGCGACCAAGACTCATTTTAAATACACAAAAAATCGGGGCCCCTCGTGGCAGCCAAGGAAGCTGCTGTCCATGGAAACCGTTCAACGCTGTGGAGCACAACACGATCAGATAAAGAATCCTTCGAAACTAGCAAAACCTTTAAACTTTCAAGACGCGTGCTCAAATGTACCTTTTTCTTCCAATAAACGCCAACATAGCTGCCTACGGCCTGGGAGACCTGACCCGCTATGATGCTGGTCTCAGGCAGCATGGAAAAATCCGATCAGATTAGATAGCACCCGGGGCCCGGCACAAATTTCCTGAATGGCACCACCCCGTCCTCTTTCGGCTGTTGTCCGAGGCCCGCCGAGACTGCGCAGCATTTGGCCAAGTCGTGCCAAGCAGACAAGTTCGCACAATAGTTTCTCTGGTGCCAGACTTGAACGCTCACACCTTGAAGTTTCTTCTCATGGGCAACAAGGTGAAGAAGGTGTCTCCCGTCTCAGTCTGGGCGATCTTCGGCTAAATGACCATGTACTGTAGTCACGCTGCATCGTCCCTGCCTCACTGGGTCCCAGACTGGTCGGGATTGTCCCGCTTTTCGCTTCCACGAAAAGTTCTGGTTCAGTAAAGGATTCATCTTCTTTTTCCAAATGTGAGACATCTGCAAGGCTTGGGACACATCCCAACCCACTCTGCTACAAGGATCAATGAACACCAGAAAAGCAGCCCCCTCCCCCTTTCCCCCTCTCCCCTCTCCATAAATCAATGGACTCCTGTCATTCCTATGGTGAGGTGGAAATCCATCGCGTGTCTCTAACCGAAGACTTGCATGCATGTACATATGTATGCTGATATGCTCTCACTTCCACTTCCAGTATCACACCACACTCACCATAGGTCTCTCCATCCAGACGAGAATTCTCGGGCACGCTTGTGGGTCTCGTTGACACATCATTGCCATAGATTCATCAATCCAGCAGCCAGGATCCGCCGAGGTACATCAACATAAAGGTCATTGTTGTACAAGTGTCGCGAGGTGGAGTGTTTCCCTGCATCCGTGTAGCCGTTGATCGTCGTGATGCTCAGTACACGACGCAGTAAATCCCCCGTCTGGGGCGCGTACATCCCCAATACACAATGAAGAATTACATACCTAGACTGTGTGTCGGCGTTTTGAGTAAAGTGCACCCCTCGGTCAGAACATTGTGATTGAGTAGGGGTTTTGAAGCCCACTTGACTGCGGAGCAAGAGCAAAGCTTGCATTTCCAGTGGTGGTGGTGGTGGGGGGGGGGGGGGGGGGGGTTCTCTCTCGCATAGGAAGTCTTTCCCTATTTGACACATTACTAGCGAGTCTGGCTCAGACTGTTTGCTTGCTGGTTAATCTGATCTGATTAGGATCGACTTTTTGATTCTCCGACCGAGCAAGTTCGAGGACGCTGGCAACTACACCCTGGGACCGCCATACCAACCGACGGAATGGGCTTGACTGGCCTCGGTAAACCATGAAGACTCGTAAGCGGCCATTGTGAATCAGTCAGCCTAGAGGTGAACAGAAAGCTTAGCGTCGGGAGGCATGTAAAGCTATATGTCTAGGCCAAAGGCAGAGATCGCACAAACGGGGGGGGGGGGGGCATGGCGACGCCGTACATGGAACGTCAGCTACGCAATTCATCAAAGTTTGCAACGAGGCGTGGGAGGCCCAAAATGTTGGCGCGTTGGGGTTGGATGCACTTCTCGATGACTCGTGACTCAACCGCAACAAGGCGAGAAGAATAGTTGGGTGGGAATCCACCCTCAGCTGAACCACCTACATTCGGAGTCCCAGGACGGAGACATGTGTGAAAGACAGGCAGCTCCGTTGGACAAAAGCTTGTATCGAGAGGTCCCCAGATCTGATCTGCCTGCGAATTGGCTGGACACCAGCAGGCATCAAGAAAATGATTCACTTTGGAGAGATCGCCCCCACACCGAGCTCCGAAGCCTTTTGGTCCGACTCCGAGTCCACGAGCGCCGTGAGGCTCAAAATTGTATCAACATGTTTGCTATAGTGAGCACCGAAGGCTTTCGGGCTTCACGCATTATAAATTCGGCCTTGGAAGTGCTGAGCCATCATTCTTGCACTCGTAAATTGTTACTGGCAAAGCAACTCTTATTCATCAGATCTGAGTTTGTCATTTAACGATTGGACCGACACACTTCAATCCCACACGGCTAAATCATCATTTAATCCTTACTTCTATTGATCACTACTACAAAATGCCTACCTCGCAATCACTGTCCACATCCACATCCACATTCCAGAAACAGCTGGAGTTTGACCCTTCAGTGGAGAATCTCACGCAAGAGGAGTCACTCCCGCAATACGTTGAGAATGAAAAGAGTCTGGAGAGTTGCACACAATCTCCACGGTCCTCACAGTCGACGGGTTCGAAGATCAAATCAGCCGTTTGGTCCTTTGTCAAAGGTGAGTGCAGCATGGTCAAGATCCAAAGTTCCTCACATGGAACATCACATCATCTATCCCAAGTGCTAAAAGTGAGTGGTTTTGCCAGGGGATGTATACAAACACCATCCGGCACGTGTGCAGGAGAAGTATTTCAACTCGATAATGGAGGCCCAGAAATCAGTCGATCAGACGCACCCACCGCGAAGCTCATCATGAGCATTTGCAAGGCTATCTTGACTCGCGGAGATTTTCAATTTTGTTTCCAATGTCCGGTTTTCAAATGAGTTGTGCTTATGGTGTCGATAATATGCGCTTTCCCTGTCATCCTGCCATTATGTTGCTGATCATTCCAAATTGATGGGAAGAGCCCTAATAAAGAAGCCCCTTGAATTGTACTAAATAAACGTTTGAAGCCGGAAGAATTTACGTTCTTCGTCATCTTGAATTTATTTACTACTTTCTGGATTTTTCGGTTGTTTTACTCTCTCATGCAAAGTATTCCGGAGTAGAGATGCTTGGTAGCTGCCACAGATCACCCTGAAGGCCGAGAGAGTCAAGCCACACCGTCCACTCTGCATCTTGACTCACATCGGGAGTCGCAAATTTCCAAGCCTCCTCGTCATTCATCGCTCTATCTGCATCCGCTTCGTCAACGTGAAGCCTTGAGACAGGCTGAGTGCGATTCAAGATCGAATCAAGACTCTTCGAGAAGATGGCTTGGGCTTGGCGACAAGTTTGATAATTGCTCTGGCCTGGTTCCGTCCAAGAGTCGCAGCACGAGATCAAGATGCTAATGTCTTGGATGACTTTGCTTCGATTGATGTGATATGTGTTTGTGGTGGGTGGATCTTGGCGTAACAACTCCAGAACCAGTACACTGGCACACGGCATTCCATAAAATACCAGCTGCAATGAGAGTTAGTGGTCATCAAGCCAGATGTAATATATGCCGAGCCCGAAAACTCACAGCCCATTCAATGTCGGCTCTATAGCCGTGCAGTGCATCCCTAGTTCGAGCTGGAAGGAGGACCGTGGCCACAATCTCATGCGCAGTGACCATCAATTGCCCACGTCTCTCTTGGCTGTAATTTGCAAGAATGGTGTAGAGCATGAATTCCGTGTAGAGATACTCAAGCCACAAGTACCGCAAAATCATGACCGTATCCAGATCAATTGTGGCCCCTCGCATCTGATCATATTTGAGGTGAGACGGAATCGACCGCCAAATGGATTTGAGTTTTCGCAATGTTCGCCTAAATCCTTGCGTTAGTACAAGATAGAATGACAACGGCAGCAGGACTTACTCGGCTTTAGATTCAAGGTCATGCGTCGCTGGCCCAATTTTCAACTCCAAAGCCTCCTCCCGTGGCACGCAAAGCAAGAGCAGCACGCGCTGGCGAGACACAGGATAGAAGACGCCCTCTGTGTTCCATCCATCTGCGTCTAAATGCCCTCGAGCTTCAAGAAGAGCATCATATGGCCCCATAATCACCGAATCTGGAAGGTCGAGGGGCAGATCAAATGTGCAGAAATGGCGACTAAGATGCGCGGGTCTACGTGGATAGCGCATCATGTCAGCGCAAATGCAATCGTTAGAAAGGAAACTAAAGGCGACTGACCGTGATGTGAACGCTGCCCACACCTTATCATGATCATGGGCCCAGGCAATAGCCCGTTTACGAATCTCAATCATGTAGTAAGGTATCGACTGGCCGTTCTGGACTCCCTTATGAAGCCCTAATGCGAAGAACACCGAAGACATGCTGCCCAGCAAGCGCAGCACGTGGTATGAGTCGTCCCCAAAGCACCAAGTGGCAAAGAGAATGGTGAGCAAGCGGGAACAAAGGGTCAGATCGTTGACTGCGCCCAAGCTGTCACAAAAGGATTCACACTGTATGCAAGCTTGGAATGCTCTTTGCATGAGTGTTTGGCGGTCAGTTCTCCAGGCTTCATGGGCAAGCACGCTGCCAAGCTTATCCTTTTCTCCCCCGAGAAATAACCCGAATTGGGCGCAGTAGATGCCCAACATGTCCCAGCGAAGGGCTTGTCTAGACAAATCCGACGGTAGATTACCCGGATCTGAAGGCAAGACAAGCTGCAACGACGTTTGCTCAAAGATGGCTCGAGATTGAAGGTTCAAGTCCTGCAGAGACATATCGCGAGGCAAATCTCGAATTCTCTGGTCGGTCGCATCCCAAGCCAACTTGATGAGAGGGCAGTGAAGGCAAAGCTCCTTGTCAGACACGAGAAACCGCTTCAGGGAATCCCCCAGCTCCGAACCTAATTGCACAACCTCATTCAATAATCTTGCCCCCTGGCGAACCTGTTCTTCATCAGGCAGGGCAGACTGGCCTAAAGCTATGCCAGTCCTTGTGAGAGAGGTACACGATCTAGTTGGACGCGACACGCTTGGATCCACGAGGGACATCAAATTGCTATTCAGGTTGACAAGCTCGTGCGGACTTGGACTGACTCTGGCAGGTCCATTTGGGACTTGAGGATGTGTCACTCCTTCTAGCTCAGATTGCGGAGTCAGCTGTTTCGCCATCGGAGCTGGATGGTAGAGGCATTCTTGCTCCGTCAGGCGGCGCCGCGAACACCTGCCACATACCGGCCGGTGGTGGTCGCATCGGAGTTTTGACTTGCGACAGGGCTCGCATGCAGAGAGCTGCCCATTTCTTCGCACGCGTTCGGTCATACTGTCTTCTGGCGTTCCATAACTAAGGGATACGCAACAGGCTGGGCGGTGTTTCCTAGTCGCAATAGGAGGGTGGCTTGGTTGAGAGGTCAACAAGGTTCATCCAATTCTTGGTTAGTTCGATTGGCCCGGCAGCCAATCTCACGCCCGCTCGGGACTGGCCGTACAACCGACTCTAGTAACCACTGTGGGAAATGCCAGATGAATCACCGACTTTCTACATCTTGCATGCCATCAGATGCGGGCGGAGAGTCGGTCTCCTTTGAATTTTCTGGATGAGGGTTATATCACAGTGAACTTGGACTATCGATTGTACCGATGGCATTTGGTCATGAGGCTGTGTTTGAAGCACACGGCAATCATAAACGGCCGGTTGATGTGGTGACTGAAGCGACGACTCCAGCTTCAGCGTCTTGAAATAGGCTTTGGTTACGAGACTTGATCGATTGATGTTGGCATCAATTGCATACATATTTCATAGCAAAAATCTTGTAGCAGACGGAATCATAGTAAACAGACCTATCGTTATCAATCATTATTGAGAATAAGCGCCGCCGGTAACAAATCTTCTGGCCAACCCCAGCCAGACCATCGAGTCTATATGCACACGGACGCCGATTTCAAAGAACCAAACCAAAAGTCATCTATCGTCATTCGTACTCAATCAGAAGCGCTCCATGAGTCGCCTGCGCACGGTCCACATGCGCGCCCGCTTGCCGTAGATGTACATCGGAATTGTCATCAAGAGACAAAACATTTGAATACCGCCAATAGCCAAGAACACGGTCCGCGAGCCGTCCGACTCCAACCAGCTGACAATGAACAGCGAGAAGATGAGACCGTGAAGAACGTCTAGAGGAGAAATCAGCCAAGAATTCAATCAAGGTGCGGGGAAAGTCGAATACATACTCTTGCTGAAGTTGAGCGTCACGAGAGCCTCTCCGGCGTATTGACGATAACTGTCCACGCAGAAAGTGATGGCGGTGGTACTCCCAAGACAGCATCCAAAAGAAATCACACCAAAGAAAATGGTCGGCACGATCCACGCGTTCATGAGCTGAGCGCTCCAGCCAAAGCCCATGAGTCCAATCGTCGTCGAAATGGCAATGGGGATTGCCATCACCAGCCGGAACTCGGGCTCATAAATGCCACCGTTCCGGCTGGTCATATATCGTACCACAATGTCCGACACTTTGCCCGCCACGGCGGTACCCAGAAGACCACCCACGAAGGGGGATATGTAAATCAGACCGGTCTGAAGGGCAGTGAAACCATAGTATTCAGAGGACTCGTAGATCACCGCGACACACTCTGAAAGGACGATTAGCCAGCCCACGGAGAGGGCGTAGATCACCGAGGACCACAGAACAGCAGGATAAGCGAAGAGGATGAAAGGCCGCGTAGCCGCCTTGTACCACTTGTCGTGAGCGATGCGACCGTTCCAGACTTTGAGTAATTGGGAGAACGGGACCTTGGGCCGGTCGCGCAGTCGATTGGTATACTGCTGAGGCGCTGGAAGTTGCATTCCTGGAGAATGGGATTCACTCCGCGCGCTACGCGTTGGCGACTTTGTCGCCCGGTAGGCCGACTCGAGGTCTTCGAGACCTTCAGGGGCCACGACCACTGCCGGTGGCACTTGCAGGTGGCTTGATCCCTCTCCTGCGGTACCCGGCAGGGGCTCGTGGCTGATGTGATCATCGTGATTATTGTGGTTGACAGGGATGATATTGCCGGGTGTTGTGGGCTCTTCATTCGCCTCGAGGTTCTCCTTCTCGTTGGCCGTGTCGTCTGCAAACATGAAATGCGCGTGCTTCTCCTGTCGCGGCGTCGTTGGTAGTTCCGGTTCTAATTGCTCTTTGCCTTCCACCAGCTCCTCCGGTAGCTCTTTGTGCGGGTGCCGACCACGGAAGCCATGAGACATGAGATCAGACACGGTCCTGCCCATGTGAGGACGCTTCCGGTGCTTGCGTGGCCGAGGAGTGCGGTCCCAGAAGGTCTCAGGAACGAAAAAGAATAGCAGGAAGAAGCAGGCTCCCACAATGATCGCGACAATCCAAAACACCCATCGCCAGCCGAGACTGCCGATAATGGCCGCACTGGCCAGGGGAATGAGGTTCTTTCCACCGAGCAGCAGCAGAGTGTATACGCCAACTCGGTAGGCCCGTTCGTGCAAGAAATAGATCTCTGCGATGGTCGCAGATGGAAGACATTCCACGGGGCTCACGGCAATACCTTGAAAGATGCGCGCAAGCACCAGACTGGGATAGTTGGGGGACAGAGCGCACCAGATACATGAGATGACAAACAGGATCGCGCCCAGGAGATACACAGGGCGTTTGCCAAATAAAATGGCTGTCGGAGACATGATCACCGAGCCAATACCCAGTCCCAGCATATAAAGACCCGTGGTGTAGGCCACTTTCTGTTTGGTGACATCGTAGGTCTCGGCAACATCCGAAAATCCTGCCGCCAAAATGGGGGTCATACCTCCACCCATGAGACAGTAAAACCCGAGGGAGAAGAGAGCCGCGTCTCGCTGCCACACAGGCCAATTGAGAGGGTCATTGGCCGAATCATCGGGCTGTGGCTCAAGCACAATCTGCCCATTGGCCGTTCGTTTCTTTTGCGGTACAGCCGATCGAGAGGAAGACCGAGAGGGGGGTGCTGAAGAGTGAAGTGAGGATGTCGACGTCCGTTGAGGTTGGTGTCTCATTCCCAGGGGCTCATTTCGGTCGGATGACAACAGCAAGATCGTCCCTGTATAATGATGTCAAGTCGCAGTCAGCCTCTGCAGCCCGCCCGGGTTGACAATCAGCGTATCTGCTCCAAGATGGGCTTTGCTTACCGGGCACCTCGTCGGTCTCTTTGTCACTCAGAATCCCCAGCGTCGACTTGGATCGGTAGGAGTCATCCTCACTGCCCGAAGGTGATGCTTTGCCCAAGAGACGTTTCCAGCGAGGGACCGCCCGCGTGTTCTTTTCTGGGACCATCGCCGGCGATGGTGGTTCCTCCATGGAATCCACTTCCGATGACTTCCCGACACGGTCTCTGCGCCGTATGTACAGGAGCAAGCACGCGCACAACTGTGAAAAGAACGTGATTAATCCCATGTTGCGTCGAGGGTCTTTCTCTGATCTCAACGGTGTGGATTTGATTTGATCTGAGATAGGAGGCTCTTGGAGGGATTTCACTCACCTAAATCTCACTTTCCCGATGCACTTGCTGCTGACGGAGACTTCTCGAAGAATGTTGTGAAGCCTCACCTAAGCCGACCACCTCCGCAAGGGGACGATGGGCTGGACCGACGGAATCCGTGGTGATTCCTATCAAGACCCGTGAAGCTCCGCGTAGAAAACCCCGATGGTGGTGAACAGGTAAGGGGCTGCGGGGGGGGTCCCAGATCAATACTTAAGATAGAGACCAAGCAACCTCGCACGAGTGAGACCTTGATCCGGCATTGCTTGAATTCCAAGAGACGAGGGAAAGATCTAGCGAGGAAAGGGTCGACAAGAAATAGATCACGGGATGCGAACGGACGCAAGAACCATCTCAGAGGCACAGAAGCGAGCCCAACCGATGACCCAAGCTCCTTGGGTCATGACAACGGGAGACTTTTTTTTTTCCTTTGGGCGGTGGCTTGCCAATGCCACCTTCGTTTGGTTCGGAGTGTTTCAAGGTGGGATATTACTATGGACCCGATTGTACTCAAAAAGAAGCACGTACGATCGCCAAGTGATTACTCTCCACCGGGAAAGCATCATCCACTGCTCATCATGCCTTGTCCGTTGTCCATGGAGGTGTATCTGGGACAAACTCCGTATCTCCGCGGTCTCCGTATCTGGCGAGTTACGATCGCGAGTGCAGGTGCGTGCGGGGGGAGGATCCAATAGGCGGTGAGTCGCGTCGATCATCCTGTCACCTGCGCCGGCGTTTCTCCTGCGGTCATTCGACGGTGGACTGGAGACTCAAGAGTACGAGAAGAGAGATGACTGCTCTTCTTGCAATTCATCTCGATTCTGAACAATTACTCCTGACTTTGTGAACACAAATTTCCAACCTATTCTGGGTTGACAACTGGGGTGGTCGCACCAACTTGCTTGCTGGTTGCCTCGTGGAGTACCTCGTGGATTGCCTCGTGAACCCAAATGGGGCATTCTTTGTCTTCTCGAGATTCTTGATTGGGGCCAGCCTACGAGTGCAAGTCAGTAGGGCCTTTAATTCACGATAAACGCACCCGCCCTATCACAGTGTGACTGTTTCCCAGCTCTCCTTCATGGCTTTTTCAACCCTACGCCCACCACTCCTGCCCCCATTTTTTTTTCCAAGGGCTGCGCCGTCAAACCTGAATTATTGTCTCGTATACAGCTACAGTACTAACTACGGAACAGTGTCAAGTTAATACTGTTACCAGTGCCCAAGGTCACTCTACGGTGTCCATCATCGTTCCGCCGGGCGCATCTCCATCTCCACTTCTCCACTGGGTCCACATCCTCGACAGTCGATGAGCGGTGCACATGTCGGCCTAACCCCTCTTTCGAGAGTACCGGACGAGCGCAGAACAAATTGATATGGCGTCAACTTGGTGAGCCGCTGGTCAAGGCAGCATAAATCCTGCTCTGGATAGCCGGATGACGGTTCTTGGACAGGAAGCATGTGCGAAGTAAAATAACCTTTTCCCGTTGCCAGTGATGCTGCGGTGTATGCACCCGAGAGGATCAGCCGTGCAGCACTTGCCCCCCCCCCAACGAGAGAGCTTGCGGCGGCCTGTTCACCTGCAATCGGCCAATTTCTGAAACCCCAATCCAAGCCACTCGGGTGCCAAGCCTGGGTAGCTCTGAGATTGGAGAGCCGCGTTTTGTGGGCGCTGTGAGGCTGCGGGGTCATCCCCGTTGCAGCATGTGGGCTGCTGCTTGAGATTGCACTTACTTATCAGCTTTCACGATGCAGAAGATGTGTGCAGATGATTTGGAGCTCACTGGGCTCAGTCGTCTCAGCTGACCATTTTGCTGCAGACTGCCGTCATCGTGCATCGGGCCCGTTGGAAGACAGGAGGTGACGGGGTTCGTGGAGTGAGACTGTACCAGAGTCACCTACCGATGACGAGGAATGCCGCATAGATATCGACTCAAATGTTATCGCGCGATGCGAGTGCTTGCGTCAAGATCGCTGTTTTCTTGTGCCTATCCAGGATTTTCAAAGAGGGTGTCTCTCTTTCTTCATTTCGTTCCATTCTCATTGGAGGCTACGCTGGCTATCGTTGTGAAGTCTGTTGGCCGTTTTACGGCAGCTGATGGAAGATCAAGGCCGCTGTCCATCTGCAGCATGCCCTGTCACATGATGACTATCGGCTGCGTGACTTGCAAGTCCCCCGCGACGCGTCCACCTAGCTTGGCATTGCCTCAAATGCGTGTTCAGATGCTTAGGAGAGCCTTTGACGGGATAATTCTGGTAAAGATCAGGAGCAAGTGCCGAACTCATAAAATGCGTACGTGAAACTCGAGATACTGGATGCCCCTGGGTATATGGATCTCGTTGAGGGTAAGCAACGAGGGTAAGACAATGACGACTTCGAAAGTGACATTTTGGCGTCACTTGACGAGTTTCAACTTCCATCGCAATTTACACGAACTTTTAATGATCGAGCCCTCGACAAAGATACCTTGGCCTTCGGAACGTGGCTTGATGAGCAATGTCAGCGTTCGTGATAGGTTCGGCCTCTTTTAATATGGGCAGAATCACGACACCCACTGTTGGTATGGTCTTTACCACCCACGTTCCCTAAAACGTCACTATGCAAGGTCCGCCGCGTCAACATTCCCATTCAACCACAAGCTATGATCACACTGGGACTATTTCAACTGGCGCGGCACGTGCAGCTCTACCCACCTGGCGCTGAAGATCGAGATTGTTACAACCAGAAATGGCAAGCTTACTGGCTCTCAAGCCAATGCGAGTGTAATTGACGGCGCCCTGGCATTTTATACCCTCAAAAGCCCGTAAAGACGATCGTTCCATCATGAGTAGCCCTACCAGAGCCAGAAAGTTTCTTGACGCTCTGATCAGTCCCCCAGTGGAAGACATCTCATCTTGCCACCAAGTACAGGCGTTACCCAGCCTCGCATTGCCCTGATTTGCATCGGCTTTGAACTTGATACGAATAAAATCGCTAAAGTGGAAGCTGTTGAAACAAGAGCTTCCGACACAGTAGCGCCAATCCAATGTGTCCAACTATGCATCAAGATCCGATGGAGAGTTAATGTGATCTAACTTGCTAGTCCGACAACCCCTATCCCTTAGTTGAACGCTGCTCCCAGGCTATATTCAGAATGAGCTGGCTTCGTGCAAATATATTCCAAGCTTAGCGTCCCACTTCCTTCGACATTCTAATTGTAGCAGAATCCCCGTCAACAAGAAAAAATTGCATATTTCTCCTTTTCACATCCATTCAATCCTCGATTTGATAAACAGAGGGCAGGTAGTCTCAGTCTTGGTCACTGTCAAGCAGGCCCACTTGATGGTGGAAGAACCTGTTTTCCATATGACCCAACGTATTTGACTCCTTCCTAGTCCTCATGGCTCGAGAGGAAGAGGTATATCGGTTCTTGGGTGTGCGTCGAATAAACCTACGCGACCTGTTATCGGGCGGCGGGTAGCTATGTATAGTTCACGTCGGTCACCTTTTCCAGTCAGTCGGAGACACAGTTTTCAAGAAACATATATATATATATATATAAAGACAGCACACAATTCATTGTCGGGCCCATCAATCAAGCATGTACTATGCTTCTGTCATTTCGACTGCGACTCCAAAATGCCAAATAACATTGAGTGTACACAAAGCCATCTAACGTTGACGGAAGACCTCCGTTGACTTCTTGGGGCCAGATTCTCACAGGCCGCTTCCGGTGGAGCACGGATCACGTGGGATAACCCCCTGGACGAGGAACAGTAACAAGGTGATACCAGTGCTGCTTTTTTTTTGTGTTGACTTCCATCGGGCTTTGCTGTGTGTCGAATTTACGTCTTTGCATTGACGAGCTTAGGCTGTCTAAAACTTTTAATCTGCATGCTTTCATTTCTACTTTGCTTCGTGACTTAATTTCGCTGCCCCCCTCGTACCAACGCCCGCGGCGGATCATTGATCGATACTCGTGTCCTTCCTTAACCTGGGCGTCATCAGTTTCATTTTACCCATCATCCTTTAACGAAGCCACCATTCACACACTCTCTCGTATCGCGAATTACGCCCGTTCGCTTCGGCCGTCTTGTCAGCAGTAGAGACTGCGACCACACATCATGAAATTCTCCGTCTCCTCGTCCTTGGCTTTGCTGCTCCTTCCAGCTCTGACAGCCGCGGCCGCCGACGTCGACTCGACTCGACAACCGAATTCTCGCCTGTCAAGTGAATCATCTGGTGTGGATGCGCGATATGTCGATGCCGAGCCCGCGATATATGACACTGCGACCAAGGGGTCCCCAGATGTCCCAGTCGACCGCATGGACGGTAAACCGCATGCTGGCCCCTGGGTGGAAACCACTGCGGACCGCGATCGCAAGACCAAGAGCAACGACGAGACAGGCGCTGGGTCTGTCAAAGATACCTCCAAGGCTTCCTTGGGCAATCGCCCCGGCATCGAGGCCGAGGCTGCCATCCCGAATTCAAATGGTGGGGTCATGGATGACCCAAGCCGGCCTGGGCCCAAAGAAGGCACGAGGGGCACTGAGGGAGGGGTATCTGAGAAGCAGAAGGTCAACCAGGCCAAGTCTGAGAAGGTACCCGGTAGCCCCAAGGAGGCGCTACCACTGCCTCACAGCGAGAAGCAAAAGCAGTCAACCAACAGCGAGTCAACGGGTGGAAGCGCCGGGCGCGCGTCGGATGATGTGAGTGCGCTCGGAATGTTGGAGGTAGGAGTGATCGGCGCCTTTGATGATCTCAAAAAGTCTACTTAACTCATGTTCATTCTATCTTTCAGAAACCTGCCGATCTTCCTACCAAGCCTCACGATATCCCACACCCAAAGTCTCCTTCTCAGGCCAAAGAAGATCCACTCGCTGTTCAGAAAGGCTCCCCAGTCTCGGGATCCTATTCCAGTTCCAAGATCCCTGGTCTGGCGACAGGTGAGACGACAGTGGGTGCAAGCGATGGCCTGCACTCCTTGCTCTTCTCCTTTACGATGATTATTGTGTCTGAGATTGGCGACAAAACCTTCCTTGTCGCTGCCCTCATGGCCATGAGACACCCGCGTTTGGTTGTCTTCTCCGCCGCCTTCTGTGCCCTGTTTGTCATGACTGTGTTGTCTGCTGTTCTCGGCCACGCTGTGCCTACCTTGATTCCCAAGTCTGTCACGAAGCTCATGGCCGCTGTGCTGTTCCTGGTCTTTGGCGCCAAGATGTTCAAGGAAGGTCGTGAGATGTCTCCGGACGAGGGCGTGGGAGAGGAAATGCGCGAGGTTGAGATGGAGTTGGAACAGAAGGAGCAAGAGCAACGACGCATGGGTCGTCGTCGCTCATCAGTTACTCCGCATTCGCTGGAAGCCGGTCGTGCTGGCGGCCGCGCCAAGTCGCGAGGCTCTTCCAATCGTCTTCCTTCTCCTCCCGAGAGCGTCTCTTCCTCGTCTTCGCGTGGCTCTTCGCCAACCCCGGGTCGTCGCTTCAACGATATGATGAGCGGCGTGAGCAATCTCTTCTCCCTTCTGTTAAGCCCCGCCTGGGTTCAGACATTCGTCATGACCTTCCTCGGCGAGTGGGGTGATCGCAGTCAGATTGCTACAATTGCAATGGCTGCTGGTCAAGACTACTGGTGGGTGACTGTCGGTGCCATCACCGGTCACGCAATCTGTACCGCTGCAGCCGTTATTGGCGGTCGAGCTATTGCTGGTCGTGTGAGTCTGCGCGTTGGTAAGTCTCGAATCGTACTCACTTGTTCCTGTCGCCTTCTCAGTCGTATCTAACTTGGACATAACAGTTACACTTGGTGGCGCCACCGCTTTCTTTGTCTTTGGCATTATTTACCTCATTGAGGGCCTGTATTAGAAAAAAGCTATGTTTGGGGCAATTATGCGTCCCATCGATTTTTGATCATCGGGGCTCTGGGATTCTACATATTTGAAAGGGTTTAATCAAGCAGGAAACTTTGGATAGATGTAAGAACAACCGCATCAATGAAGAACATGCCTCATTCAACAGCTTGTCTTGAAATAGTCTTAGAAGGATTGCCCGGGTAGGTAGGTAATAAGGCAGGCGCCTACTAGGTAGCTACTAAATACCCGAACGCCGCTCATTTAACATTTTCCCACATGTTCCATCCATTTGTGGATGGGTGATGGATTTCCCCATTCGCAGCTTCATAGCCCGGGTATATAGATGGAGTGAGGTCCCGCTTTGGAGTCTCACGCCCGTGGAAATCCTCAGGTACCTAGAAACTCGGGCAGTTTTCCAGGTTGGGGGGTGCCAGTTAAAGATACAAGCACCTTCGTTCTTGGACCTTTCCAGAAATTGAGATGCCTGGGCTACCCATTTTCAGATGTAGATGGTAGCTGCTGAGGTCGAGTCAAATTATTGTAGCAAACGGAGCAAATTTTGCCGTCATGGGCCGCCTAGTGGTTAGGGCTTTAGGGTTTCTGCCTGAAAGGTTAACTGTAGATTACCGCCCCAGACGCACACTGACACAGGTAAATCTGCAATAAAACAGTGAGCCTTGAGAACAAGATTACTCAAACATTGTCTGAAATTTCAACATGTCGTTATGGGGTAGATATAGCATAAAAGCGTAAAGTTGGCCTGAGAGTCTGAGGAGTTGACACCTGATGATGCCTATAATGTGAGGCATTCAGGCCAGCGAGTGATGCCGAGCGTTCCTCTTCCGGCTAGGCTTCACGGATAATCTAATTATCCGCGTCCGGAATACTCAATAAGCCTAAGAGCCCTAAAACGGCTCACAAGGTCATCTGCTCACGACACATTCTCCACGGCGACTATATTTCTGACACTCCCACGTATGATTCTGAGGTCCAGTGGCTTTGAAAGATTAATCAAAGAGAATTTTCGATTACTGGAAAATCTGTGGCCTCCAAGGAACAAGTCCCACGTCAAGCCTAGCTGAATCCGGGTTGGCGGCGAGTAACGCGCCCCCCCAAAAAGCAGCAGCGCACCGCCCGCCCACATGTCGATGGCGAATCCCTCCCGGCGCGTGACGCGCAGTCAGAGTCGAGAACGTGATGAAATCATCACCACCAAGCAGTTGCTTTTTCAAAACAACCAGCGAGTAGCTCTTCATGGTCAGACTCAAAGCAAAAGTGAGTACTACTACGAATGAGGAGGATGTTGTTTTTGATTTGTTGCGATCCACTGCCGCATTGTTGTTGTGATATCCCCGCAAGTCATTTTTATTGGTTCTCGCCGGTCATGCCCCCACCTTGACATGCATCGTTATGGAATAACTGTCTCTCGGTGTGGCCTGGATATCCCTTTTGCACATAGTTGCTGTGTGTCTTGTTGACGGCCTTTCCGTATTTTGCCACTCGTCAAGGGCTCATCTGACCTGATTAGATCTCTCCCCCGTGGTCGAACGATCCCCTTTTCAAACTCCTCAGGCAGGAGCATCGCGATTGAGCTCCTCAGTGGTGCCAGATACACCCGCCCATGATGAGGGACATACCGATTTCTCTGGTACCACTTTCCTGGCTCAAGACCCGAATCATGGGTTAAACCTAGACTCAGCGCGCTCTGTGGATGTCAGAGTCGACGCTATTGATCTAGCCGACGAGCTACCAGATCTTCAACAAGCATCCACTCGTTTGCTGGAGATCTTCGAGATCAACTCGTCTGACGCAAAGAACATCTGTAAAGCTGCCAAGCGTGTCAATCAGCCGGGCCATGAAGATTATAAGCGATTCAAACGCGTGTCCCAGAAATTGACCGACAGCATGGAAGTTTTCACGAAAGGGGGCTACATTGACGTCGCGAGCATTTCGCAATTGATACCGTCAGTTGCCGTCGAGGATGCTTCCGAACCTTGGGAAGCCGCACCGTATCTTTACAGGGCAAACTATACGTGGCTGCTACTATCAACTTTGTCTGCCACGGTGGGCTCACAAGATCAGGCACAGCTGGTCGAGGATCTCGATAAGCATTTTCCAGCATCGTTCCTGAATCGGTTGGTACGCACCGAGCAAAAGATGTCGGGTGGATCCAGCCAAGCCCGAAGTTTTACAATCGACCTGGCAGTGGAAATCCGCACGCAGCATCTCATCCTGCAACTCGAACGGCGCAAGGATGAAAAGGGATTTGATGCGAGCTCCGTTTTGAAAGAGATCTTCTATCGCGTTCCTCCCTCCAGTGAACCCCCCCACTCGACACTAGATCCTGGCATGCTGCGTGGTTTCAATCTTCCTGGAACGTTCCAGGATCAGAACGGCTGCCTTCCGGATAATCTGCACGAGGACGTGCTTCTGCGCATTGATGATTTGGAAACATCTCTCTTTGATGCAGAGGACAACCTCGATTTGAGCGGCCTGAAAAAGTCTTTCAGCTGGGCTCGGTTTTGCTTACGTGTGGCACGCTTCGTCCAGCGCCGTGAACAAGAGTTCAAGGATGTTGTTGCGTCTCATCCGAGGATCGACGACGTGCAGG
Source organism: Penicillium sp. PF2412A (assembly GCA_023626555.1). Classification (NCBI taxonomy): domain Eukaryota; kingdom Fungi; phylum Ascomycota; class Eurotiomycetes; order Eurotiales; family Aspergillaceae; genus Penicillium; species Penicillium sp. PF2412A. Next base: position 353,093 of record JAMAHA010000004.1, read on the forward strand.
ATCTGTTGATCAAAGCTATTAAGCGTCAAAGGAGACCGAACACGGCAGAAACTCCCAGTCGATCAATTCTTGCAGATTCAGTCTACGATTCACCCTCTATCACATTGAACGAGACTCCACAGGAACGGCCTCGTGCCCAAGAGAATGGCAGCAAAACCCCGCTTAATGAAATAACGGGCTCTCGTGAAGCCGACCGTACGGCACTTTCTCCCCATGTCGCAACCCCTCGATTGGATCCGAAGCCAACGACTTCAGAACCCAAGGGCACCAATAGACGCAAGTCGGGTAAAGGGTAGGTACCCGTCGATGAAACTCTGGTCTTCCAATGCTCACTCATTTTTTTCTTTTTTCTTTTTCTAGCATCTGGCGGAACCCTGATGGCATGGATACGCTATCCTTCTTCGCAAAGAATATCCAGTCTGGGCGGCAAGCAGAAAAAGTACCCTCGCAGCCACCGCCAATCCAGACTCCGCAGGGGGAGCACTCTGCTCGTCCAGAGTCACCTCTCGGCTTAGGTATCACTGCGGACAAGGATGAAATTGCCGGAACTCCAGAGCCAGAACTCGAGCCAGAACCAGCTTCCCATCAACCGACATCAACACAGAGGCCCGAGACATCTCATCAAAGGCCCGAATCGTCGCACTCAAAAGACGAGCATACCTTACACAGAAGTTACTATGACTTTGAAATCAGTCAGCCCAACCAGGAAGATATGTCCGCGAGTCCCCGCGGCTCTGAACGGATCAACCGAGTCAGCCACCGTCCAAGTCCGTTCTTTGCTTCTCCCTCTGTGGCTCGAGGCAAGCAAGCATGGCCGCATCGTTCACTGCTCGACCCCCAGCCCACCGCATCCAAGATTTTTTTCTCCCCCGGCGACTCCGAAGAAGATTCCCATCTTAACCAAAGACATCGCGAGCCTTCGAAGCGACCAAGCACACAAAATCCGCCTGCCAGCCAATCAAATTCGCGAAAGCGAGGACGCGGAGACTCGGACGATGATTCCAGTGATGACGACGATTTTGATCGTGACACCCGCACCCACGACGTGTCTGCACGGAGAGCCCAAATATTGACACGGACGCACCATGGCGAGAAGCGGCAGCGATTAGATGTCGAGACCCAACGCGGGTCAGTTGAGCTGCTCGAGGCTACCACTGCTAGCCAGTCATCACCTCGATCACAGCAAGCGCGGTCTGCAAACCAGGAGGCCTCTTCGCCTCAACCACCTCGAAAGGAGTCGCGCTGGCTCGCCGAGAATTCTTTGCCCAGTACGACGGATCCATCCTCTCTCAACACATATCCTGCCTACAAGGGACGACGAAGATGGTCGGACGAAGAAGATGAACGATTGCTCATGCTTGTGGCGCGATACGGCACTCAGTGGGCGGTGATTCAACGCCAAGATCAGATATGTCCTGCCAGTGAGGGTGGGCCGAAACTTGGAAACCGCACTCAAGTCAACATGAAAGATCGTGCGCGCACTCTCAAAAAATACTACATCAGGTACGTTTTCAAATGATCATTGATGAGATACGGTGCTCTTGATACTAAAGCTGTGAATAGATGCGGCCTTCCATTGCCTCTGAATTTTGATCATGTTACGGGCTGAGATGGAATCAACGTGGTGTGGATCGTGGGGACTGCTGGTCTCTTGCTTACGTCTTCCTTCTTTCGTTTTCGGGTGTGTCTGGCACAGGGCCTTTCTTTGTTTTTTTCTTTGTCATTGATATACCCCCTAACCGTTGTTGTTCATTTGTTCAATTCTTTCCCTTCAAGTCTTTTTGAGTTCGCCCTGTACATAATCTCGGGCCTCACGAATGTACATATTTGGACGTGGGCGTTGTTGACCCAATGACCGACAAGAGCGGAATTCATGACGGTTGAATTGGATTTGGTCTTGCGAAGCATTTAGCACATTTGAGTTTTCGTCGAGAGCAGGTTTGATCCCCTTGTTTACAGTCACCATACGATGTTGTGAGTCTTTCACCTACCGCATCCGGCTCATACTTAGACCCGAGGCTTCCACTCATATGGATTTGTTGAAAAGGTCTATCTAGTTCATTTGAAACGGAGATGAACAACAGTCTTCGCCGTGATGATCAACACTCATTTTCGAAAGAGCAGGAGGACCTCAAAACCCTCTGGAGATTCTTCACATTCATGCAGTGATCTCGGCCTGACAATTAGGTAGGGTTGGCCCAACTCGAGCTTTGGGCTGCATCACGCCCTCTACTACCTGCACAACGCATAAGCCTTCTTCATCTCTCTCAGGCGGCCCAGCCACAGACAGGGTCCCTTGAGAACAAGAGATGTCGGATTCCTTCTTTCCAGCCACTTTTCATTTCCCGCCCGATTCCCGATCGGATTCATATGTGCAAAGAGGGTCTCGAGAAGTAATCTCCATTGATGATCCATGCCCGGCATGCAAGCCTTCCACTGCCCCCCTCCCCCCCTTTCCCATCTCCCAGCGCTTGAACGAATGAAGACGAGATGTTCCTTACAGCAGGAAAGTCAGACCGGCCAGGAGGACACCAGCCAAAGACGATCCCTCACGCATGGAGCTGGCCGCGTTGAAGGTCGGCGTGGCCGAGGCGGTGGAGCTGGCAGAGCTCCAGGTTGCATCGGTGGTGGTGGCCATCGAAGCCGTCAGAGGAGTCGAGGTGGACGCGGCCACGACGATACCACCAGAAGCAGTTGCAGCTGCCTGGGCGGATGTCATGGAGCTGACAAAGTCGGAGGAGTCCTTGACGCTCAAGACGTTGAAGCTGACGTTGCTACCGCCTGTTGAACCGAGGAAGAGAACTCGGTCAGCCACAGACACTCGGAAGAAAAAAAAAACAAGCACCTGGAGCAATATGGGGGAGGGCCGATTTTGGTCTTACAGAAATCCTCTGGGAAACCAGGGCAGGCGGTCTTGCATTTGTCGTCGTCAATCTTGGAGGAGGGGGGCGGGACAGCATTGCTGCAAGCGCAGTGGTCGCCTTGGCTGACGACGGCAAACTTATAGTTGCCCTGTCGGCAGTGATCGGTACAGAAACCGTAGGAGTTGTAGACGTTGGTGGTCATGTTCTTGAGGTCGGGGACATCGGAATAACAGCCCACGGTGGGATAGAGTGTCGATGCACTCACGAGGGCAGGCATTGCCAGCGCCAGTGTGGCGAGAACTTGCGATGTATACATGTTTAGTCTTTGTTGTAGTTGGTGTTGTTTATTTTTTTTTGTTTCGAGGGGGAGGATATTATCGCAAAATCAAGCACCGGGCTGATAGAAAGATATCAAATTTTTCTTCTCTCTCTCTCACTCTCTCCTGTAAGACAGAGGGTCCGTCTTTATAAAAAGAACGATCCAAGGTGACTGGGTCACTCAGTGTTATGCTCCACATGGAGAGAGAACCCCCTGTCAGATTGTCAGATTAGTTCGCCCTGTTTTTCCCAACGTCACTCGTTCTTTCTGAAGAAAATTATGGAATTATGGGGAAAATAGCCCGGTCTCCACCGATCAAAGGGTCAATCAAAAGAAAGAGAAAGATCCAAAAGAGGATCCGCAATCATGAAATGTCTCACCTGTAAGAACATCCGTTGCGACCCTTCTACGGTCGTGCTGACGGGGGGGGGCGGTTGGTTAGGCTCATGCACCAACTTCCAGAAACTCGTTTGTCCGGCCGCTCGTTTACTACGACAATTTCGAATGAGGAAACGATTAGAATGAGGAAAGTACGTAATTGATGGAAATTGATTCAGAGATCTACCTCTCATTTAATGGGCCATGATGAGGATGATGATCCTGGTGAGAATCATACTAGCAATACCGAGTCAACCGACCATCAGACCGATAGAAATCAGCAATCATAATAATAGTAATGAATTGTGATTAGTACGGAGCCTCAGTGCGCCCCCAAAAAAGGTGGATCCTCTACCGACACCAACCAAACGTGCATGTCAGAATCCCCCCATTCGGATCGTGTCTGAAACGCTGATGCTCATGATTTTTCCTGTTCCTGGGTCAGTTCTTTGATTTGGAATATTTCCTGGTAATTCTAGCACTAATTGGATATGAGGATCGCTCGGAAAACTAATTAGCTTTAGTTTGCCCCCCCCCCCCCTCTTCTTAGCTCTACTTTTGCGCTCTGTTTAGGTGATAGTCGAGGATAATCATCAAGTCTGAAATCGAACTGGAGGGAGCGAGCAAGACCCTGATGGGAAAAAAAAAAGGGGGGATGGGGCAAAGGGAAGATGAATAATTAGAATCAGATACTCTCTACCTGTACCATGTCATGATAGACTTTGAGGAATGATCATCCCGCTTCGCTTCACAAAGTGATCCGATTATGGTTCGTCCTCCTCCCTTTCGTCAATCCCCCTTCCCTTCTGCTTTTTAGGAGACAAACACACCAATCCATTCGAGCCGTTTTGGATCCCTCCCTCCCCCCGGATATCCACCTCTCATCTGAAACCACATCCGGTCAGACCCCCCCCCAAAACTCCCCCAACTTTAGATCCCCTTGCCTACGGGAGAGGCTCCGAGATCAGTCGCCACTCGCCACTGACTGTGAGAATGAATGGCTGAGGAAGAGTCAGAAGGGTACATGACTGGTCAGAGATTTGGAAAATCTTGTGCATAAGTAAGTACAAACATTCTATACATGGGACTTGAGCCAGGGGTTGATCAGCCAAAGCGGCAGATGAGGATGGACGGGAAAACAAAGCAATGCCGAGGTACGTATGGATCGATGTCAACTACAGTACTACAGTATATGGTCATATGTGTGTGGTCACTGCCAATTTGTGTAGCGATATACCTATCAGGTATGTGTACCACTACCGGGAACTGACTACTGCAATCAATTGGCCTGCAATACCTAGTAGTACATTGTGTGTGTGTGACCTTCCAAGTATGGCTGGGCACATTATTGCTGGCTCATGATCGGGGCGGTCAAGGGAGGCGACCAGTTTTGATGTTTGCATTTCTCCCAATTCGGAAAGTCTGCGAATGCTGTTCCCCGCATGATCCATCTCACCTTTTATCGGTTCCATTTGGATTCAAGGAGTCCTACAGTATACGCTTGGTTAAATTTGGAAGTTCATCATATTTGAGCTTGAGAAATGTCCAAGTCGGGAAATTGGGAAGCTCAACAAGAGCTACATGGTTGAGGGGCATCCTTGTTCTACCAGTCTCTTTCCTACTAAGTTTTCCTTAGTGCCGGTCGAAATTTCAGCTGGCCCCCATCAAAGACAAGTCAGTCTACACTGAATGCCCATGGTGTGATACCACCTTCTCGCAATATATGCTGTATTAGATCACCCAGACTTAATCAGTCCAATGGTCAAAAGCACGGATGAGATCTAGACAATTCAACAAAGAATCAGCTCAGTCAGCAATGGTCGATTGGAAAGTAACACGGCAAACAGCCACCCATGACATATGCAAACATACCGTAATAGACCATGATTCCCTCCAGATGAACATCGAGGTGGACCCGTTCATCCACCGTGTGGATATTATACCAGCCACCCTGGCGGGATGGACTCCATCGGTAGATGTTCTTCGTCAAAGACCAGTAGAAACGCGTGTCGGTGTTTCCAGTCATGATGTCTCCAGTAACCACAACCGTCGGGGTCGACTTGGATTCCGCACTGTCTTTGGAAATCAACGGGTTCGGGTGGGATTCAAAGACACTCCGTGCCACGCCCGAGAATCGCGCCCAGGTCTTGGAGGTCAAGGGGTCGGTGGGAGAGATGGGAGCAGGACTAAGAGGCTCCATGAGTGGTGAAAGGGTCAGAGTACGATCGCCCGTTCCGCCAAATTCGTCTCTGGTAGTGGCCATTCCAGGGAAATCGACGTGAAGAGTGACGTTGTGGGCATCGGCGATGGGTTTGATGATCCGGACGGCACGATCGCGCAGTTGGTCGGGGGTCATGTGCAATGCAACGCGATAATTGACCACTGCGGAAGTTTTCTCCGGCAGAGCATTCGTCTTGACACCACCGTTGAAGAGATCGGCCGCTTGGGAGGTTTGGAGGGTATACCGGACCGCGCGACCACGGGAGTTGGCGATGGCCTCGGCGAGCGCTTCAGGGTCGCCTTCCGCCAGTTTGTCGGCGAGCCAAGGCTCAACAGAGTCCGGCGAATACCGGGTTTGACATTCAAGCGTCCCAAAAGACGGATGCGAGGGATCAAGACGTGGGGAGAACAGTTCTTTGCGTTCCAGCTCGTAGATGATCTCAGACATGATCCCAATGCCCGTATGCGCAGGCGGCACACTACTGTGACCTCCCGGGACGGCAAGCTCCAGCACCAGGTCAAGGCTCCCCTTTTCGCCGACAGCGGGTAGGGCGTAGAGAACATTGCTATCGTTGCCGAGGCTCTGCAAGCCTGTGCCACCCTCATCGAGGACAAACTCGAAGCTATCCTTGCCGTATCTCTCCTCGAGGACGGCGGAGATGGAGCCCGCTCCGAGGAAGCCGTGCGACTCTTCGTCGAATCCAAAGGCGAGAACAATCGTGCGCTGAGGACGCCATTTCTGCGAGAGAAGATCTTCCACGCCCGAAAGTACGCCGATCAGGGTGTTTTTACAGTCGCTCGAGCCGCGGCCCCAGATCCACTCGCCGTCAAAGAGACCGGAGAAGGGAGGATGCGTCCAGTCGGAGGGGTCATCAATTGGCACGACGTCCTGATGTGCCATGAACAAGATCGGTTTACGAGCGGTATCACTTCCCTGTAGAGTGAAGACTAGGCCCAAGCGATTGACGTGTTCTACTTTTGCTTTGGCGTGACTGGATAGATACAGTGGGCGAGGATCTGGTTAGTGCACAGCCAGTAAGGACTATAACTGTATGCCTGGTTGACAATGAGATAGAGCACTCACATTAGAGGGAACATCTCCTCGAGAAGCGATTGAAACTTGACAATTGGCTCAAAGGACTCATCATATGGATCTGTCGCAAAATCGCCCACGGTCGTCGGGACTTGCACTGCCCGAGACAGCCGCGTTGCCTGACGCGCACGGAACTCCTTATCCTTGAGAAAATCCAAGGAAGAATGGAATCCATCCTCGGGCAGTGTAATCTTGGGTGCTTGCGGACAGACCTCACTTTTGGCAGCAAACGGATTCAACGTCTTGAGTCCTTTGGTGATCTTGCCTGAGAGCACCACTTGCGGGGGAATGCCCAGAGCAAGAGCTGTGGGCACCGATGCCCATCCTAGAAGCGTTGAGCCTTTCATGGTGATGGTAGATGTGGGGGAAGAAAAGGGAAGAAGAAACCAAAAAGGTCGTCCGGCACCTCGATTCCAATTATCGTCGTCGAGCAGGTGACGTCTGCATCTTCATTCGTTTTCACGTCTCCGCTTCTTATCTTTTTCCCCCTCACGACACGCGCCGCTCCGTCGGCCCCCCGCGGCTGTGGCTGCAACTGTGGTGTTACCCCAACGCCATCAGACCAAGTTGGTTGGATAGTTGCCGAGACGATCGGCAAAGGAAGTGATCAAATCTGGAGTCATGGTGTGGCATCGGAATCGATGGAAGACAAGAGGTCGGAACGGACCTGTTCTAGAGGTACTCGGCCTGCCGCCTCACGGAGTCGTTGGAGACTGTCACTTTGAATTTATTCAACAACGCATACAAGATACGGACCACTACATTTCAAGATAGCTTTGAATATTGCAAGAATTTGGGATGAATCCTCGGCGCTATCGTCCGTACGATAGGCTATCTTGTGGTTCAATTCAGAGGCACCAAGAGTATGGCATTAGGTGGGACATAGGATTGTCAAGCTAGGCTGCGATTGACGAGCTTTTGAAAATCTATGATAGTCATAATAAGAATAAGAATAAGAATAATGGACTTGATTTAATGGTCGACTCAAATCCATCTTCAGGAGCAGTACGAGAGCGCATTCTGTCTCCCAACTCCGCTTTGCACATAGTAGCGTGCCTGACATCTCGACGCCATTGAAACAAAGAGCGCATTATCAAGCCCTACCATTTGGAAAAGCACAGCGAGCTAATCAATGGGTATCAAGACATACAGTGACGCAATCGCAAGGCCAAGAATGAGGATATCACAGTGAGCGAGCGGCGATCGGCACACCACGATCATGTGCGAGAAAATGGTAGGAAAGAAGAATTGACAGGAAGCGAACAGAAGAATCCTCCCTCTTTACGCAACGAGAAGCGGCGCAAAGGAGCTACCCATCACTGGTCGTGCAACAAAAGTGATTCCGGGGTAACTAAGGTTGGTCAGCAAACGGCTCAAGTGGTGGCCAGGATGAACGGTTTCGAATGTACTCACTCTCCCGAGACGGTGTCATAGAGATCGGTCAAGGCGCGGTTCGTCGGAGTCTCGTTGATCCATTTGGCGAGGTCGTTGATAAACATATCCCGTGTAGAGGTACTGGCAATGGCGGCAACAAAACACTCCCAGTCACCTAGAAACATGTCAGCCCGTGTTACCTGCAAGAATCTGGATTATATCGAGCGAAACTCACCCTTGGTGTATGTGTGGCGCGTGTCCAACGGCACACCATAGTTGTTAGTAACGGTAGGGTAAAAGTCGCTCTGCATCTGGTAAACACTTTGAGGCACCAAGTGCAGCCCAAGCTGAGTATCGGCAAACAGATTGTAGAGAAGACCTACGGATACCATGAGCATTGCAATTCATTCCAAAGCCGGTATTAAAAAGGAGGGGGGGAGGGTTGAAAAAAAACCATACCGTGGCTGTTCTCATCCCCATACGATAGGGTGGTGTGAGGGGGGTTGGCCTTTGAGTTGATGGCCAGAGTCTGCCACTGAGCGATGTAGTCGTGAGCGATCTTGGAATAGCTCTTGGCATCATCAGCATGGCCCGTGTCTTCAGCAATCACGGACATGGCCTGAATTCCAATCATTCCCTTCAAGGCCAGGTTGGTTTGGTTACTTATCGGAAAAGTCAGAGTCACTTCACTAATCTTCACTTGGATGGTTTTCTGATGCACTCACGCTAGAGATCCCGCAAAGTCGTCGGTAGAAATCTGATTTGCTGGGTATAAGGCCTCGTCCACCAGGTAGCTGACCCACTTCTTGAGGATGTTGTAGTGAGCGTGAAGATAGTCCGTATCCCCAGCCTTTTGGGCGTAAGCCAAGGTCATGATGATCATGTTTCCACATTCCTCCAGAGGCATCGCCTCATCTTTCCCGTCGTTGTGCCCAGTGGCGTTAGGGTAGCTGGAGCCCAGGTCGTGCATGGCATAGCTCTGAGGGTAGTACCCGCTCTCTTGATTGATGAACAAGGGATCCAAAACCAGCTTCAGATATTGCGGGTTGGCGTACAAGAAGATTGGATACGCAGGGAAGATCACGTCGACGGTATTCATGTTACCATCCGAGGAAATCTCTTTCAGGAAGACATAGGTCCGATCCGGCGTACCGCACAGTTGGGTGGCACCGAAGGCTTGTCGGGCTGACAGCGAGGTCAGAGTGAGATAGTTCTGGCCGGCAGCCGCAATGGAGTCTTTGGCAACCTTGCTATCAAAGGAGCTCGACAGATCCGTTGACTCTGCAAAGTCCTTGTGAAAGAATGTCAGGGCCGCCACGTCGGTGTTGAAGTAGCTTTTCCACAGAGAAGGGACAGGAGCATAACCAGACGCGCCCTCGAATTGAATAGCCTCGTCCTGCGTGAGACCAAGAGAGAAAAGAGTGCTGACGGGCGTTGACGTGACCTTACCCAGGTTGGATGCGAATCCAAACACTGGCCAGTCCTTGTTGATCGCGCGGTAGTTGGTGTCCACGCCGTTGGTGAGGGCTCCATTGTTTGTGAATTGCCCTCGCACCACCGAGTCTTGGCCAGACTGGTGGGTCATTCCCTTGGTGGCGTCGGTTGCCCAGTACCAGTTACCCCAGTCGGCTTGTTGGTTTGTTTCGGAGAAGGCCAATTGAGTCTGTCGGAACACCTTGTGATATGCGACACCCTCTGACGTTCCATAATCCCACTGTGCGACGGCGGAATGGTCACCAGCCACCCATTCTATCCAAAATTAGTATGCTGGGAAGGCATAGCACAGGGGTCACTGAAGACAAACCGGCAGAAATATCCGCGTAAAGCTGCACATCATGCTCATTGCCATCCAAAGAGGAGACATCGACGTTCAAATAAGTGAAGACGAGAGATTGACGCTTAAAATCGTCTGGTGTGAGTGGAGACATGAAAGTGATGTTCATTTCGACTTTGCCGCCCACGTTCATTGTGAAGATACTCTTGGTGGAAGTGTATTCGAAGGCCGTTTGATCCACCAGCTTGGTGTTGGGGAGACCCATCCAAGTATAGGTGGTGCCATCTACGCGAATCAAACCACACCAACCCGTCACTTGGTTACTATAAGTACACTCGTTAGTGATGCATCCCATGCAATAATGTGAACATCGTCGCCGTCGAGCTTCTCACGTACTTCCAAAAGACAGGCCACTGTCCGGCCAAATATCCCCCGTTGCCACCATCCCTGCCGGCATCCTGCCAGGTACTCAAATAAGGGGACTTGACAGCCAGCGGCAACGCTGGGGGACGTGCAGGCGAGAAGGTTGACGCGGCACCAACACAGGCAACCAGCGACGCCGTCAAAACCCCGATGTCTCTCAGCCGCATTGTGGTTATTGATTCCAATTCAGCGAGTCAATGCGAATAGGAAGAAAGGAAAGTAAGGTAAGGAGTGGACGGAACCACAATGCTCAGGCTGGAAGCTTCTGTATGCTCATCAGCAATACCAGAGCTGTAATGCCAACAGAAAAAATAACAACTGTGGGATTTGAAGGAGAGACGAGAGTTGTTGGACAGGAAGATGGTTGGAACAGAAGGGCGATTGTTTGAAAACCGGCGCGGCGAGATAAAATCTACCCCAGGCTGGTTGAGAAATGATATCCGAGGCAGTGATTGGCGTCTTTGTTGACTGGAATGCCACGAATGTTTTTATACACAAAGCTCCAGACCCCCTCAAAACTAAAAAGACAGGGGGGGGAGGGGAGGCTTTTTGGAGTCACCAAGACCTTGATCCGCATACCACAGTGCGCTCTCCACCATCCCACTCAGAAAGAGGCCCGGCGCATGGACAAGAAAAATTGCATGAAGCAGCCGACCTAGCCGTGCCTGAGCACACAGGTCAGGACCAGGGCGTCTGCTGATCAACGTCAGTATGCATTTGCACTCCGAAGATCCGGGGCGGAGCGACGTGAGAACAAATAATGAAAAACAAAAAGTAGGGGAAATATGGAGCCATGTGGGTAGCTCATCAGCGATAGGACAGCAGATATCCCAATATATGCGAGGGGTCCGGTAGGGATGCTGAAGATGAAGATCACGTTTGCGTCCAGACCGACAAGATTCATATGGCCCCCCACATGGAGGATTCTGTTTCTGCCAAGGAGGAAACAAGCAGATCGACAGGAAAGAACCCAAAACACAGCCAGAGGAGAGCAAAAGAAAAGGAATGAGGGGGGGAGGGAGAGACAGCTCATGTTTGAGATGATTCGGCCCGCAGGTTAAGTCCGCGGTCTTTTTTCCGATTGGGATGAGAGATTCCACGTTCACAATTGGGCCAAGAAGGGGAGCCTGAGCTTACATCTGAACTGGATGGAACAAGCAGCGGTCCATGCAATGATCGACGCCCGGTGGCGCTGGAAAGGCGCGAGAAGGTTTAGTGCCCTTGGCAGGTGATAAAATGACTGAATCGAAAATCAAGCTCGTCTGGCAAGACAAGAAATGATGGCATTCACACGAGTCGCTTTCTCAGCCAAAAATGAGAGTATACCTGGAGAATCTCAAGGAGACTCGGGATAAAGAGCGTGTTGATCCACAGCCAAAAGAGTGCGGGAAAGGAAACCAGAAGGAAGGTTGTCTCGTGTTCTCTTAAGAGCATCCTTTGGGATTCTCGAGGGGGAGGTACCTGCCTCACCAGCACGCGAGGCTCGACGCGACATGACGCCGTTCGCGGGGAAAGCACGTTGAAGTTTGGGATATTCCCGGGGGAAAGAATGAATGCCGGAGGTGCCATCAGGTGGACACTCTTCGATTCCCAGGAACTTGTCTCGCAGATCGACCAACGCATTCATGCCCTTGGTCTATTCGGCACTGCATCGGATTGCGGCTCGCACGAAAGCCCTGGTGGTCTTTGGAGCCAGTGTGTTTCTTTCCACCTGCACTGGATGCGAAGCAACAAAGACATCCCTTACGTGTGACAACTGGTCATTTCAGCGTCATTACTGAAGTAGAGCCTTGATGGATTAGGCCTCGAGGGTCAACATTGAGATCAATGCTATTGCACGAAAGCCCTTTGAGGTGGAAATATCGTCGTGCAACGTGGCGAACTAAGCCTGGAGTATGGGCTGTGAACAGACCTCCTTACTGGGATGGGGGGGGGGAAGAGGTCTTGTGACATGTCAGATCGATGGATGGCTTTTTCTCAGGTGGGACGATGGAGTAGTGAGAAGTGAGGTGTAGAGATTTAGAGGGATTTAGAGGGAATCCGGAGGTCAGACGCGAGTCACGCAGCCGGGACGTGGCACCCTCACCGCGATGCACATGAGCATCAGATACATCTCGTCATGGATCATCGAGAGAGCCAGGCTGCAATAATGCGGGCTGTTCCTGGAAACCAAGTCGCAGGACTGGCGGGGTGGCACCCGCGGATGATCCGCGACAGAGACAGGTACACCAACAATATGAGCCCTTCTGGTTTTGTTGTCTCTTCAATGACCTGTCTCGATCCATGGGTCACGACTCAAAAAAATTATATCCGGAATGGAAGACTGACGATGAACGCGATCGTCTTCCACGGAGTTATCGAAGAGAGGCCACTTTAGGAGAAAACTCCGAAATCACCCTAGTTGGGCTGCTTGGTTTACTGACCAGTTTCCGGTCACTTGAATCCTTCCATCAGGTCCACCGACTCGCTTTCAAGGATGTAACGGTAAGCAGACAGAATCATCTCGCAAGCTTCAAGGGCCCTCGTTGATACCATCGGCAGTTGACTTTCTCCGAGCACCTTTTTCCCTTGCTGATTGACCGCCTTCGAGTCGCGTGATCGACCCTCTCTACCTTCGCGAAGTTTATCCCCGCAGTCCCACCCAACACACCCCTGCTTGCTTGCACGCATCAACGATCAGATTGAATCACCGTCCTTGTGACGACGATCTTCTGCATCTACCAAACGCTCCATGTCATAACCATCCACGATGCTAGATCGTCATCTGGTCGTATTCGTTTGACCCCACACGACCCCGTATGTACCCGTGAACCCGTCTGACAAGATCACGTTCCTCAACGGTGGCCGCTTGGGACTAGTCGACGACTCGTGGCTCGTGGTGCAACCTCAACGATCATCGTGGCCAACCTCCGCCCGTCCGCGGAGAAAAGACACCAAATCAGACCAACAAACAAGTCAAGAAAAAAAAATAAAACCACAAAAATGGCCCTGACTGAAATCTTCAAAGTCCCAATTGAAGGTCACCAGCCATATGATCACACCTCCACCCTACACACTTCCCCAATCCAGTAGGTACATTGAACTTGGAATGAATCCCTCACAAGCCTCCAACTTGATCGAGGCCTCTCATCGAAAGGAGAGTTTGTTTTCCTACATAAATCGCAAGTCTCTAGGTATTACCCGTCAAACTACCTGCTCTATATACAACAAACACACCGGTGTCGAGTAATACTCGATAGAAATCAGAGAGCCACGGGCAAAAATTCATTATTCGCGGAGCGGACAGCATCAGGTCATCAGAACTCCCATCCAACTGGCCCAAATTTCGTATCCATCAAATAGACAAATCAACTTGCAAAGTCCAGCATCCCCCACATCCATGCCCGATCACAACCGCCTTTCACGCGGACCAGGCCAAGGCACGCGATCGACCCTGGGCAACACAGGGGTTACATAGGGACTAGAGGAATATAATCGACTTCTAGACTATACTCCATTCACCTTTCAAAGTTGGAGACTATACACAACGAGACTCTCCAGCCCTACATGAACCAACCATTTACTTCAACTATCCCCGCACTCTACCAATGGGAGGATCCCCCGCACTCTCCACACTTTCGGCCTTAAGGTTGCTGACCCGATGAATGGATTCTGCATGGATGATGGATGACTGATGACCATGCACGCAGTATCATGCGATCAAGCCACTTGCCAAAAGTGAAAATTGCTTTGTTCTATCAAAAAAAAAAAATTAGACAACAATTCAGTTACCCAAAAACCAACAGACTCATTCACCCTTGTCGATCTATTCAAAGCAGCATCATAATCGTCGATCCTCCAACACGAATACTACATCAATAGAGTCTCTCGGCTCCTAAGAGCGAACAGGAACAACCCATACCAAGAGTAGATCTCTTAAACGAACAGGAAGAAAGGCATCTATTATCAATCATGATTGCCCGGTCATGTGGACATGCACATTCAAAATCGGAAGGTGGTGATGGGCTAAGTTAGCCAGGAAAGGAATCACCTCTTGGAGAAGGTGAGGAAACGCACGTATCGGAAATAGACGAAACATGAACTCTTTCTCTTTTTCTTTGGTCTGGCTGCAACTGCCCCAGATTGAATATAAGTGCAAACCTGAAAGCGAGTTTAGATGAATTTGCAACCCGAGTTCAAGGATGGGGAATGGATGTGAATTGAATTTTCCTAAGAGCAAAGGTATGATCAGGTTACTAACTCGGCGGAGATGCTACTTCTGCGTGTCTGTGGAAATCGTGGAATATCCGGGGCTGCTGTTACGGTAGGTGGATGCCTTTGTTGGTGATATGGCTGATTTTCGGTTTGGAGATGGGAGTGCACAAATCAAGACTGGAAGATCCTGATCAGAGACTCTCTACAGATTTGATCAGATGTACTTCCTGTAGCTCGTATCACTTTTCATTAGAAGAGTCTTGGACATGTTTGGATCTGATCGAGGCCTACCCTTGAATACAGTAGATGCCGATAGGTGGGCATGTTGTCAGTAGTTTTGATGGTAGATTAGTTGGCCAATACAGCCCACACTCGGCGGAACAGTCTCAAGTTCACACAAGCAGCATTCAATCGAGCGTGGATCTCGATCCATTCCTCCAATTAATCAATAAGCTCCCTCGGTGCCCATCGAATTTCCCATTCCAAGTCATCAAGGGGGGAAAAGAAATAATTTTTGAATCCACTGGTCACTTCAATTCAGGACGAGCTCCTGGCCAGCTCAATACAAAACTCCCCCCAATCACTCCCCGTCGCCGAGCTCATCACTTCCTCCGCAATCGCCTCTTCGATTCGCTCATTATATCGTCTGCGATACTCAATCTTGACCTGCTCTAAATGTCGCGGCTCCCAGTGCAGCCGCACCAGGCGGGAGATCAAAAGCTCGGACCGTTCGCGACCAGTTCGGGATTCCCGCACCGCCTGGTGAAGGAGGAGAGCATCGCGCATGGGTCGATTGATGGCACCGTTGAGGATGTGAGCGAGTGTTTCACCCTGTCAGATCGAAAGATTTCAGATTAGTATCGACGCACTCTAATGCTCAAAACTTGGAACAACACTGTGGCAGGCAAGTGATCCGGGGAACCGGACGTAAAAAAAAAAAGAAAAGAAAAGAAAAAGAAAAACATACCACCAAATTCCTTGACTTTGCAATCATCGCTCGGGCAAAATTCGTTCGATACACCGCTTCGTATTCACGCAACACTTCTCGCAGATGCGTATCACTCCGCGTCACAATGACATTGATCATGGCCGTTTCACCCCCCTCTCGAGAAATCAGCGCGCGATGCAAATCCTGCACATCCTGTCGAATCAATCGGTCGTCGATTGGCTCGCGCTCTTCCTGCCGACGTTCCTCCAATGCGAGCAGCACAGCCGTGCGGAATTTATCCGCTTTCAGCTCGGCGCGCATGCACCGCTCCAGACTGTTGTCGTACCGAGTATCCCGGAAGGAGGACTTGATCTCACGAATTGCGGCGTTGGAACGGCCGATGAGTGATTCAATCAGCAGCTCCCGCCGAGAAGTACCGGCTTGATAGTAACAGTTTGCCCAGTATGCCTCGGATTCCCAGCGTCCCAGAGCCGTCGCGTAGGCGACTTTGCCAAAGGAAGAGTTGCCCAGCTTGAGACGAATATGTTTGGCAAGATTGATGCCTTTGCCTTGCATCTTGACGCGATTTTTGTATTCAGCGCGGAGGAGAAGAATCTCGTCGCTCGTCAGACGGGGGAGAACTCGAATGATGGTCTTATTGTCGATGGTGCGATGGCTCAAAGCAGACTGCATGTCAAGCGCATCGCCGGCGGCATCATAGAATGAAACACGCTTGCGCCCGCTACCAGGCGTGATAACCACCATACGATCACGCTCGCGATCGCGGTCATGCGACACGCCCGAGTCATGACGGTGATGACGTCTGTCATCCTTGATGCGGGAATCCCGGTCTTTCTCCTTCTCTCTTGCCTTGTCCTTGCTGCTCATATAACGCACCTCCCTCTCGCTAGTTGAGGACTTGGAGCGAGTGTGTTTCTTGAGCCGTCCTGATTCGGAATTTGACGAGCCTCCATCAAGTGGCTCCATGTCAGAGAGATCATCATCGCGTGCGGGCATGACGATTGGAGACGGCATGGGCGAGATGGATTGATACGTCCCATGATAGGCTTCCAGAAGAGGACTGGCCGGAGGATGACCGGCAGTCAGACTCTGGCCGCCCGTGACGGCGAGGTTGTTCGCCGATGATACAGACAGACTATGCGGACGGCCTCGTCCCCCACCGGGCGTGATCTCAATCAACTGCGAGGGTGCCGACTGCTGTTGCGGACCCAATCCTGAGCCATGACCTTGTCCGTGTCTATATTGCAGCTGAGTGGGCGGTTGCTGGTACTGGTAATGTGGTTCCTGAGCCGCCGGCGGCGACGGTGGTGACGAACGAGGCTGCGGCTGCGGCTGTGGTTGCGGTTGCGGCTGCGGCTTCTTCAGACTGAACTGCGGTTCACTACTATACCTATACGGCAACGCAGGTTGGGATTCACGAGTGCCAACTTGTTCTGCCGCGGACGCCGTATAAGGCTGGACTGGGGTCACTTTGGAGGTATACCGAACATTTGGGTCAACCTGAGCGTATTGATACTGGGCCGGCTGGGCGTAATAGCCTGACAACGAAGCTGGGGCATTCACAGAAGCAGCTGAAACGGTACGATTGTAAGAACCTGAAGAACTCTGAGTATATGCAACCTGCGACTGTGGTATTTCCATCGGGGTCGAAGGGACCGATGTGGTAGGCGCTCCGGTATATGGCGAAGCTGAAGGGAAGCCTCCCGGCATAGTAGAGGGCGGTCCCGCTTGCGAAGAAGGGTGCGATGCTGGTGGAATGAACCCGGGCCGCTCACATTCGGGTATTGGAGCCCATTCTGATGACCTCGGGTCAGGATGACCGTGGTATTCAGGTCCTCCCATCTGTGCATACTGGTAATTACCTGGACGCGCATAGCTGGGACGATCGCCCGGGGTATCGCCCGGGGTATCGCCATATGCGAGCCCGTCATCCGAATCCTCGTCCGAGTCATTCAGCCGAGAATCACGGGCCAAAGGGGACGAGGGTCGTTGGCGGTGCGTTTGCGCAGCGTAATCACGCGGGTCCCTCAAAGTGTCGCGAGAGAGAGACTCTCGAGACCCTCTTGGGTCGGATCCCTTGAGTGAATCTTTTGAATTCCTTGGATCGGTGTATTCGCGTGTATCTTTAAAAGAGTCCCTTGAGCCCCTGGGATCGGTGTGACCGGAGTCTCCCAACGAGTCCTTGGATCCTCTCGGATCTCGCGAATCCCTGGGCCGAACTTTTCTGAGATCTCTGTCTTCGTCCGAGTGCTCGTATCGAGCATCCTCGCGCTGACGACGGTCGTGGTGATCTCCACGCCGCCTACGACTATCATCGGAATCCGACCTCTCAACATCGTACCGTCCTGTCGTGCGAGGTACACGGGAGCTTGACCGGCTGCCCTCTCCGCCTGACTCGCGCAGTCTTTCTTCCTTCATCAACTTATACCGGCGATCAACCTCAGCTTCCACATCCGGGTCATAATCCCGGGACGATTTCCCCGATCGAGATGACCGAGGTGCAATTTCGACAGCAGGCGAGCGCGCACGCGGTAGGTCATAATCTCTACTCGAGGACGACTTGGTGGTCACTTCCACCGCAGGAGATCGCGAACGCGGTCTTGAGCGCGGTGGTTCCAGGTCGACGGTGGAGGTACGACCATCGCGCGATCGCGAACGCTCGCGGATACGACCTGGAGATTTGGAACGGGAGCGCGACCGCGGATCATTGACTTGGAGGGACATGGCGATCCGAGGGTCTCCAGTAGAGTGGTGGGCCACAAAGACTGAAGTGGTGTTTTATCTTCTACCGGAAAAATGAAGTATGGACTCTAATCTCCAGACCAGACACCGCGTGGTCAACGTCGGTGAGCTCCTTGCACACAAACAAAGAGATACCTGTCGTCCGAGTCCCAGAGCCGAATTTCGTGTGCCTGATCTGTGCGAGAAGCGGGGGAGACCAGAATCGACTGTCCCTTTTATGAAGAGCGCGTGGGAACGGTGGGCTCGACGATACCCTCGTACTGGATTGAGCTATGACCCCCCACCTCCGTCGCAATCGGGCCGGTTGAGGTATCGTAGCAACGTGAAGGGGAGTAAATGTCGAGTCAAACAACGACTGAGAGAGAAGCGAAAATAGAAGAGGGGAAAAAGAAAGCTACAAAGACTGAACCGAGAAAGACTCAGCATTCCCACGGGTGGTCATCGCACAGAAAAGCACCGGCCAGACCTCAGGCGAAGCAGACCTTGTCGAGGTGCATGAAGAGGCTCGTCTGTATGGCATGCCCTACAAGGTGCATCGGCGAGGAAACCTGCAGCCCACACGGTCAGCCCGCCCTGATGCCTGCCAAAGTCTGCTTCAGACGCCTCTTGACTGGTCCGCCCAAGACACTATCAAGGTTCAAGGGCTCTCTCAGTGCGCGCTAAATGGCCCTCCAGGCGGGGGCCTCCTCACAGGCCCCATGCGGCATGCAGTCGCCTCTCCAGGCTGCTGATAGGCCTCCATTAGAAGGTCGGCTTACGATCATCTGCCAAGGATCGTGGATTCATGCAGCGTTCAGCCGCTCGAGGAGTCATCTGACGAATCATTGGGCGGTGAGAGCATTCGTGGTGGGTCTTTCACCCCCCAGCTGAGGGAGGAACCGCCCAAGGCACTTGCCGTGTCGGTTACATGGTCATGGCTTGATTGGCCTACAGTTTGTAGTTTGTACAGTATACGCAAGGACGTGAAAGGGAATCAACGTGAAGGATAGCCAGTCCCACAAGGAATGATAATTGCGAAAGATTTCACAGCCTGGACTGGGTGCAGGAGATGCGAATGAAGAGGACATAGAAACAGGTAAGAATGTAGAGGGTCAATAATTCGTTCATAAGAAATGAAACACAATGAAGCCATGGGGCATAGATACAGCCAGCAGTGGTAAATGTAGGCAGTGGCGACACGGCTGCTGAGGAGTCATACTCAGACAAGAAGAGAAGGTAAGATGTTGAAGGTGATAATCCTTTGCCGTACGGACACGGCGCCAAGAGGGAATAGAAGGCCAGTAACAAAAAGAAGATAAAAAAAAAACTCTTGGGGTATGTACGAGAAGATTGCGCGCTCTGCGAACAGGCAAAATAAGAAGAGGAGAAAATCAAACCGAACACGATGCACATCGAAGACGGGAGAATGGGGGACAGGCGATGGGGCTGTAGTGGTCTCAATTCTTGCGAGGCGACGATTACCGCGTACGACGACCATCCACACCGGGTCCCATACGACCGGCATACGATTTCTTCGCAGGCAACGGCGAAGTTGGCTGGCCATTGCGATTGAGACGATTGGTTCGCCAACGCTCGTACCAAACAACGCGACTGGCTTCACGCATCTCCGCGCGCCAGTCACTGAAGACCGAGTCCTTCAGACGCACAAAATCACAGTGCGTCGGGTCATATGGATCGGCGAATCCCCACGGGAATCGACGTCCCACGGGCTGTTCTCCAGACGCCAATGAGTGAGGATCGGGGGAGAGGATTGAGAAAGGAACGTGAGGATTGAAAGAAGACGAGGCGCCGAAGGAGCTTTGGCTTCGCTGAGAGGGCGACTGCGGCACGCGTGGCTGCAATTGTTCGTCCGCGGTCGATTCACCCTGGTTTCCACTTGTTTCCTCGCCTGAGCCGCCGGTGGGATGGTCCGCAGTTCCATTCGCGGTTAGGGATACCTCTTCGTGGACCGACTCTTCCTCATCTGCACTCTCTGACGAGGTGTACTCTTCCTGATCTTCAAGCGTCAGGATCTCCAGAGGATCGATGTTGGCTTTCTTCAAGCTACTCCAGACCGCCTTGCGGAGGAACGCCATGTGTGCCGTGGTGATGGTATCCGCCTTGCTGATCACAGGCACAATGGTGGTCTTACCCATCATGGTACGCAGCACCTGCAAGTCCAAGTTCTGATCCAGCACGCCGACAACTGGCGCATCACCGGCTTTGGCTGTTCCGTTGGCGACGCGCTCGGAAGCGGCAATATTCTCATCCAAGCGAACGGGGTCCAGTAACAAAAAGGTACAATGGATGTGGGTATCACGAGCATTGGGAGAGCGCACCACCTTCATCTCCTCGGCCAATGTTTCCTCGAATTTGCTCTCCAGGAAGCCCGTCACGGCTCCCATCTGGAGATCGGCAATGTTTCGTTCCAGGCCGATCGAGTCCCACAAGGTCAGACCAACACGCTCCCCATCGATTTCTGTCTCCAGGTATTGCGAGGTAAACCCATCGTAAGCCGATGTTTGTGATTCGAGCTCTTCCAGCTCTTCTGGGCTACGCGTGGGATGTTTGTGCGGAGGCATGGTCAACGCCGAGCGCAAAAAGTTAATGAACGAAGTCTTGCCCGCATTGCGTGCTCCGACAACCAGCACACTAATCGGCTCTTGGTTAGCTCAGATTCAGGACGTTTGATCGAGACCCAGGCTTCCCGGTGTTTGGTGAGGGTCATGGACTGCCTGGGCCTAGGAACCTCACGGAGATTCAACTTACTTGTAAGGAGTGGGGTCCTTCCGGCGGCGAATCCGACGGGGACTGTTGACGTTGCTCATGGCACTGCTTGCATAGCTGTATCGACCACGGTGAGTCATGCTCTCGGTGCGGGCGTAGGGATCCATGGCGGAGGACGGGGGCCTTGTTGACGCGCTGGAGACAGCAGCGCCAGACTGAGGGCGAGGCATTGGGGGCGAGGCCGCGATCGTATCACGCTCTTCACCCCCAAAGGTCTCCAACTGCGGTGGAGGAGCCAGATCAGGCAAACGAGGGGCACTCTGAGGGGCGTGAGCGTCGCGCTGACGACGAAGTTCATCTTCCATGGCTTGAGTCTTGTTCATTCTCTTGCGGCTGCCTGAGGCTTTGCGGTCGCCCAGCGGTTCAGTAGATTTGGAACGACGGAGAAAGCCGAGTGAACTGCGGCGGGCGGCTTGATTGTTTTCAGCGAGTAACGCGTCGGAAGGAGCGTGGGTGGACGTGGGTGTGGCCATTTTGGGGAAGGTTCTTGAGGTTACTGTCTTATGTTGTGGGCGCTGCGATGGGCAGTGGGCAATGGCCAGTGCGTGTGGAAATTGGGGATAGTGCCGTGGTCACTAGTCCTATTCTAGGAGACTTGGGCGGAGATGTCACAATCTATGTTTCAAGGCCACCTTGTTAGTTTCACGTATAGTGACTGGCACCATGCATCGCCGGGATTCCATTGCGTATGGGGGACGTCCGTCAGACATGATGACTTTGTCCCTTTCCCCGCGTGCGGAGTCTGCGGAAACATGTCCCACCCGATCGATGGCACTTCAGGAACCAAGTAAGGGGCAACGGCACTCACGTGGGATACACGAGGTCGATCCGGATCAACCAGTTGGTACTTGAGAGTGAAAATTGAGCGTCTTTTCTTTGCGCCGCTGCTATTGTACAAACTTCGAGCGGCTACTTGACAATGGAAAAAAAAATTGACAGCAGCTTGGCTCGGGGTGATTCCAGGAGGTCAACAGCTTTTTGGGGAGCGAGACGGTTAATCGCACACAGGCGGCCGCAATGGTCAGCAACTGGAGAGGTGCAAGGCCACACTAATCGCCCGGTACAAATTCCAATTTTGCCCTTGGAGTTGAGAAAGCAGTTTCACTTGTCGGTTTTTTGTGCGGTAGGGAAAAGTAGTAGACTCGATCAATTTGGGCGCCAACAAAAGTCGTTCAGCCCACGCGCGGATACCGGTGGGTGGATACTTCGGGAGATGCCCAGGGAGAAAGAAGGATGCAGTCAGGAGGATGCGATGTTCAGATCAGGATCGTGACCATGAGATGACTAGCTTCTCTGTATATTTCCAGGTCTTAAACGCTGCGATGATTGCAAATTGGCCTGCTCACGCTGTCCAACCTGGGCGGCGCATAGATGAAAGAAAAAAGGAGAAAGCTACGACCGGGATTGGAAGAGGGGGAGCTCAAGGAAGAAAAGAGACTGCGAGCCAACGAGATGGGCAGAGACGAAGGGGGAGGGGGTCCTTCGGCCACACTGAACGGGCCAGCGATGGACCAATTACGAGGTGAATTAGCAGGTTGACGGTTCCTCAGAATTGGGAATATCGTACAGGACTTGGGGGAATGGGTGGCTACTCCGGGGATACGCACGACAAAGGCTTTTATCGCCGCATTCAGGGCGTGAAAATAGTCGGAGTCGGTGGAGTAATTCAGGACGAGATAACCAGCAAGAATTGCCGGAGACCATCGACGTCAAGGAATCAGAGGCTTTCTCATCATCTGTATGGGGATGGACACCTGGACAGGCCCTGACAGAACTCTATCCTGGCCGCTTTGCTATATGCTCATTGTTTTTCCCCCTAGTCCTGTCGAAGACGCTGGTTCAATTTTCAGGGGTAACGAAAGTCAGAATGCAATGAAATGAAAAAAAGACAAAAAAAACACACCTACCGATCAAAGCGGTCCCGAGCCCAAGGAAATTCCCCACTTGGAACTTTCGTCCGGTCGTGCACGTCGTTGTTTGGCTGCCCGCCACACGGTTGTGATGGGGTCAAGTCCACCTCGGGCTGGACGAGCTTCAAGCTCATTCCGTGATGAGCGAGCAGCAGCCCGTGTCAAAGAACTCACAAAGCTTGGAACCGAGGAAGAGGGACAATAACTTGTCATCTTCTGACCAGTTTGAATGAATATTCTCATCAGAGACCAATAGTTCTGTCGAATACTCGCTCTGATTTCCCTTTCATGCGATGCTGCGCGTCTCTTGTGGAGGTCACCTTGAACAAAAGCGGGAGCCAGTTGAAATTCAGTCGTTGCCCCTGAAAAAAAGGCGGGCTCGCACGTGCATCGATGCTTGATGACGGGATCATTTGCTCCACTCGCAGATCGACACTGCGCAACTTGCTGCAGGCACTTGGCAGTCGTCCTTCGAGGAACGGCCGCGGATTCAAGAGGCAAGACTATGATGTCCACTCATCAAATTAAAGCTTCAAGATGGGGCCAAATGAGATCGGATCCATTTCTGTATTTGCTTCACCCTTTCAATTTCTCCAGCAGCAACCCGCCACATGAGTGACAAGTGTGCCCCTTGACCGGCCATGAGCGAGAAACACGACAACGACGATGTGACTTTCTGCTTCATGTGACTAGGCAGGTGACCAGCAACCTCAAGATCAGAGGATCCCTGATTGGTTCAAGTCTGGCGTCAGTGCCGGTGGTCTTTGGATCAACATTACCAACGCTTTCCATGCTGATGATAATGCCATACCCCCGACTGAGTACTACCAACATCTGTCATATGACATATGACCTCATTCAAAGTAAATCAATCTCTCATTATGGAATGCTCGCTTCAAACGAATCTGGAATATGAATAATCAAACCCATCAACTTTGCATTCGAATCAGGCGAAGAAATTTCAAAGTAGATGCAGAACATCGAACATTCGACTACCGTCTCGAGCGAGCCTTTACTGTTCTGAGCAGGTACTTGTATAGCCCAAACTCGGTCCGAACGTATCGAGGCTACTGTAGGTAATGCGCCTGCACTTGGCCTTGAAACACCCTGAATTCCCATGTGCAACTTGCGCCCTTCCATCCCACAAGCAGCAAGCAATATCCTTGTTCACTTCATGCATCCTCAGCACTCGTATCAGGTATCTGGATAACTCTACCCAACCACAGAAGAGACCTAGAGATGGGCTACCCCCACTGAGAACTCCTCATTCTATGCCGCCCATATCTTGAAAGGGAGTACAATGCAAGGTGTCGACGGACACACCAATGACCTATTCAAGACCTTGAACTTGGGCCCATTCGGTCCCGCCACATACTCGGCTTCTCCAAAGATCGATGGCTCCCCAGGAGGCTGGTCATCACCCCACTGTCCGTTGAAATCCAGCCATGCAACGGGGATCTCTGGGCTCGATGGGGTGAACACCTTGGTGCTCACATCATAGGTATAAGCCCAGGCGTTGAGAGTGGGATCCCAAAGAACACCACGGTCAGTGTAGTCGAGAAGGAACCCGGTGGGAAGGTTGATGCCGGGAATGGTGTGGTCATGTTGGCTGTGCAAAGGGCGCAGAGAGCCCAGTCAGTTTGGCAAATCGAATGCTTCAAGGAGGAGTCGAGGGGAGGGAGCAAAGACAAGTGAAGAAGTAACACATACCCTGCAATGGCATAGTTGGCGTGTGTACCATTACCCGAGTAACTAAGTGGTCGTTTACCCTGCTTTTCGACGGCCTGGTAGGTAAAGGCCTGGCCGCTGGCATGCTGACTATACCACAACGCTTGCGGAGCCCCGTTGGCAAATCGAACCATATTATGCTCCCTGTCAAGATGTGTGAGCAAGTGCTGGCCTGGGTAGATAAGACACGACAGCATCCCCAGAATGTGAGCCCTTCTTTTCCCTCCCCTTTCAACGAGCCAACTTACCAGTCACCGATATGGTCACCAAATTCCAACCCTAGTACCTTATCACCTTTGTTGTACCTGACGGATTTCAAGTTAGTCGCTTTTATGGAAGCACCCTGCCCCCTCTCACCCTGCAATTGGATGGAACTTACGCGTAAAAGTAAAAGTAAAACGCATCGACATTGCCCTCCCCATGATCAACCACCACGATTGCACACGCGATGATGTTACCAGCTCGACCCTGGGCGTCGGGTGTCACACCCCGCAACCACGCCGGCTGCGGATGGGCGGCAATACCTTCATGGGAAGTCAAATAAACGCTGGTATTTCCCAGATGGTTGAGCTGGTCCAGGTTATCCAGGGTGACCGGTGAAGGGGCACCCTGGATGGGTTGCCAGTTGACCTCGGGTGTGGTATTGTCCAGTTGAGCTTGGAGATCACTGGGTCGATAGGGGTCTTCACTGTGAAGCCAGACCAGAGGAGCTGAAAAAGGATTTATCCATAAGCCCGGGAAAGAGTCGTCAATAGACGAAGGCGAGAGCTGCAAACGTACCGTAGTCATACACGTACGAGGGAATCACCGCAGCAGCACAAACTGAGTGTATTGCTAGCTGAAAGACCACCGCTGCTATGTATGATACCGATGTTATAAGTTGCATGATCACGTCAGTCAGCACTGTCGTTCATAGACAAGAGGTTAGGTTTTCGATTCATATGGATTGATGGCCTATATTTAACTCCCACCTACCTCAAGGCTGCTTTGTGAGAAGTTGATACCAAGAGCAACCAAAGCCAACAGTTGCCTCACTAGCTGTGATAGCTCGCGTTGACTGGAGAGGGCTTGTGATTTAATTAAGTAGGAGAAAGAAAAATGAAATTGTACATTGTCCATGGCGCCATCGGCTGCGTCGGCCTGGGATTTTATAGCTCAAATTTTGAGCCAGGGTCAGGCACTTCCAAGGAAAGTAGATTGTAGCAGCAAGTCTTCTCTCTATTCAGGTTGTGGCAAAGGATACCCTGCAGTCGTGTCTTTCGAGGGTGGTAGACGGCCAGAAAAGAGTCACGCCGGTCCCTAGCTCTGCATGTCGTCTTTACATGCTGACCGGCGGGAGGCATAAGCCAGAGTACCAATAATGCAGAAGTCTCCGAGGGAGTGCAATGAGAAGAGGGAACTGTTGGACGGGAGAGGTTGATCATTTGTTATTTAGTCGTGAGTGTGCCGTCCAGTCTGCAGAGGCACCTGGTATGTCCGAGGGCGATCTGGTGCATCTGATTGGTTGTGTGCGGCAGTGCTCATTTCCATGCTGCAGCCTGCTGATGAATCGAGTCAAGTGGCCGGTGCAGACATCGACAGGGCTGCGTGGCGGGTGATTTGTGATTTTGGCAAAAGGACCAGGGTTCACCGAGTATGTGAAATCGGAATGCTCTGATCTTTCCACATAGAGACTTTCAAATACACTCCATGGCTCTATTTCACAGTCCGTGGGCGAGTAGTAGGGTTTACATTTAGTGTAAAGTGGAAACCTCGGTCTGTGATCTGCTCGCTACAAAGAACTCGCAAAGACTTACCAAACACTCTCGAGTCTATTGGAATGGTAACCACAGCTGACCCCTTTCCCGCTCAATTTGGGCCATGCCTAGGATTCTGTTGTCCCTTCTATGATCTTTTTGTTTGACTTGCCTTGAGTGAAAAAGGTTCATAGAAACGAGGGAAAGAAACTTTTCTTTTCACATCTTCTTCGTTTCTTTCTTCCCAGTGAAGAACCCTATTTCAGCACATGCAAGGCAGCTTCTAGCAGAGACCAGGTACGACCATCGCCTCTTACGCCGCCGTCTTCTTCTGTCTCTCCCGCATCAATTTGAACACCCGTAGGTCTAACGGGATTCGCTCTCCTAACCAGGTTGCCCGCTGCGTATGATTCCGCTCCTCTTCCTCATCTACTGTATTGGGATGAATCAACGCACTCAAGGGTCCCCGATTGATGACCAGCCAGGGAACAAATGCGCCAAATTGCGCCGGTGTAAAAACATTGACTTCGAACATGGCGACGGGATGCGGACCAACGGGTCTATCGAAGAAGGAGTAGATACGAAGCTCGGGGACTGTGAATCAATGCATAGATCACGTTAGCACCAGAGTTTTCAGAGGTTCAAACGTTGATAGTTTGGGGGAGATCAGGCGGGGAAAATGAGAACTGGAAATTGTCTTTTGTCACTTACACTCGCGCCGAATGCGCTCCCATAATTCCCGCGCAAATTTGGCTTGGTCCGGGTTTGTCTGCTCACATCTCCATCAGATGCGGTTCTAGGACTTAGTGAAAGCGGGACCTGATCGGGTTAGACAAACCTGATAATGGTATATATGAATGTCAAATCCACCGCGACGCCCTGTGCACAGCGGGTCTGGGAACTCCTCGTACGCCTTGCTCAGACGTCCGTGTTGTGGATTGACGAGGGATTTGCCGTCTTCATTGCGCTCCCTGGTGAATTTTCTCGGTGAGAAGGAGACATTCGAGACAAATCATGGGGTGGTTGACAGAGGCCGGCGGTGGTCTCCGAGGGACGCTTGTCTAGGCACAAACTCACTCGGAAAGAGGCTCTAGATTCTCGAATCCTTCCAGCGGGGAAGGGTATGAGTAGGCAAATTGGTCGGTCATGATGGGTGCCAATATCAATGGAGATGGATAGATGTCGGCGATCCTGATGAAGAGGTGAGACTGTTGGTTTGTAAGCATAAGAATTGAGGTGCCTGACAATTTCCATGCTGTCTCAAGATATGCCTCCTTCGTACCTACCTCGTACTGATTAGATACCTGGTGCCGGAAGGAAATGGCCCAAGGTCAATGGAATTAATTTATAGTTGCTGAGCAGCGGTCCACTTGAAATCTGTCATGGAGAAAATTCGCCGAAAGATAAAACATATCTTCTTCAACGACGTACCTTTCTCGGCTTACGCAAGGTCTTCGGAGCCGACGGCTTCTATGAAAGCCCGATCTATAAGCAACCGGCGGATTGCCTGGGCACGGGTGGAAACGCTCAGTTTGGCTGACAAGATCCAACGATGACACAACGGCACATTTCCGCACTGTGGGCCCCCGCCGAAAGATGAAGAAGAATGGCCAACCAAGTATGTACTCGAATCATTTACATACTATGGCAATCTTAAATGGTTGCCACATTCAGTGACAATGCATGACCGGGTATTTTGATTGCTCTAGAATAGTTAGAGGATTCAGGCTTGGCCTAAAATTGACGATGGAAGCGCAATGGCAATCTCACAAGGGTTGTCTAATTCGCATGGAACAAAGTCTCATGGACCTGACACTATCCTATCATGGTAATGTCTCTAGTAAAGGGTATATTGCGTAATTATGATTTTTTTTGACAAAAAAGAATAGTATCAAGTAGACGCAACCTTGAGACAGGGATCCATGGACATTCCAAACAAGACTCCGATCGTTCACATAACAATGATGAGCTTGGAAATCACCACGAGGGACGCACGTCGACATGGCCATCCGAGTCTACCACCTTGCCGCGATCCCATTCACGGCCCTCGCCTTGCTTTGCCCAACGAACAGTATCCGGATTCGCCTCGGTGTCACCTGCCCCGGCAAGAGCTGTGTTCGTTTTCCATCGATCGATGACCTGATCATCCAGGCCAGCCGCACGCAATCTTTCTTCGCCGCTCTGTTTCCAGCGCTGTCGGTCACGTAAAGCCTCAAGAGCCATGTCCCAGTCATCGTCTGCTGTCATGAGACCCGCAACAGGACGACGAGTGGGCTTGCCTATGGACGACGAGAGCTCATCCTCAGGCTGAACGTCGAGGGTCGGATCATAATTCGGCGCAAAGTGGGCGTCAATGTTGCTCGTGCTAGGTTTGTACGCGCCGCGACCACGCGAGCGAACGGGCTTGATTTGGTCACCATCAAAAAGTGGAGGTAAAGGTCCAACGATATCTTCTAAAGGATCGGATTCGTCTTCCAAAGGAGTGTCAACCGCGTTTTTTGGCCCCGGTGATCCTCGTGACTGCCCACGGGGGCCAGTGACTTCTGCGGCCGGCGGCAATGATGACTTGCGTGGAGTATGTCTGGCTCTGGCTCGCTCTGAGCGGTGCTCCGACCGGCCATGTCTGGAAGAGGGCGAACGTCTACCAGTCGGCGACTGTGATCGGTGCCGGTGCCTGTCACGGCGATGGCTCCCCTTTAAAGTGTGATCGCTCCGCGGAGACCGACTGCGCGACCGCGAGTGATGTCTTCTACTGGTGCGATGACGTGACGCCGATGAGTCCCCGTGATCTCGTCTGCGTTCGTCTCCTACGCGATTCGTGCCCCGTTGCTCTCGGCTCTCCCGCGATGATCGGCCATGCTCGTCTCGGTGGTGATTGTGCCGAGTCCGGTCTCGATCATTGGACGATTCTCGTGTCCGATGTCTCCGATGAGAACGAGAATCTTCTGGTTTATCTGGTCTTGGGCGATCGCGGTGTTCATCTCTGCGCTTTCTGTCCGTGGTCGACACGCTCTCACGTGAATCGCGACTCGTTCGTATTGACGACGCGAGTTTCGGAGTCGCTTCTTCTCCCGCCGGGCCGCGGAGATGACGCAGGCGATCTTTTGCTTCTTTGTCTTCCTTGCGCTTTAGAGCTGTATTGTGGGTGTCCGTCTCTCTGATGAGGTGGCGCAGAAATCGGGTGTTGGGTTTGGGGGCGTTGCTCTTTGGCCTAGGTAGATAGTGAGATGAGTCAACACATTTGCGCAAGTAATATTCAAAATCATTTCAGAGGCAAGAGCTACCTTTGCGGCATATACGCAGCGAGACCTTCCTGTTGGTATCTTTTGGAGGTATCGCGCGCTTCGCGTGCAAGCACCTCCGCCACGTAATCGTCGTCCATGGTCAATAGGCAGATCTTACATGCCGACTTCCATCAAGACGTGTAAGACACGGTTATAGCGCAAGGGAAGCTAGTGGTTTTCTAGCCCATTGTAGAGGGGTATGGCAGTCGCGAAATTCAGACTCATGTTGCGGAGCTGTCTCGGGTGGCGCACGGTCTCGATTGGAAGATCTCGGCAAAATATAAAAAGAGGTCCTGCCGGGCACCCACGTTCAGCTACGAGACAATGCCAAAAGTATGGAGGTAGGTGTATCCTAAAGTGGTCCTTGTTGTCGGTCTAGAGCGGTAATAGATTTGTTGAAACAGTTACAGATTTTCTTTTTTTCGTCACCCGCAGTTTGTTTCAAAATTCAAAAAAAAGCAGACCTACGTATGGACGTAATCCAGATGCTGTCCTTTGAATGTCCAAAAGCATATGACAGAATACTCCGAGTCCGCCGGCAGCCTGAACTCGGCGTGAATCAGCGGCTCTGCGCTTCCAGACCGCCTTCGACCCCGCTGTTATCAGTCGCGCGGTCGCGATAGACTATCTTGGTATCCATCGGTCGGCGGACAAGACAGTCAATGCGCGCCACCAATTCCGCCGCTTTTCACAATTGTTGGAAGGATCTCCGATTTTGAGTGAAAGAGAGGGTAGATGTGAGCAGCAGTTGAGATGGCGAATCCCCGCGTTTTATTGCAGCAGCTTGAACGAGAGCAGGGCGATCTGAAGAAAGAGCTCGCGATTATTCGCATTAGCGAGCCAATCTCTGATGTCGGCAACACGGATTTCTCACCTTCAAAGCGCGGTTCTGACGTGTCAATTACAAATCTCAATGATCCCACACCAGCGTCACTCGAGTCTGACCTGACGCACTACAAGGTAAGGAACCTCCGCGGAGAACTTGGATCGGCTCTGTTTCAACATTTCACTGACCGAGATCCCATCGCATCGTTCTGCAGGAACTCTTTTCCAAACTACGATTTTCCTATCTTGAACAGGTTACCAAGGAAAAGTTCCTCCGCGCCATTGTGGGGGATCCGCCGCTCGTAGTCGGACACAATGAGAATGTGGAATTGGAGAACCAGCTGGCCGAGGTCAAAGCCGAACTCAAGTCGCGAAAGGAAGAAGCCCGTCTGATGATCGAGGAAATGGAGACCATGAGCCGTGAATTGGCACGCCGTGAGTGACCGACTGGCACTTGTGAATCAGGGCTTGATCCCACAGCTCACGTCAATTGCATCTTTCTCAGGCTTCCAAAACGTTGAAATCCAGATGGCGCAGCTGTCGTCCCTCCCCGAAGCAATTGAAAACCTAGAGTCGACAATTGCAGGATTGCGCGCAAAGCAGGTCGCCGGTATGACTACGGCGGATCCACGCTCCTCGCAGAACCTACCACTACCGGCTACATTGGCACTTCTCTCGGAGCGAGAGGCAGAGCTCGCCGCATTAAATCGCCAGATTCTCGCCGTCCAGAATACACTTCCTCGGAAGACCCGCGAGGCGGAAGCTATTGAGCGGGAGTGCACCGTTCTTGAGCGGCGAAAGACCGACGCCGTCAACCAAGCTCGGGAGGCGCAAAGAAAGAAGGAGCAGGGGGAGAGTGATGGTTTAGAAGAGATGGGACGGTGGTACAAGGGAGCGGAACAAATAATGAAACAGGTCGTGGAGGCCTAGACTCGGCTGGACTGACTCTGCCTATGGGTCCGAAAAATTTCCCCCGCGCTATTATGTTGAGGGATTATCACCACAGATTCATGATTTAAGATTCAAGCATAACGTGTTTACCAAGCCTGATGGGACTACGTTTAGATTTACATGTGGAAATTTGTTCCTGATGTAGTCCGCTGACATGTGCGACCAGAGACTCTGAACAGTTGAACTTGGATTCCGAATTGAAGCCATAGAGGCTGTTGGATTGTTTCTTTTTGATTTGCGTGATCATACAACATGAAACGCTTTATGCTGCAGTCACCAGGAACCTCCCAGAACAATTGAGCTGCCAAAAGCGAAACCCGACCGTACTCCCATTTTTCTTTTGTAGGGGCGAGTGATTTACTCCTCATCCTCCTCCTCGGCGTCACCGTCACCACCGGCAGCGGCGGCGGCCTTCTTGCGGCGAACACGGCCGGGGCGACCGCCACCGAAGGGCGAGGTGAGGGAGAAGTCGATGTGCTTCTGGGAGTCGAGGCGGACCATGAACGAGGGGACGTTGACGATCTGCTTGCCGACGCGGATGTGGCGCTGCTTGATCAGGACACGGGCGTGGTGGATAGACTTGGCGAGGCCGAGCTTGTAGACGCAAGTCTGGAGACGGCGCTCCAAGAAGTCCTCAACCTTCAGGGCAAGGACGTAATCGAGCTTCATGCGGGACTCGTCGAGGACACCGATGCGCACAAGACGGCGAATCAGGGCGTTACCCTCGAACAGGCGCTTGGGGTCCTTCTCATCGAGAGTAAGGAGCTCACTGGACGTAGCGGATACAATTAGCCCTGCAAATTTTTTTCACATCGAAGTTTTTTTTTGCCTGGTCGAGTGCGACCAGCGCAAGTCCCACGGATGTAAAGGGATCTTTTCACAAAGACATACCGAGCAGCACGACGAATCTTGGAGAGGGTGAGCTGGACACGCCACACCTCACGCTTGTTGCGCAGACCGTACTCGCCGACAATCTTCAATTCCGAGTCACTATGAACAGTGAATTAATATCGAATACGACATGAGTAGAAGCACGCTTCTACTCAGTGGCCGGAGAGTACTAACAGACGAGCGGACTCGAAAGGACGACGGGGGACCTTGTAGGTCTTGGAGTAGACACGGCTGTACAGCAAAAATCAGTCAGAATGATGCGATTGCGCATACGGAGGCCGTCGATACTCACGGAGCGGGAGCCATGGCTGCTGGGTGTCCTGGTTTGGCGGGATTGTCGAAAGATCACTTGAAAGAGAAAACCCACTACATTCTAAGTTGCGATTGAAGGTTGTTCGCTTGAACGGGCACTAGTCCCGAACGGGCCCGTGGGTCAGGGCTGAACCCTATCACGTAAGCGCCCGACACCACAATCCATTGCCGCTTCAACTTACACGGATTCGAGGAAGGTAGCTCGTTGTCGACACTTTTCAACACGCCCAAAAACACAACACCGCCGTCATGCCTCACTCGTACGGTCTGCGCGCCGGCACTCGGGTACGTCTGAAATGCCTCGCTTGACGATCTCTTCGTCGCATGATTTTCCGCCCGACACCGCCGCGGTCATGAATTGGACGAACTTGGGGATATTCGAAAAAGACCGGCATACTGATGAGATGGAAAATCTAGTATGCCTTCAGCCGCAACTTCAAGGAACATGGCATGATCCGCCTGTCCACTTACATGAAGACCTACCGGTACGCTTCACATCCTGCCGAAAAACGCAAAATTTGATCATGAGTTGCGAGTGCATTGGAACTAACGAAATTTTTGCAGTGTCGGTGATATCGTCGACCTGAAGGTTAACGGTGCCGTCCAGAAGGGGTCAGTACAATCCGAGAATTCCTTTCCCGCGCATTTCCACGACTCAGCATCCCTCATTTCGCTCCGCCGTTTCGCTCTCCGCATCTGGCACTGAATCAGCGACATTTTTTTTCCCTCTCCCTCGCTTCACATACTGACTGAAGTGTTCCTCCCACAGTATGCCCCACAAGGTCTACCACGGTAAGACCGGTGTCGTCTACAACGTGACCAAGTCCTCCGTCGGCGTCCTCCTGTACAAGCGTGTCAACAACCGCTACCTCGAGAAGCGCATCAACGTCCGCATTGAGCACGTCCAGCACTCCCGCTCCCGTGAGGAGTTCATCAACCGTGTC
The DNA here is from genome assembly GCA_023626555.1 of Penicillium sp. PF2412A. Lineage (NCBI taxonomy): Eukaryota > Fungi > Ascomycota > Eurotiomycetes > Eurotiales > Aspergillaceae > Penicillium > Penicillium sp. PF2412A. The sequence goes on from JAMAHA010000004.1 coordinate 386,770, forward strand.
AAGGAGAACGCCCTCAAGAAGCGCGAGGCCAAGGAGAAGGGTGTGCACGTTCACCTGAAGCGCCAGGCTGTTGGTCCCCGTGAGGGCCACTTCGTCTCCGCTGCCGGCAACGCCCCCGAGACCGTTGTCCCCATCCCCTACGACACCCACATTTAAACGGATTCTCCGTTTCTGGGGCTTTACTGGGTTATGGTGCGCGAGGCTGTTTGGTGTTGTTCGTTTTTACAAAACTGGGTTTTACTCCGGCTTCTTTCTCATCTAGCCTCGCGTTGGAGGTGGGAAGGTAGACCGTTCTGGCTGCATGAGACAACGCGTGAAAGGGTTTCCGATTGCCCTGGCACCATCTCGAGCCTCTGCATAGATTCCCCTGAATGAAACAAAATCAAAAATTTCATCACGTTCACGATCATCGTACTTTTGCTGGTTCTGACGGGTAGCTTGTCAAGATATATGAAACGCCTTCAGATCTGGCTTTTCCGATGGGTCGACTACGGAGGGTATTGCGACTCTTGATAAAGCTCGGATCTCCGCGCCCTCTAAGTGGTGTCTCCACTGCTTTTCAGTTGTAGTCCTCCGATATACCCACCTCTATGCAGATTGGGGCAAGGCTTTTGTCCATATTGAAAGGAAATTGATATCCATTGATATCTGTTTCCAGCGGAGACCCGGAAGGATTTTTCATTGCCTGATAGAATTCAAAAATACCTTTGGAACCTCTGCCGCTCGACTATTACCTTGTATTGCTTCCGTAGGTGACCTCTGGAGACATGTGACGATGGCTCTCCACTCACGAAACTGTAAGGGCTACTAACCACCTATCTCAATCCTTCCTTGCACCCCATTGAGAAAAGCAATGAGCTGTCGCAAGTCAAAAGAAACCCCCCTCGATTTACCGAGGAATCCTCCAAATTGAAATGACGTATGCACTGATATTTCAAGGTTAGTTTTGAAATCGTAGTCACTCGTCACCACGCGTGCAATATGCCAACATTTCCTCAAGCAGGCTTTGATTCATGGAGCCGGCCAGAATGTGAGCGCATCCAAGTTATATTTCGTCCAGTTTTGGATGGATGACCTGCTCAGCACTGGTGGATAGGTACAGGTTAATCGCACTCTCTTGGCCTTTGATTTGCTGAGCAACCACTAAAGCTATATACTTATCAGGTTTCAGGTAGCACAATATGGCCCTCTAGCTTGGATTCTTTCTTCCTCAAGTGGCTTCGTCATTTGTTTCTCACGGACTATCAAGAGAAATACTCGAAGATGGATATACCCGGAGACTGGAAGAGGGCACGTCAACCTTTTTTTACTTTTGTGACGGTGAGAGCCAATATATTTCTGGATACTGAAATTTAGGGGCGAACAAAAAAGAAAAGAAAAGAAAAGAAAAACGCTCGGAGTGTCAAGATCACCAAATCCCCCCGTTTTCCACTTTCCACCCACCATGGATCAAATGGATCAAGCCTGGACCATTCTTCCCTTGGCCTACGCGGCAATCAGAGACTCAATGCCACTCCGGACCGCACCAGGATTGGCACCAATGACTTCGTTGATTTTCTCCCCCTTTTTGAAAAAGTAAAAGGTGGGCATGGCGCGAGCCCCAATCTCCTGTGCGACGTCGGGAACAGCTTCGACGTCCACCTTGTAGAATTGCACGTTGGGGTACTCCTGGCTGAATTCCTCGATCTTGGGGGCGATCATGCGGCAGGGTCCACACCATGGGGCCCAGGCATCGAGTACGATCAAGCCGTCGGAATTGAGGATCTTGTCGAGGAATTCCTGCTTGCTGGGTGGAGGGGCATGTGAGTTGGCGCGTTGAAGAGGAGTGGAAAGTATTCGTGCTGGCAAGAGTGGACTGGGAGAGGGACGTGGACTGTGTAGGTGAAAGGACTGGGAGTTGATGTATTTAATTTACACACCTGCTGATAGCTTCGATAGACATGTTGGACGGAGTGAAAAAGGTGTGCTGTGGAGGAATGGACCTGGGAGAGATGTGCCCCGAACTGCGATTATGGATTTATTTTGAAGAGAGAGAGGGTGTGTGATATACGAGGAAACAGGCGGGAGGTTGTGTTGAGAGAGAGATCAAAGGAGGTTGCAATGCCCGTCCTCGAGTCTTTATATTGGGAGTTCAGGTGCGGGGCGTGTGATCCATACCACGACCCTGAGTGGGTAGTACTCGAGTCCTCTCTCGACACCCATTGAACTTGTACTTGTACTTTGATTTAGTAGGAAGAGTAGTCAGGGTTTGACGAGACTGACCGACACGACCACGTATCTGAGTGTATACATCCTGATTCGAACAAGCACGGCAGTATATACATCTAACTCTTCTTCCACTCCAAACATCGTTCTCGGGTGGTGTCACTGCACCGACCGAGGCACAAATAACAGAGGAATATGCGACACAAAATTAGCATTTCATGATCTTCCTGCCTTGTGCATCGTGCATGTCGTGCCGTACAAGTATGGACTTGTATACCTATCCAGGTCTTTCAGCCATTCTCGAGGCTTTTCCATCCAGATGTTCCAAGCCACACCGCTGTTCCGCATAGGCCCCGGGCCTTTTATCTCATCAATAGGTAAATCGCTTCTAGAATGTGCTCATAGATCAACCTTAGTCGCCGATTTCCAAATGGTAAGTCTCGTAGTCGTAGGTGTTTAGATCAGATCAGGTGCTTTTCAGAGACTTTTTTCTGAGTCGTTGTTTTTCGTTTCTCTTTTTTTTTTTTTTTTTTTTTTTGCTACCTGGAACTATGACTATGGTTTTTCTTCCTCTGTCAGCCTAGATCAGCACATTCTTGAGAGGCCAAACAATCTAATATACATTCCAAGTCAATCATATCGTTGAAGCGGATATTGATGTACTACGTTATCTCCGCAGTGGACGTAACGTCGCGCGGGTCTTGTCACGGTGGTATGACCGGATATGGCCTGATCAATGTGTCACCACCGACCTCTACACGTGCTGTCTCTCGTCATACTGCGGTCCGTACAGGCAGCCAAACCGGATCAATCGTCTACCTTATTTAAAGGCACACTTTGAAGCTACTGCATGGCGGGCGCTCCTGTCATGAACCCAGCTTGGCATGATCAAGATATTAATTGTCATTTGCGACACGTTAGATATGCGACCCCCTCCCTAGAACCTAACACCTCCCAAAATACCTTAACCACAGGCAATGTTGGTACTGTAGTAGCCTCGCCCATTTATGTCGTCACAAAAGGAATAGGGACATTGATGGCCTCCATTTTCGGGCAACAGACCCTATCGCACAAATGACGAGTCCAAGGCAAAGGATCTTCCCGATTACGTCTATGAGCAGCCAAAGGTGAGAAGAGAAATAGGTATAGATAGAAACAAGATAAAAAAAAACAGAACCGGGTCCGTCCAATCCGATACCAACTCAATGTAATTCCCTTATAAAGTCAATGTGATCTCTGCGCCAGCTATATCCCCTGCTCTTGTTCCAGGGAAAACTTGAGCCTTGTAGGTAGCTGGGCAGCGCGAGGGCAAGAAGAGACGACTTGAACCTCGGAAAAGAAAAAAAAAAAAAGGCAAAGACGAGGGTCTCTACGTCGCCGGTCTTGAGAATCGAGAACCCCCGTCAAAAAGTAATCGTAGACGGCGTGCGAGCGAGTCGAGGAAAAGAAATCAGGGGTTTACTCCTGACGGCTGCGTTTTGCGCCGTGAGGGTTCCAGTTACCATCTCCCCCAGGATTGCCTCCGAAGAAATTCTGATTGAATCCCGGGTTGGGACCTTGGAAACCTGCCCTCAACCGTGTCAGTGGCGTTTCACCTGGATATTGGACGATGGCGAGCCATCAGAATCCACTGGAATGGTGGTAGGTCACTCACCCTGCATGCCCATGTTGTTCCCCATATTGGCACCCATATTGCCCATCATGGGATTCATGCCACCCGCCATGGGATTCATACCCATACCACCCATAGGATTCATCCCCGGCATCATCATGCCGGGTCCTGCCATACCTCCACCTCGACCTCCACGCATACCACCGGGACCGCCACGCATGTTATTCATCATGCCACCACGGTTGTTGAATCCATAGTTCTGCATGCCACCCATAGGGTTGCCTTGAAAACCACCCATCATGCCGCCCGCTGCCGGTGCAGCACCACCCTGGAATCCACCCATGTTATTGAAGTTATTGCGGTTATGATAGCCGCCCATGTTGCCCATCCCCCGGTTATTGTATCCACCCCGGCCGCGGAAGCCACCAGGGTGCATATTGTTGCCGCCGGCAGGGCCAGCAAAATTCTGATTGCCCCCGGAGTTGAACCCACCACCTCGTGAGGCATCTTTGCGCATAGGAGCATCCTTGGGGAGGGTTTTGAAGGGGTTGAATTGAGCACTGCAGTACTGAACATTGTGCTTGCGGTCGGTGGCATTGTCCAGGTAATTCTTGGTGGCCCGGGCAGCCTGTACCGTGGTGAATTCAACATAGACTTGACTGTGATACGATGACGAGAAAAGCCCTCGTTAGCCATCGGAGTCACGCTGGTCCACGAAAGGGGGAACTCAAAACTCACCCTTTACTCTTGCCATTGACCTTGTGCTCACTGAAAGTCAGATCTTTGAGATCGTGCTCCGCGGATGCTTTGTTGACCCAGCCACGGATATCATCATCGGTTGTCCACCAGAATAGGTCCGAGATCATCAGGGCAGAGGTGGCATCGGGATCAGAGGGTCCATCCTCATAATCCTTGCGTTTGACACCGTGAGGCGCACTGGAACCCTCTGGCGTGGGGCGCTGGTCGTGAGACATGGAATGGTCCCCGTTGGTAGGCGGTGCGGTCTGTGAGGGATGCGTGGCACGAAATTCGTGTGAAGAAGGAGCGGGGTGGGAAGGCGGATTCTGGGGGTTTGTTGTTGAAGATGATTGTTGGGCATTGTTCGCGGTGGGCTTTGCCTGTGCTTCTGGTTCCCCAATATCAATGTCAAGGTCATCCCCGGCATGTTTTGAGTCACCAGGATCGTTGCCGTTGAAGCCTCCGCCGTCCCCATAGATGTCAATGTCAAAATTATCATCCTCGGTCGCCATTGTGGAGGGTCTTGGTCTTGTCAGCGACCACGATCTTCAGCCAAAAAAAAGGGGTCTGAGTGACTTGATTGTTCTTAAGAGTTAGAAATGGGATAGTACACGAGGCCCGTCGTGACGTTGGCAGCGATTGACTGGGTAGGATTCAAGGAGAGCACAGGTCTGTGTATACAAGTGATGGATTAGCGCAAAGGAAGATACCTTTCGACCCACGGGTGCGGCACTCATGAACAGAGAGTTTTTATGAACGATCTCTAGCCCGCCAGTAAACGATCTTGTGAAAGAATTGTTGGAAAAAGAGAGGAAAAATGCGCTGATGGGTCATAGATCACACGAACGAGAAACATCGTGATACGTACAATTCAGGGTCAACAATCGTCCCTAACGACTATAAAAGAACAAAAGAGCCGGCTGCGGAGGCACGCACAGGCCGAGTCCACTTGATAAGATCAGAACGTTCCGGTACAGGAAGAAAGAGAAGAGCGCGTCTGCCACAGACAGGCAGCGGCAACGGTAGCGGGCAGAGCACACAAGCTGGTGATTTGTTGTCCACACTGATGAAGAGACTTCCAATATCTTTTCACACACACAATTCCTTCTGACAGAACCCGATGCTGACGGGCGAGGTGCAGTTTGAAGGGGAGTCGGGATGATGGATGGGAGAAGGATGCGGCGAGGCGCGACTAGAGCTGCTAAGCTCCGCTCGGGATCAAAGTCTCTCCGGGTCCCGGGGTCACTCGCATCCCCAGAAAGGCCACGCCAACCTTCCGCTCCGAGCTGCTCTCCTCGATCCCGAAATTCCCCCAGAATTCTCCCCCTCTTTCCTCTTCTCAACTCTCTTCGCTCCATCTCTCTCACACCACATTTTCACAATGTCTGAGACTTTCCAAGAACTCGCTGATATCCCCAAGGACTTTGTCCGGGAGGGAACTCTCTTCATCCGCCGTTGCACTAAGCGTAATGTCGATCACCCCCGTGGCCCATGTTCCAGATTCTAACTTCTGCTACAGCCGACAAGCGCGAGTTCATCAAGATCAGCCAGGCCGTTGGTATGGGCTTCTTGGTCATGGTAAGTGCTTTCTCCATTGCACTGACGCTTCGTCACCAATCACCACCACGAAACAGTCTCAACACAGCTAACGTCGAATTTCAGGGTGCCATTGGATACTTTGTCAAGTTGAGTAAGTGTCCGACATTGACATACAATGCGCTGTTTGATCGTCTAAAATATTATCATGGTGCTAATCCGACCAACCAACAGTCCACATCCCCGTCAACCAGGTTCTGGTCGGTGGCGCATAAATCACGACCTCCTTATCCATTCGGGCCACCCTCAAATGATGCAACGTGAGAGATCGTCTGACAAGACGATCATCACTACAAATGAGCGACGATGAAGAAACTACTCGGCGAATTCAATGCATTGACACGGCAACTCGGCTCCTGTGCTCGCTCGGCGGGAATGGAGCACACATCCTGTCCCTCTTGAGGGAAATCAACCGAGCCACCGCGTCGAGATCCATGTCCACGTGTGCGGAGTTTACAGTTTCCAGTCATTGGCGCATTTTTATACCTTCTTTTCCCTTCAAACCTGGCACGCGACCATCAATCCTCTTGTCGCTACCCTTGAGATACCACATACCATTTTGTTTATGTACGAATAGGGTGAAGTGCTATCAACACTTGCCCACCAATTATATGTTTGTTTTTCGTTTCCTTGAAAAATCCGCTCCGGAGAGATGCAACATCGCACCAGCTGGGAATTGTTCTTGTTTGTAAATAAGAGAGGGGAGGAGTAATTCGGATGGAAACACCATCAGTTGCTGGTCTCCAGACCATGCCCTAAACCACCTTTTCAAAACCTGAAGCTTCAAGCCCTTCAGGAAGGAGCAAGACACCTTGTGTTATCACCATTCACTGGTTTCCTCGTCGGAATCGTCGGTGTACATCCGAGCTACAGGCCGACTGCGAAGAGGTCGCCGTGTACGTTGTTGCGCGCCTTCAGACGAAGCATTGGCCCGGTAGTTGTTGTACCGAGGGAGCGCTCTCAATTTGTGATCGAAATTCCGACCGATCGGCGGATCACCCTCGTCAATATCGGCTCCGTCATTCCAGGAGTGAACGGTGCAAGTTCCTGTAGACAGACCCCATCCATTCCATGAAGTCGCTGGAAAGCGGACGGAGATGTTAGTGTACTCCTTTCACCTTGGAGTCATGCAAAGAGTGACTAGTGCGACTGACCTGCTATCATCGGCACATTGGGATGCCAACTTGCATCGCGAACACAAGTTCTCCAAGTTGAGTCTCCACCCATGTCCCACACATTGGCGAGGGTCTCTGGCCCACGCGGGCGCGAGTTCATGGTGGCTGACCGGACGTCAATGGTACCAGCCAGGGTGGCATCCATATTATACACATATACCTGGCCATCCGAGCTGCCCGTGTAGACATAGCGTGAGTTGGTGCTGCCCGGCGGAGAGAAATGACAGCGGATAAGCGTTTTGAGAACCCGGTGACCGTGAAAGGTGACTATCGATTGATCGTCCGGATGCGCTTCCCGATGAGACTCCGGAAACTCTTCGAAGCGATAGTCGAATTCGGTCGAGTATGCATATGTGTTAATCTCGTCGGCCTTGGAGGCCGACATCATCTTTCGCAGGTCCCAAAGCTTCATGGTTTGATCTTTGCTGTTTGAGAGCACGTAGCGACCATCGCCCTTGCTGTCGATGTATGTGAGTCCCTCGGTATGACCCATGAAGACACCGGCTTCACGCCCGTCGGCCATCGATCGGCGATCCCACACACGCAGTGTCGTATCGTCGGATCCAGAGTAAAGAATGTGCGGAGATGAGGTGTCTCCAAAACACACTGCATTGACATGGTGTTGGTGTCGATCTTGCAGACTCAGCACGGGTGTCCGTGTCTCCAAATCGAAGACGATCACGGAATCATCCGAGGTGCCCGCGACGATCTCGCGGCCGTCTCCTGAAAATCGGAGTGACCAGATCTATCACGCGTGACAAGTTAGCTTTGTTTCGGTTTCTCAACCAGTCAAGCTTTGGCCAAGCAGCCATTTACATACACCGAAGCGTGATCGCGAGCTTTCCGTAACATGCTGGCGGGTATGGCCCGGCGCAATTGAGAAGTCCAGAATATTCGGATACGTGTCATCCTCTGGGTCTGTGGGTGCTAAATAGGCGGCACTTCGGATCGAGCTGTACACCAGGAACCGATTGTCGGGACTGAGTGAGGCGTCTGTAATCGTCCATTGACCAAATGGATATTCAACCGTCTTGTAGTATTTCCATTCGTACGGATTCGAGGTATCGTACATCCGGACTTTGAAGTCCTGCTCACAGCAGAAGAAAAAGTTTCCGTCATCTGAAAACTGTCCAGAGTAGCTCCGTGAGTCATAATGGATGATCTTATCTGCCTGAGATCCAGGCAACATATTCTGCATGTAGTTTTCACTCTCAGCTTTTGTACTTGAAGCGGGATCAGGGCAGAAGTCATTCACCTGAAAGATTGACTGGTCCGTTCTCATGCGTAATCCATGCGAGCCAATACCCAGCTCCCGCCACATGAGATTCGATGCAAAGGCCTGCTTGCGCTTTTTGATCCGATCCACGTAATAGGGATTCGTACCAAAATAGCCAGAATTCATCAATTGCGTGCCCTTGTCACTGGGTACCTTTGGCCATTCAAACTTCGGCCTGTCTCGTCTTCCGCCCCTCCTCATCATATGGTTATTGAAAAAACCAATATCTTCATCCTCGTCATCTTCGCCGATATTGTCTTGTTGCGGGCCTAGCGACCAGCCCTGGGCACGAAAAAAATCACCCAGACCCGACGTGGCGAGTAATTGGAGAATGCTCGATCTCGAAACTGTTTGAACGCTGTGAGCGAATTTGTTTCTGATAAAATGTTCGATCATGGAAAGGAATTGGGCAGGGCAGTCAGCTCCACGTACCGACTGTGGGGTTGGTCTGTCCATCTTCTCCGACTACAATTCCATCATTGGTGCCTGCGTTCTCGTCCGCTTCGATATCCTCCGTATTAAACTCGACCCGGATGCCACCAACATTTATATGTATTGTATTTCCCTGAACATTGCTGAACCGTACGTTATCAATATCGATCTCATTGGATTCCGAGGCCGTTAAGTTGGCCTCTTCATCCGTCTCATCTTCCCAGTCATCGTCGCCGGACCGTGATTGACTAGGCTGGTACTCGGGCTCTGTGGTATCATTGGCCTCGTCGGGCCATTCCTGGGCCGGATGCCAGATTGAAGTCTCTTCAACTGGATCGGTCTGACCTTGCGATGACTGTCCGGATGAAGCCATGGGTCATTTAATCAGAGGTCTTGGCTAAGAGTCGGTTCTATGAGCGAGATGGAGATGGGGGAGGACTGGGTGGCTTATCGGTGGCTCGATAGCAGTCGTAGTCACCGCTGGTTCCGCCGCAGTCTGGTCCAGTCAGCGCCGGGCGTATGTCATCCCACACTTAACTCCACTTATCTCCGGGGGGTGGGGGGGCGCTAGTCCGGGGCTTGAACTGCATGGTTCGTTTCGGGTCGATTATCGTGGAAATCCTATCATGCTGAGCAGCCACTGTGCATACAAGCCAGTTAATCATTGATGGTAACGACTCAGAAGCCGCATCTTCTACGTCCAAACAATGTAATATAATATGATTCCGGTGTCTTCATTCTACAAAGCAATTAACTTGGAATGCAGAGTTGGAACCCCACAGTTTTTCACAACAGTATATAATGTATGCCCATGTTCTCCCCAGTTCGCCAGCACCTTTCGCAGATAAGCTCTCTAGGCGAGTCCCGCTTGCATCGAAATCTCGTGAAACGATGCATTGACTCATAAGTTACAGTTCATGGGCGGTTCTACTCATTTGGGATTTTCAACTCGCTTGTATCTTCTTGGATGGCTGTTGATTTGATGAGCTCGTGTATCTACAGGTACCTACCCTAAACGTTGAGCTAGACCCTACTGTTTCAGATCAGATAGGACCTGAATTATTCCCGGTTACTCCGTTACCTAGTCCCTCAGACCGGAGGCTTCTGTCCAGGTACGTACGCCCTTGATGGAACGTGGTTAAAAATCGTCGGCCGTAAACTATCGAGCGGACGCCATCTTTAACCAGAACTCCGTGGCATCACAGTGGTCGCTGAACCTAACTGACAATACATGAAATTGAGCGTAGGGACTTCAGAAAATGAAAATCATCTTACATGAGGTTTCTCAATAAAAAATATTGAAATTGAACGCCAGACTTTACGACAAATTTGACCGCAGATTCTCATCGGAACACGGATGAGTACGAGCTCCTACAGACCTCTATTTCTGGAGAATTTTCAATTTTCTCCGAGAAACATCGCGCATCAGTAGCACTCTTGCTCAAGTCGAAATAATGGTGCCAGTCTGATGGTAGTTCTTCTTCTTCTTCTTCTCCTTTATTTTTCTAAACAATACTTACTGACAGCGCCGATCACGACCGGCTGAGGTGGACCCGCAATCCGCATGATTGATAACGCAGGCCAAGCTAATCGGATCAACTATTTTCCCTTCTTCGTCATCGCCATTGAGCAAACATCCCACGAGGACCCCGCTCCTCCGCTTCTTTGACGCTGCGGTGCGGAGATTATTCAAAACGGGCTACAGATTCCACAGGCTGGAGACTCGATCTTTTTGCTCTCGTTCTCTCGGTCATATCTTGGTCGCAAATTCTGGTAGTCCCTATCGTCCAGGCTCGATCCTCAGAATCTTGAGATCCACCCCTCCCCGCCCATCATGCAGTCCGTCCCCGAGTCACGCCAGCAGACCTTTGAGGAAATCTACGGACCACCAGAGAATTTCCTGGAAATTGAGGTACGTCGTATGGATGATACAGACGCTCTTCTCACGTTCTGTCAATTTGACTTTGGAGGGAATATCCAAGAGCAGCGACGACAGCCTCTCTTTCTCTCCCTCTCAACTCCCTCCGGAGATCTTGGAGACTCCGCCGCACATTTATCCCCCAGGTCTCACCGGCGCATTACCCAATTGCTAACCCTACCTCTCAGGTGCGCAATCCTCAAACCCATGGAACTTCGCGAAACATGTACACCTCCTACGAGATTGTCTGCCGCACCAACATCCCCGCCTTCAAACTGAAGCACTCTGTTGTGCGCCGGCGATACTCTGATTTCGAGTACTTCCGCGATATTCTCGAGCGGGAAAGCACACGTGTGACCATTCCGCCGCTGCCGGGCAAAGTCTTCACCAACCGATTCAGCGACGACGTCATTGAGCATCGGCGAGAGGGGCTTCAGCGCTTCCTGCAGATCGTAGCAGGACACCCGCTCTTGCAGACAGGAAGCAAGGTGTTGGCCAGCTTCATACAGGGTTCGTGCATTGACTTTAACTATTTCAACCGAGGACAAAACCTTCCGCGGAATTCTTCTTGTCACAGGCATACTAATTCTTATACCGGCTCGACAGATCCGAACTGGGACCGCAATGCGTGGTAATCTACTACATATTGTCATGCTGTATCGCTTCACTTTTATCATTCTCTGTCCCTCATGTGATGCCCCTACGTCTCTTTTTTTTAAAGCTTTTTCCATCTTCTTTTTTTGGCCCCTTCCTCCTTGCAACTTGAGCGAGGTGCTTCTTCCTGCCCTTACATAGCGAAGACATTCTTTGGTTCCCACCTCATTTCGACATGTTCTTTGAAATCTCTGCGGAGTGAAACAAGTGTATACTATGGGGTTGTGCATGCCTTGTCTCTAATTGATGGTCTTCGTAGACGACCTTGCGATGTGCCTGACTTGAACCTGACCTCTTTATTTCTCTGAACCGCTGTCATGAAACTCAAGGCGCGTCCCCTCGGCGGCCCATGCACAAACCCAGTGAAGAAAATATTCAAATCAACTGGATCTGATAGGCCTGGAGAACTAAGACTAGGACCCGTTTTAGAAATTTTCATTTTGCGCAATGCGATTTCGCATATTTGATTCGCCTGCCCCATGAAATAACATCCATGGAGAGTATCTAATCCATTGCAAATGAGCTGACTGTTACAAGTTCGCTCGGTGAAGCACCATTTCGTTTAATTTCTCGAACCATTGCAACAAAAACTTTTTTTTTGATTGTGCGATCTAAAAGGAGAGCCATCGTATACTGCGGGATATCGAGGAGTTGAAAAACACACGCAAAGGGACACAAGCAAGCAAGGGAAAAGAAAAAACGCACGAAAAGAAGATTTTGACAGACACAAAGAACAAACCAGGATGAAGACAGGAGGAGACATGAAACGAAAACGGTGAGCAAAGGCTCAACACAAAAATCCGAACGAGAATGGGGGAAATTTTCTTTTTTTTTTCTTCTTTTTTTGGGGAGCTGGTAGGATACCAGAGGTTCAGTTGAGATCATCCCAGATCATAGGTGCCAGTGTATTATCTTCCCACGAAGAGGACGTTCCTGCCGCGAGGTTCTCATCCGGTGGAACACTAAGATTTCCTGACGCCCCAGTGGAAGGTTGCTCAAAGTAGTTCGAAGGCGGAGGCAGAAGTGCCGCCTCCAAGGGTGCAGCGCTCGCGCTCGGGAACCCGGATTGTTGCTGATGAGGGGTCTTTGGTTGACCATGGCCGAACGGGGGAGTCTTCGACACGACGGGCGCATCGATCAGTCCCCGATTCTGTGGCGCGACGCTGGGAGTACTTGCGGGTTTAGCTTCGTCCCGGGACTGGAGATTGGAGGTGTTGCCGCTGACAGAGCCCCCTTCGCGATATGCACGGGGAAACTTGGTTCGAAAACGATCACGTAAATCGGTGGCTCTGCGATGACTAAGATTGAACTGTCGGTCCTGTTGAATCAAAGTCCATTGGAAGCCATGAATGGCGTAGCCTTTGAGCAAAGCGTCATCTTCGGCGGGGGTGAATGGACGACGAGAGCGTCGTTTGACCTTTGTGGCAACATGGGCTTCTGGAAGCCCTAGAGACGCCAGGGTAGATTGAGATTGATCAGAGGCAACGGAGGGAGTCCAGCCTGGGGAGACCCTCTGCGGTGGAGTCAAAAGAGTGCCATGGTCTGTGTCAGGGGTGCTGACGGACATGCTCGACCCTGAGGAAGAAGTATGTGCACTACCAGGAGTACTTCCGTGGCTGGACCCTAGCTCAGATCCGGCCAGGAAAGTCGACGGCGTGGGCAATTGAATACTGCCGGGTTTGCTCCCAGAATTGTCTGCTTGAGCTTTGAGCAATGAGTTTGCGAGCTGGTCTCGCAACAGCTTTATGGCTTCATTGGGGTCAGACGCGCTGAATCCACTGTCAGTTGGCATGGCTTGGTAAAAGTCTTGACCCGGGCAAAACTCACCGATACGCCCATGGGCAACACACTCGGAATCTTGGTTCACAATTAACGGAAAACCCCCACGGGCCAAGAACAAAGAATAGGCATACCTGTCTTTCAAATTCGAGGCTGTCCGCTTGTTGAACTTGAGCTCGGGCTGAGCGAGAATTGCGGTCCAATTGCCAATTCCGCATTTGATCACGCCCCGAAGGAGGGCGTCTGTTTCTTCCTCGGTCCATTTTCGCAGATTTTTCCGCGAACGTCCTCGAGTCTTTGGAGACAACGGCTCCTCGACCTCATTGGGAGCGCCTTGAGGCGTAGGCGCGCTTTCGGCCTGACAGATTGCGCCATGATTGAGCCTGGTATCTTCTGAGCCACCGTTGTCGCGTTCAGACTGCGCACGTTGCGCTTTTTCGTGACCGTGATGGTCAGCCTGGTAATTACTGTCGACAAGACCTGCACCAGAAAGTTCACCAGCTCTGACATCGGATCTTTCTACAGGCGGCTGACCTTCCGGGTGCGGATCAGGCGTCGGGTTGGTAGACGCTAGGTTGGCGGTGTCACTGGTAGCAGCGTCCGCGCGTCGTGAGGGCTTGTTCAGTAGCTGAGAGATAGAAGAGGCAGCTTCGATCGGCGGCAGCAAGGCCGCGTTGGGTGGTGGCTCGTTCAATCCATTGAGAATGGCGAAGGGGCCAAATGGTGGTGGTCTTTGCTCTTTGTGAGCAGCTTGAGGGATGGGTAACTGAAGGTGTTCGCTAAAGGACTCGGGCTGTAGATCTATACGCCGACGCTTGCGTGTTCCATGAAGAGCATCATCGTCAAAGGACGACGAAAATGGGAAGCGTTCTAGAGCGCGCAGATTTACAAAGGCCGGAAGAATGGGTTTGGGTGGTGATTCCACATTGGATTGAAGATCCGTCGAAGAGGGCTCGGCATGTTTAGTTCGTGCCGCGTGAAGGCACTCCTTCACCGTCGGGAGATCTGTCTGGGGGTTGGAGGCGAGATTGCCTGCTCCGCTGGTGGACGCCGTCTGGGGGAGAATACTGGGGTCCCTGGCAGCGATGGCGGTTGGCTCTAGAGGCGATGGCGCACTGAGAGCCCGCGACGAGACAGGCTCCCGTAAAGGAGCGATACGCAATGGCAATTGAGGCCGCTCCCGAAGTAAAGCTTCGTCGAGGGGACGGAGAGCCCCAGATGGATCCATTTTCTGCAGCTCACCTAGCGGTCAAGCCCCGCTAGACCGGTCTGACCATCCCGAAGGATAGGGCTTATCTGATATTGATTATCCTGTGAACGAACCCATCCGGTGGATGCTCACCCTTCAATCCTGGAAATGGCTTTCTTTTCTTCCGTGGCTTTTTTTTTTCTTCCCCCGACCGAGTGATGAGCCCGCGGCTGCCGACGGTTAAAGTTGGGTGGGGAGAGTTGACGGGTGGATGGGCACTTTGTCCACCGCCCCCTTGACCGCTTCTGCATCGGTCTGCGTTTCTTCTCCCGCGCGGCGCGTACGTCAGCGCCAGCTGGGATGGAAGACAAAACCCATCTGGAGAGAAGCGTCGCGTCACTGTTCCTATTGTTTTCAGATCATTGTGGAATATTTAAATATCTATGTGCATCTGCCTCAGCCGTTGATCCTTCTTCTGTAATTTTTTTTTCTCTTCTATCTGGCAAGACTTGTCCACATCCGTGATCAACATTCGCGCAAGTTGCTAAGGACCCCCTGTAAGTCGCGATCGGCTCCTTTCCTCCATATGAGTCGGAGCTCACCAAGTTGACTCTCGCAGGCCACTGCTTCGATTTCTTAAGCATTAATACAGATCTCGTAACTGAGTGCTAGATCTGTACAACATGCCAACCATACTTCCACCCTGGCCGCATCTCCTTTTTGGGGTGCTTGAGCCAATTTCCTTGTAAGCAAACACCGTGTCTGTCTGCGCTGTACCGCCAGAGGCGATTTAGCCGACCTCCCACATGTCAGGGAAAAAAGAAAAAGGAAATCATCAAACGGCCGAGGCGCTGATTTTTACTCTGTCGCAGGGTTCTTGGCAGTCTTGCTCCTCTGGTTGATGTAGAGGGCTTCATTTCAGGCCAAACATTTCAGGCGACACCGCCCATGATGCATCCCAGCAGTCTGTCACTGGCCTACCAGGTGGGCAATCTCTATTCCTTGCTTTGTCTGGTCGGAGTAGCCGTGTTACATACGTCCACTGAACCTCAGGTGGTGCGGAACTACCTGATCGCTCTGGCGATTGCCGATGTCGGCCATGTCTGTGCGACGTACATGGGATTGGGCTGGGCTGCATTTGTAGACGTTGCTGCTTGGAATGCCTTGACTTGGGGCAACATTGGTGCGACCGCGTTTCTTTTTGTCAATCGCCTGGCCTACTTTGTGGGAGTCTTTGGAAATGCAAAAGTGCCCAAAATTGGAGGGAAGCAGGAATGAGTGGCGTGTCGCATGTCGCATGTCCATGTGAGTCGCGCGACCAAGAGTCTTGAAATTTTTTTTGAGCTTGCGCTTTTCAAAGCACAGGCGACAGAAATGGAATCGGGACCTTCTGGCGACCTGCGGCGTTTGCAACACAAATCATATCATAGCGCACGACCCAAAGTCGCAAGGGCTGTCCCTCCCGGGTCTTGAGTCATGGCTCGGCTGATCCATGATACAAATCTCAATGACGGGCCATAACGAGATGGACAGCGCATTCATACCGTATGTTTCCGCGTTTCCTTGTCAAAGCGCGCAGGCTCTCTGCGAGCGAGCAAAAAATTCGACACCTCCCACGACTTGCTTGGTGTGGCACCTCGTAGATGGTGGTCTGAATCCGGATTGTTATAATGTCCCCTGCTCATAATGATCCTTAGAGGAGCGGGGGGCATAACCGCGGTCAAGAATGTATACCCACCACGGACGGAGGGTATGGAGATATTGTATTGCTTAATGACAAACCCGGACGCCTTGGACTAGTCATGACCAGTGCGGATGAAATGTGAATCCATACAGTTTCCTCGAACCACGTGATGAAGAAACCGAATACGACGGGAGAGACCAGAGAAAGTAAGAGACTGGTGAGGTATATCGCAGGGATTTCAAATTAATGTATTCTTTTTCTTTTCAGAGAGCATAGCATAGTCGGTGAGCTTGATTGACAGACCGCCACCAACTTGCCTCATTAAGTCAATAGCAAGATTCTTGTTGTTGTGGGCCTGGGATCGGGAAACCATCGGCACGAACATGTCAACAGTTCCATATATCGCTGGGAAGGCTTGAATTCCAAATCGAACAAACGGTCACATTGACTCTGGTCGTTTCGATGTTTCATGGCTCGGCGGATGGTTGACGTTGAAGATATAAGAGCAAATCTCGGATTGCAGGTTCACCATGGAGCTGATATTCCCGGATATGAGGTGTCAGGAACGGGATTCCGGGGTTGGTTTGGTAGTGCTGTTGATAAGAGTCATAATTCTGGGCTGTGTCGATGATCATGTCAACCTCAGGTGGGAGGATCGGATGCAGAGTAATGATTCCGTTGCCAGTGCTGATGAGACCACGCGACTGAGCGCTTGCAATGTTGTATCTTCGCAGGCCTGCAGCAAGAGCCGTCAAAGAATGATAATTCTTTGCTTCGAGGAGTATCTGAGAGGGGGGAAGGTTTTTTTTATTTGGTCAAGTTAGAAACGCGGATGTTGATTTTCATTACCACAATTTTTCACCCCGACCACTGGACTCACCTGGGTGCATTCTTGCAAAAATGGGACAATGTCAGGTAGTGCCGCGCAACATTCCCACACCGAGGTCGTGAGCTCATGCCAATTGGTCAAGATTGCTTGTACGAAAATATCGTTTGTAACGATATTCTGGCGAGCCAGTCCCGAAAAGTCAAGCTCATCGGTACGTGTCAACGTGCGCGCCAAGTCTTTGGGTGATGTGGCATTCAGATAATCTTCCAGGAACAGAATTGACGTGTCGAATGGATGATGCCACTGCATTCTGGCGCAGTGGGTGTATCGATGCCTGAATCGAATCGCGAGAACACTCATAATTTTCAAGATTGTCGTCAGACTCGGCGGTTGGTCTCTGAACAATGCCTGTACGGGCTCGGCTATGAAGGCGAAACCGGGGGCAAATGTCTGGGGCAAATGTTGCGCTGCATCAGGGTCTATAACTCGTATGCAGTGTATCAATGCACGATGTGCAAAAGGACTACTGCCTCGCAAATGCTGTCATGACCGATGAGTACGACAATTTCTCCAGCAGGGGAAGAAGGGGGGGGGGGGGGAATGGAGGAATCATCTTACCTCCTCTACTTTAAAATAGAGAGAGATATCCTCTGGATATGTCCGCAAATGATCGACCAAGTAAATACAAAGCACGGTGTGTTGAAGCAGGAACCACTCGACCGAGGGCGCATTATATCCCAGAGAGGCGCGCACGATCTCTTCAAATGCAATCTTGCGGAATTGGTGATGACTTTCGGCCTCGATGGCATTGGCGATCTCTCGGGCGTCGAGATCATGGGCTGGCTGGGGCGGAAACCACATCCATGGCACTGGCTGAAGAGGAGGGATTCGAGAGCGTCGCAGGATCTCTTCCACTCTTTGCACATGCGACAGGTTGCCCAGCAGCTGATGCTCATGGCGCTGTGCTAGTGTTACAAGAAAGGCATCAATCGTGTCTGCGTTTCGGCTGAGTAGAGAGCTGCGCGGGAAATTCTCATCCTGAAACAGTCCATAGCGGATGACCTGACAGATCTCGGGGATATTGAAGGCCCATAAGACAGCTCTGGCCTCGTCCTCCCACCAGCGATAGGATATAGCGAAGCGAGGAAATTCGGCACTGATGTAGAACGGAGAGGGGTAGGAAGGTGTGGGGCAGTCGGACGCCATGCTCTGTGGTGAATGGGTTCGTGAAATCTTGAGTTTATCCAAGGTGAGGGCTGGAGGTAGAACGTCCAAAGGATGTGACCGTTGCAGGTTGGGTGTGTGATTTGGCCAGAGGTTATAGGGATATGGGTCGAGGCGCATTTATGCGGGGAGCATATCAAGCGCACGACTGAATTGACAGACCCGACAACTTGGTCAAGGGAGAATTCGTGGCTCGATTGGCGCTTTGTGGTGCAGTGTATGTCTTGTGAAATCGATTGGAATGGATGAGGTGGCGGCGCTTGGTCCAG
Organism: Penicillium sp. PF2412A; assembly: GCA_023626555.1. Taxonomy (NCBI): domain Eukaryota; kingdom Fungi; phylum Ascomycota; class Eurotiomycetes; order Eurotiales; family Aspergillaceae; genus Penicillium; species Penicillium sp. PF2412A. Next base: position 405,350 of record JAMAHA010000004.1, read on the forward strand.
AAGGGCACATTCGCTGGGAGATGGTATTATTCGGGATAGATTCCCGACCACCAGGATATTCAAGGAGGAATTGGAATATTGAAAGACTTGGAATTCGACCAACGGAGGAGAGAGCAAGACCCCCCCACCCCCAAACCAAAATGAAGAAGAAAAAGGGGAGAAGATCACAGACGCTTCTCAGGATTTGCGATTCAATGCAGAAGGAAATTCCGTGAAATTCCGTGACTCGTGTAGGCGCGATTCGAATGAGCTTTTTGCAATCGGGCAAATCGAATGTTTGGGAAATTGGAATAAAAAAATTTGACAGAAATCAAATCCAAAAGAAAGATCCAAGCAAGGTTGGGTTAGGTCTCAATCTTTTTATCCCTGCTTCCTGCTGCGCTGCCACGTTAGATCGCCGACTTCTCTCACGGGATTGCTATAGAAATGGAGTCAATGCCACCAAATTATGGTTCAGATCCACCGAAAACGGGCAGGGGGGGGGGCAACGCCACTTTTTTTTTTTTTTCTTTTGAGGCCCAGTCTGCTGAGTAGGTACTGGCAAACTCGAGTTACGAGAAAAGGGGCTGATTTTAGATTTCTACGATGGACTGGATGGACGGTTGGCCGAGTACAATGCGTTTACCACTCTTTCATACTTCCACCGGCTCCAGATCGACCCCCCGAATGGGTGGTGTCTCCACTGAAAAGAATGGCTGGGCCCACTGGCGAACATGGCGGTTCGTAACAGGTACAAGTGACGGCTCCAGCTACGGTCAGCGGCTGTACCGCACAACAGCAGTACAGCTCCCGGCGACTCGGCATTGGGCAGGCTCGGTACCGTCAATACAGACGTTGACTCGTTCCTGTAACAACCGAGTCAGACGGCCCGGACATGGGCGATGGCGTGTAAACTCTCCAGTGTACACGGCTACACGCTCATCTTGGGTCGGTGGAGCCCGTCCGCCTCACGCAGAGTATACTTTGAACCTCCTGATCGTATGCAGTGGCATTCTCTAACTTTCCATGGCGAGACCCGCCAGGGCTTCCGCAACAGGCGGATTATCAATCCCATCTATAGCAACATTCCAATTGTCGGTGCCCTTTCTCTGCCGCGGGACGGTCTCATAGTCGGGGACCAAATCCGTTGGGAGGCGGTGAACTGGTGACAACTCTGGGAGAGACTTTTCTAGAAAGATTTCGAACACATCGTTCGATTGACCGACTTCGCACAAGGTGAGGCTTGCCCGGGGAGAATTCACCCAAAGACACGGAGTGCGAAGAGATCCTCCGCATGCCCCTGCCTCACATGACGTTTGGCGTGGGACAGGTCGGAAAAAGAAAAGATTCAAATGTGGGCTCGACACGGCCACTCCGCTGTGATGCCCCCCTCCGTCCTCGGAACTGCATGGACCCTCTGCGAGCGGTCCCCTTTTCTCGCCAAGTTGTTTGAGGAATCCAACTTGACTTATGGTCACTGACATAATTTGCCACTGGTGTTCCCGTCTCGACAATCCTGACCATCGTGCTCCCAGGAGATCCATGGTATCACCGGGATCAGCAGGAGTTCATGAACCAGCCTCGTAATTATTTAAGCTTTATCAGGGGACGCTGAGCGGCCGAAGACACACGAAGCCGATGGACCACAAGTTCATGGCAGGGGGGGCAAGGGAAATTGAACGGACGATCGTGATGGAATCCAAATCGGGATTACACCGGCTCGTCCATTATTGACAGCGAGATAGCTGCTTGACGAAGGCTGGTATATTATTTTTAGTTCTCTGGCTCACTGATCAACGTTCGTCCTTGATTGGCACAGGACGTCCAATCACACCATGAGGTCCAGCGTGTCAGGAACGGTTTAAGCGAGTGCAAGCGATCTTCATCGCTTCAAGGTTGACAGCCCGCTTCTCAGGGTGGGGTGGGGGCTGCATCACTTCGAATTTACGGTGAATGCGATCAATGGCTTACTGAAACGGCTTCTCCCAAATAACGGCGGAAGGCGGGACACTCGAAGAACGAATTCCCAGCATCCCGGCTCGCTGGCACTGATTGGTGCAACTTTCAAGACTCGGCGAGTTGTTGCTTCGTGAAACAATGCGATTCAGACCTGGTATTTACTGACCGAGTGAGCAGAAAGCCCTAGGTAGGGTTGAGTGGGTACTGTACCTTCCCAGGTGAGTTAATGCAGGTGGTGAAATTGCTGCGGCTCCACTCAGGCGACTTGACCTTTGCAAGCCGTGCAATCTGAACATTTGGTGATTGGCATCCAGCCCAAGTGGTCCTGCCGATGCCTCCCTCCGCCTGGTGAGCGACGTGTTTGGGGTCGAGATACCGCCATTCCACCCTCCTAATCTACCAGAAACCGGCTCAGTCTTGTTCGGCTCACTCAAAGCCGTATGTATGAGTGGATGTCCGGACGATCGCTGCGTCTGGTATCATTCAAGTAACATCTTTTCATTCTTCTCGCCACCGCATCACTTGATTCCTGTCCTATTGGACAGCATTCACCTTTGCGTAAGGGGAACCCGGGTAAAACGATATTGTTCCCAAGCTCAACTATTTGTCGATATCAACGAGATGGCGAATTTGTTGATGCGCAGGAAACGTTATCCAAACTCTGCTGCCACGTGAGTGTCCATCGCGACCTTGCGAGATTCCTTGGGAGCGGCCCCAGGATCCCAAGCCCAAGGCACTGGGAAGCGGATCTCGGTTGATCCACCGTCCCGAAGCTTGGGGTGGACCAAGAAAAGGGCCTGCTGTTTAGTCTTTTTTATATCGCCTTCTGTGATGTCTTCCATGACCTCGATCAAAGATCCAGACTGGATCATCCCTCCCTTTCTCACAGACGCTACATGGAGGGTTGGATCAGCAGCCCAATGTGCCACTTCACATCCTGGCCACCGAAACGGCCTCAGAATGTTCCAGCCCCGCTTTGGGCGTTCGAGTCTGACCTACGAAATTAGTGGCTTTGCAAAAAGCCCTGACTTCCCCTACCATTGCGACTCTGTGTAACATGGTAGCTATTTCTTACAGAATTCTCTAGACCTAGTAAGGGGGTTCGGCGATAATCTCCCCTGGGCTTGGGCCCACGGCTTCATGTTACCCATCCGGACGAGGGTCCTGGCTAATTGATCGGCGTCAGCGTCTTCATCAGGAGTGTGGCGCGGTCGCCGCTGAGCCGTGTATGGCGCACTTGTTAACGAAACCACAGAAATTTTTCGGTTCGTGGCGGTTGAAATGAGGGTACTTTCGAGTCATTGCACATGAGCACAGTGAGATTTGCAGCCTTTGTGGCTCGCTGGCTACTTGTCAGGTACACCAGACTGTGGTGAGGGGCGAAAATGATTCGTTCCGAATCGTTTCAGCTCTCCGGAAACAAGAATGCTGCACGATCGGAAAAATGTGACCGTCGACTAGGATTTACGTCGGAATTTAGTCGTGAAGAACACCCCAAACATTTCAATCAAATAAACCGCCGGCTATCAATTGCTGAAACTGGACAGGTAGTCGGCAATGTACTGTAAGTTTACCCAATATACCCGTAGAGTACGAATGTAATTGTACACCCTTGATCGTCCAGACGTATGAAAGAAACCGTAATATCACCGTCCAAGGTCCAAAATGAGAGAGAGACGCTACTGTAAAACATCACTTCCTACATGCTGGGGGGGCGTCAATTTTCCGAGCCCCGGATAAGTTTCCCGAGAGGAAAACGCGTCACCGAAGCTGAAGGAAGCCGATGTATCAAATTTGCCGCTCTTGAATGAAACTTTGGCCAAAAAAAAAACAATCAAAGTACCAGCATTCACGTGAAATGGAAATCTTCGCGACTGAGTTTTTGCCAAGAAAAACCTGAAGAGAGGTCCTTGGATGATCCAAATTGTGGCATAAGTCATTTTGGATGGCTTGCCTCGAACAGCGCACTGCTGAGGTGCAGGCTCGTGCCGGACCTATCGGCTTGAATTGAAAGCACATGCGTGACAACCACCACAAGGATGGAAATTTCAACAACGTTGAAATCCCACTGAGATCTAGTGGCACTTATTGTGTGTTTTGTTAAAATCCTAGCAGTTGTACAAAAGATAGGTATCCTTTGAAAACGTCCTCCAATACTACAAATAGCCACTTCAATCCCTATCTACGTGGGTACTCACATAGAGTAAAGGTAGGTCTCTTTCTGCGCAACTACAATTTATATAGAGGCGAAGACGAGCACGGTCTGCAATGGTGCTACACCTACGCAGATCCATATCATTGAGCCTGGTGAAATAGGTCTCGATGACATCTTCGTGTCAGTCCAGTCCAAAAAAGAGACAACTTGAGGACATTCTTTGTCTTGTCTGCCCAGCATCGTGAGGCTTCAATAGGTGTGCGCATTCCTCGATGCAGACGACACTATCTGGGGGCCGCCTATTTCAGGGATCACCGGGTATGTAGACTATGTTGGCATATACATTTACTAGTTCTCACAAACGTCGACGTCAAGTTGAATGCACAATGCAAAAATGTATATATTCTTTCTTACCAAAGAGATTTGGCTACAGTCTTGGACTTGGAGGTCGCTTCATTGCCTGCAACAAAAATGGTCCATGCACATCATCCAATGGAACCGCACTTGCGCGCGACAGGACGGGGGAACCTGAACATTAGGTTGGGTCTCTGGAGAGAAAATGTCTTGGTGCGGCCGAGCAAAATTCCAACTTCGTCATTGAGCCAACCTTGGAAGGTGTAAAACTTGTCAACGCCAACTGACTTATATGTCCGAGATGATTGCCAAGTACTTCGTGTGGCGCACATGTTCAGGTGCAGAACATCCATGTAAAGCAGAGTCGAACAGGACTGAATGAGAAGGATCAAGCGAAATCGTTCACAATACCTACATACTAGGTCAGAAATCTCGCCTCCCTCCTAATCAGCTTCCTGCAGACATGAGGGCTGGGCCCTGCAAGCTTGTGTGAACAAGTCCGGTCGCGCCAACATACGCAACCTGACTAAGAGAAGCGTAGCTGCCCTGGCCAAATCATGATAGCACAACTTCGAGGGTCACAGAACTCGACTACAGACGGGAAGACCAGAACCGGGAATGACAGCCAGTGTGTGGGACAACAAGAGGTACGGTCATGTGAATCATTCAAGAAAGTCAACGTTAAATAGGTATCATATCACTCGGAAACAGGACGAGAATCCCGTCCCGGATTTGTTTGCTATGGTTCGAATCTACGGAAAAGAAGCACCATCCAAGCCCATGAGCAAGACAAGACGCTGTTTCCAGCTGCAGTTTTGGGGTTTATTTTTTCGAGTATGATCAGTCACTGTCAATACCCAAAGGGTTCAACAATGAGCGAGCATACTACTCACCGCTAGTGTCGTGAGACACTTAAGCAGCAATGGCGTGGGCACGACGGCGGTCACGCTCCTCAGAGATGGAGAGCTTGACACCCTTGCCCTTGGGCAGGGAAACCCAGGGCTTCTCCTGACCGATGACGAACACGTTGGACTCGCGGGTAGCGAAGGTGTTGTCAATGGCATCCTTGATGTGAGTGATGGAGAAACCACCCTCGTGACGCTCACTGAAAAAAAAAGTGGGAGTTAGAAATGCGATCAAATGCAGGCATTAGGCGCAATTCGACTTACCGGTGAGTGATGACACCAACACGACCCATGTTACGACCGCCAGTAACCATGGCGACGACACCAGTGTCGAAACGGACAAAGTCGACGATCTTGCCGGTAGCAATGTCAATCTTGACGGTGTCGTTGACCTTGATGGCAGGGTCGGGGTAACGGATGCTACATGACAAAGCTCAAATTAGCAAAACTTTGTTCTGTGCCGAATGCGGGCTTACCGAAGTTCAATTCATCCTCCGCCGATCAACCAAAGCTTGGTCCAACGACTGAATGACACGGAACTTCGAGGAGAGTTTGCACTCACGTTCGCGCATCGTGCGTAACCAAGAATGGGATCCCGCCCTTGCCGAGCTGAACACGCTTGACCTTGCAGAGCTTGAACTCAGCCTCCTCGGCCTGAATGCGGTGGACGGTGAAGCGACCCTTGGTGTCGTAGATGAGACGGAAGTGCTCGCCAGTCTTCTCGAGGGAGATGACGTCCATGAAACCAGCGGGGAAGGTGGTGTCAGTGCGGACCTTGCCGTCAACCTTGACCAGACGCTGCATCATGATGGCCTTGACCTCACGACCGTTGAGAGCGTACTTCAGACTATTGAAGACAGGGGTTAGAACAAGATCCCAGTGGGTTGTAGCCTCGCGCGGCGGCGCTTGAATCCGGAAGGTGTGCGTACCGGTTGCGGATGAAGACAATCAGGGGCAGGCAGTCGCGGAGCTTGTGAGGACCGGCAGAGGCCTTGGGGGCATAGGTGCCGGACATCTTGTCCAACAGCCAGTGCGAGGGCGCACTAAGGCGCTTCTGGTGCTTCTTACTGAAGAGAGCATGACCGTCAGTTTCAAGTTCGCGTTCAATGTAAAAATTCTTCTCGTGAAGCCAGGGCGTCAAGATGAACGTCTCAATGCTGAGATTCCAAATTTGACGAGACAGGCAATATTCGAAAAGCGCAGCGATAGCATGGCACTTACGGTCCGCGAGCCATTGTGATTGATTTGTCGACCGGAGATGGGTTGTCAAAGAATCACTATGGATGAGCGCCCGGATAACACAAGTGATCAGAGTATTTCGCTTAGCTTGGAGGGTTGTGGGTTTGTGCCCTAGAAAACGCTAGTCCAAAAGGGGTAAGGGCTCTCGAGTCACTGACCCGCTTATGTTATCGCGCCTTATCGCCGGGCGGCCAGGCCGGAAGTGCAGGTGGATTCCTGTGAAGTCCGCCCGCGGAGCCTCGCCCGACCGCCTAAAAATAAAGTGCGGAGTTATGTACATCATTGATTTGAGTAAAGTGCAGAACATTAGTATCCGTCACTGGGGTAAGTTGTTGGCGTGTGGCCTTTCTTCAAGTGGGCCGTCCATGGCCTAGACCAAGTTCACAGGGCTTATTCACAATGCTGTTTTCATGACTGCACTTTCGCTTTTTTTTTTTCGGGTTGCAATCCCAAGGGATTTGTCCTCGCACGCTATACATTTTCGTCTAGATGTAACCCTTGATAACAGCTACCTCGGCATTGAGGATAGAAGAGCCAGCAGCGCCGATGACCGTGTTGTGAGAAAGCGCAGCGAAGCGAATATCGAAATACCCGCCCTCGGCGCCATCACGGATGCGTCCCACGCTCACGGTGTAGCCCTTGGAGATATCCCGATCAAGACGCGGTTGGGGACGGTCTGGCTCATCGAAGACCTTGATGGCCAATTCGGGCGCTGAAGGAGCGCCGAGTTTCTGGGCTTCAGACTGGTATTCACGCATCGCCTGAGCCACCTCCTCGGCCTTGGGGGCTGGGCGATTCTTGAAGCGGAGAGAGACAAAGGCCATGTGGCCATCCGTGACGCCAACACGGGTGCAGGTGGCACCAATCCGCAATCCAGCCTGCTCGTTGAAAGCGGTCGCATCCCCATTCAAAGAACCGAGGATCTTCTGGGCCTCGTTCTCCAATTTGTCCTCCTCGCCACTGATGTATGGAATCACATTGTCGACAATGTCCAAGCTGGGAACGCCGGGGTATCCCGCACCTGAGATAGCCTGCTCGGTGAAAACCTCGACCTCCTCAACGGGGCCAAACTTGGCTTGAAGGGCAGCAAACGGAATCACAACGCCAATCACAGCACAGTTGGAATTGCAGACCAAAAATCCCTTCTTCAAACCGAAATGTTTGCGTTGGTGAGGGATCAGGTCCATGTGGGAGGGGTTGACAGTAGGCACCACCAGTGGCACGATGGGGTCCTTTCGATAGTTCTTTGCGTTAGAGAACACAGGAATCTCTGCCTTGATAAAAGCCATTTCTATCCCCAATTGTTAGCCATCATTTGATAGTAAAGCAGTCACAAGGTAGATAGAGGACAAGAAAGATGGGCCTACCTGTCTCGCCTGCGATATCACTGTTCAGGCCAGAAAACACCAGGTCACAGTCTGTGAAGACCTCCGCCTTACACTCGCGCAGCACCAAGTTGCTCAGCTTCTCCGACATGGGAGCAGACTGCTTCCATCGCACAGCATCCTTGTATTTCTTGTTGGCAGAGCGCTCCGAGGCTCCCACGGCATGTAGTTCAAGGAATGGGTGGTCTGCGAGCAGAAGAATGAAGCGTTGTCCCACCGATCCAGTGGCACCCAAAACACCTGGCGATAAAAGTGAGCGCCATGGCCCTTGAGATGGAAGATGATAGCGGAGTACCTACCGCACTTCTTCTTGGGATATGAGCCAGCCATTTCGTATCGTTTCTGCGAAATGTCCTATTCATCAGAGATCACAGTCAACTTGTATTCAGTATACCCGGCCGTTTGGGTAGCGCAGCCTAGATCATAACGCGCATTGATGTCATTGAGGACTGTCTGCTAAAGGTCGAGTCTGACTCAAGATGCCGACAGCCCCGCAATGACAGTTCCTGGCTCATGGGCAATACAATAAATCGGCATTATTGCAAGGAGAGGGTTTGGAGACAGAATCAATGCATTCTGGATCCGAGACCATGGAAGACTCACCCTTCAAATCTGCGTCAGAGATGGGATTGCAAGATAGATTCCAAGTCTGACATGAACTTTCAGCGATATCGCGCCGATTATCTGAATGGACACCGTCCGCGGCCCCGCGCTGACTCATCACTTCTGCCCGCAGCGGGCAGACTAGCGGGAGCCTTCAGCTAACCAGTGGGTCGGGCTGCTTCAACACCGGAGTTGGACGACTCATCCCCGGCTGCAGCCTGGTTTGGTCGGACTCGGCTGCACTCTGAAGCTGGTGTCAGGGTGAGCTTGGGTCTCAAGGTATCATTTCACGAGATACAGTAGCTAGTTTCTGTTCCGATTGACATCTCTCTCCTAAAATGACTCAGGGGAACAGAATACAAACCTTTCCAAGAAGCTTGTCGGATTTTAAGCATATATGCACAGACAGCCTCTACAGCATGGGTTTGGGGAACACAGTGTATGCGTAGGCCACATGTGAAAGAGATTCTTGGATTACCAATTGTCTGCAGAACGTGGCTGACGTACACAATCATAAAACGCTCTCAAACTGTCTTTGCGTGCCCATTGCAAGATTCTCAGTGCTCGTCCTCCCAATCGAAGATCTTTCCTGGATTTAACAGCCAGTGAGGGTCAAGAGAGCGCTTCAGACTTCTCATGACTCCAATTGTAGCCGGTCCAAGTTCTTTCTTCAGGGATTCCTTCTTCCCCAGACCCACTCCATGCTCTCCCTGTGGAGTTCACAGTCAGCAGTGCTTTCTCTCGCTTATTGTTCCATCCCAGGTTCAGGTACGTACTGTGCAAGAGCCTTCCATGTCCAGGGCCCGGTCAACCATATCATAGACAACTTTTTCGACTCGGGCTTGCTCCGCAGGGTCTTTTCGGTCGTACATGATGCTTGCGTGGAAATTGCCATCGCCAATATGTCCCAAAATACTAGCGAACATGCCCAGAGAGTCAAGCTCCTTCTTTGAGATTTCGATGATGTCGGGTAACCTGGAAAGTGGCACAGCCACGTCTGTTGACCAAACCTCCGAGCCCTCTTTGCGTAACGCCATCATGCTCCAGAGAGATTGCTTGCGGGCTGACCATAGATCATGAGCTTCTTGTTCGGTCTTCGCAAACATGAATTCCATTGCATTCTAGATCCCAGCATGAGTTAGTCTGACTGCGGGCTCACTTCTGTCCTCAGATCAACCACTCACATTGCTCTTGGCAAGTTGCCGGGTTAGATTGATGCTATCGGCAACGCCGGCGGTGGTTCCGCTGAACTTGAAGAATAGTGTAGGCGTGACCTTCCAATTCTTCCCGGTTCCACCTGCACGATTGATCACATCCATCTGAACCTCATCCATGATCTCCATACATTGAACCTGAATGCCCTTTTTGATCAGTTGCATGGCGGTCGAAGCGCAGTCACGCACTGTTGGGAATGCAACAACTCCCACCCGGGTCAACTCGGGTATGGGGACCAGCTTCAACGTGGCTTCCGTCACAATACCCAGTGTTCCTTCTGAGCCCACAAATAGCCCTGTCAGATTGTACCCAGCGGATGTCTTCCGGGGTCTTTTCCGAGTCTTGATGATGTCACCGTTGGCGAGAACAACCGTCAAATTGACAACCGAGTCTTTCATCGTACCATAGCGTACTGCATTTGTGCCACTGCAATTGGTACCTACCATACCCCCAATCATAGCTGGTGGTCCAGGGTCGACTGGGAAGAATAGTCCGGTTTCCTTAATCTCTTCGTTCAAGTCCATCCAACGAATGGATGGCTGAACAACGACGTCCAGATCATCCTCGTTAATCGCTAAGATTTTGTTCATCTTGGCAAAGTCGATGGTAAGCCCACCATGAGGCGCGGAGAAATTGGCTTCTAGGCTTGAGCCGCCAGAGAAGGGAATCATGGGCATTCGATACTTGGAGCAGATTTTGGCAATCTCGGAAACGTCCTCGGTGCTGGTCGGATAGGCGATGGCAACAGGGAGTCGATCAGCATTGAGGCTTGACCATTCCGAATACCCATGATACTGTAGGTCTTCTTCGTCCGTACTGACCGCGTCATCTCCAAGTTTGAGTCTCAGCTCTGCAATTGCCTGGGTTTCAGAAAATTAACACCTGGCATTGGCGTTCATTCGCCGTAAAGCTCACACCTTTTCAAAATCCTGTGTAGACCCATACCGAGGGCCCTTGATTGTCTCGGGGACTTCGTGTGTGTAAGAAGCATAGCCATATCCTAGGCCGGCAGCCAATGTGGAAGCCAAGAATATCCGACTGGCCGCCGTCCAAGATTGCGAGTCCGCGAACTTTCCGTCCTGGTCACGCTGTTGGTAGTTGTTCTTAGGGCCTGTTGACTGGGCTCGGACAATTTGTCGGCTTGACAGTTGAGTATTTACAACAGACTTGCGACAATGGCGGATGCCAAGGGCAGTTGCCCTTCTTTGCAAGATCAAGAATGCTTGTCGCATGCTGAATTTAGATTGCGAATTCTGCAAAAGAGTTGATAGGGAAAGGGTTCAAATCCTGCGCGCCAGGTTAAAGGCGAGGAAGGAGACCCCGGTTAAGAACTAAGGCGCAACTTAGGCGAGTCAATTGCGCGAGTGTCTGACATCTCCTTGCATCTTGTCATACTGGAAACTAAGCAGAACAATCATCCCCACATCGGGGTTCGGCCGAGATGCGACGCCTCTCGTGCGGGGTTTATTCCGCAGCGTGGGGGGGAAAGGCATTGAAAGCGTGGGACACCACTACGAGGCCCTTGCGATCATTCGCAAATGAACCCCACATGGTGTTCTGATTTTCAATTATGACTGACAACCGGACTATTGCTGAATTCAATTCAATATCAGCAACCCACAAAGAGTTCCCACTCATGACTTGCCAACAGGTAGCAAAAGGCTCTTGATGCTTCTTTGTGGGGGGGGGGGGGGGGGGACAACCTGATTGCCCGAGTTTCCCATGTAGTCGAAGCGCGACTGCGCAGTCAACATGGCCGAAGTGGGACACCGCCCGTTGACGAGGCAACCGCAACCACTCACTTCTCCCGAGTGTTCGTGCCGAGAAGGCGACGGATGAAGGAATTCAGATTATGACCCAAGTATACTGGACTGCCGCTCACGATGATGGCAGAAGAGGTCACTCAGCTGGTTCGAGAGGTTGAACGAGTTGTCACAGCACCCTATATTCCCTCCCTTCAGGTAGACTGGATCATAGACGCCCCATATCAAATACGAGCGATATTGACATCTGCCATTAGAATCTGTATACTCTGGTCCAAAATACATCTCGCTCTGGCATTCAGTCATGGGCCTTGCAAAAGCCCTGTCAAGTAGAGCTCCTGGCAGCTTTGCTCGTGGAGAACCTAGCGCGATCCCGTGTCGCGCTTCCGCTACTTACAGCATTTGGTAAGGATAAACCTGCAAGGCACCGAAATGACAGATGGCGCTGATCGAGCATAGGACATGTTTCAATCTTCAGAGATCACATTATCGGTCAAGAACCGATTCTTCTTGATGCGCTTCTTGAGAAAGCGGTCGTTGGTAATGAAACAGAGGTCGGTGAACCAGTGAACCTTGATTACATAGTGAGCTGTCAATTAATCTTGCGAGCGAGAGACACAGTACCATGCAGCATGCACCGCATTGCTCTCTTCACCTCTACCTGCCGGATTTGTCCCTCCTGCTCGTCTTGCTGGCTTCATCTCAAAACTGGTGTCTATTATAGCCGCAAATCCTCAAGCACAGACGATAGCTCCCCTCCATACCCTGATGATAGGTATTCGGGGATCTCCGAGTCTGCTTGATGAGATCCCTACAGAGGTGATGTCTAACATGCAGACAGAGTTGACCAAGACTTTACGCAACCTTGACGACCATATGGGAAACCTCCTAGGTCTGGCAACGTTTGCAGAGATATCTGCATCACAGCGCAAATCAGCCAATGGAAGGGGCATTCAATCCTGGCTGGTAAATGTGCACGATTTTTTTGGCCCGAGACGAGGCATGAAGACGTTGGATTTAGTTGTGTTGCGAGTGATCCTTGCATGCTCCTCAAACTGCAATAGTCTTACGCCATCGCAGGCTGCTGAGAGTATCCGTCTCGCAGTTTGTATTGCCGACGCTGTTGATCCGGATGTGAAGTCATCGTGGATTTCCCAAAATGCATCCAAAATTGCCAAGCTTTGTGAAAAGGTTTCCAGGGATAATTCGAAGCGAGAGATTCAAATAATGGTGAGTGTCTTTCCGTGATGCCTGGTTCATTGTTGGTCCCATATGGTGTTAACAATCAGGCATGGCAAGGGAATGATTTTCTTGCTCTCATTAACAGGTTTGAAATCTTTGCCCTCTCGGATTGGTAATTTGGGGCTTCGTCTTCTTGTCTCCGCCGACAGTCGTACCATTCTTGCCGCCTTGCCTCGAAATTTGGTCTCGCGCTTAGTTCATTCTTTATCAGTGAGTGGCCTGCCGATGAGAGCCCAGATAACATTTAACTGATGATGGTGCTGTAGGATTACGACGAATCTGTCACACACGAGCTTTTGCAATTCATTGTCGATACTCTGACTGGCGACGTCACCGGGATCAACTCCATGGTCAACCTCCAAATATCGGACCTTCTTCTGTCCGAATTCAAGTCGGGCTTGTCTCAGCCCATGGTTAAGTCTGTGCTCGGCTCCGCTTCAACAAAACACGCTGTTGTTGGTCTTTTGGAGAGATTCCCCGTGGAGCCAGCACAGGAGCAGTGTCAGGACTCGCTAGTCTGCTATTGTGCCTGCAGTCGATTACAGAACCAAAACATTCTAGATCTTTTCGAGATTTTCACTGCAGCGGCCATGTCACACGGCGGTGACAGCGATGATGCGATGATCTTGAGATCTTTCGTGGCACGGACTTCCAAGTCGTTGAGCCAGCCCCGCTGTGCCTTTTCGCAATCTGATCGCAGTGCCTTCCGATCATCGTTCATTTTGCGCGATCGAAGAGATTTTTCGTCAAGGCAGCATGTCATTCGAGATTGGCGCGCTGCTATCACAGAAACCCATCTACAGGTCGCAGATATGTCGCACTCTGCTCTTCTCAAAAAGGTTGAGGAAATATGTTTTGACCTCGAGCGTCGCTGCTACGACGTCGAGGAGCCCATCCGATCAATTGAGAAGGAGCGGGATCTCTACAGGAAAGATGCAGAGCAGCTGAAACAGGAAAACGCAGAATTGACCAACAAATTAGAGGGTGCGACAGGAGCAATTGCTGCCCTTCAGAAGGATCTAACGAAACACCAAGAGCTTGCTGGGGCTACAAATTCACGCGCAGAGGAGCTGGCAGAAGCACTGGAATTGGCTAGACAAGAACTACACAGCTTACAGAGTCGCTCCAACACCGCACTGCAGGAGGAGAAAGAAAAGCTTCGGAGTATCGAACTCGAGTTGATTGTCACATCCACCGAAAAGGACGAACTAATGGAAGAATTGCAAGAGTCACTGCGCCAACTGGAATCCGCCAATGCAAGTCTTGAGCAGACAAGACAAAATTCATCGAAGGAAAAGATGAGCTTCGAGGAAAAAATCAAACACCTGGAAAATGAGGCTGTCAACTTTGGGAATCTGTTGGAAGCAAAAACGGCACAGTACAATCACAAGGAAGGGGAGATAGAACGTCTGCTGCAGGAGAGCGGGAACCAGCATGCGGAAATCCACACTATTCGACTAGCGGTAGGTGCTCCGTTTGTCAGCTTTGCTCTTTCAATTTGCACTGGCAATGCCACTTGGGCATTTTCCTATCTCTGAATGCAGTTTCCTTTACCAATGTGCTGACAGCTTTTGATAGATGGAGAACCAATCTCAAGAGATTGAGCAACTACGCAGAGCTTTGCAAGAAACGGGAGAGAAGGCAAAAGCGGAATTGGAAGCCTCAAAACGCGAAAACGTCACCGAGATTGCAATGCTTCGCTCAGATGTAGGACAGCCAGTGAAAAATTGCATTATCATTGTGTTAATCGGTCAACTAACAAGTCTTCAGGCAGCCCAGCACCATCAAGAAATCAGTCGACTCAAGCGAGAGTTGCAGACTACGGCCAATAATGCTTCTAACGATTTACAGACAAAGGAGAAGCGCATTCGCCAGCTTGAAAGAAAAGTAGGTCATCCCTCACAACCCAAAAATAGGAAGAAGACACCCCGGTCTGACTAACGACCATGGCAGGTCCAATCTCTCCGTGACGAAAGGGCGGCTAAGGCCAGAGAATTTTCCGAAGCGCAGCAGCACATTGGCCGCTTAATGAATGTTATGGGTTTCTCTACTAGTTCAAACTCCGAAGGAAAGCCAACAGACTCACTTCAGCGCAGCAGAGCGGGTGCTGAGGTCGTCCATTCTCAGAGCCGGAGAAGGTCAATTCCGATCGACGATGAAGATGAACAAGATCTTGCGGAATCTTTCGAGTCCCTAGCATCGAACTTTCAAGGTCCCACATTAAAAGGACCCAAGGGCAACAGCCCATCTTCTCGAACGGTGCAAATTGCAACGACCAAAGCTCCCACCACAGAAGCCAACGCATTCGCTGCTGTGAAGGAGAATCGGCAGGCTTTGGTGGAAGCGAATAGAAACAACTCTGTCAATTTCAACATGATTGCCGACCCGAAGTCAAGTCAACCAGCTGCGACATCTGATGATTTTGAAGATGAGAATGGGCTACAGCACCTAGACTTGGATATGGACCTAGAGTTGCCGAAGGATTTCTTCTCTGCAAGTACGAGTTTCTCTGGCAACATCTAGTCACACTTATAATGAATCAAGTAATGGCCCACTGTCGCATTTTGTCGGTTCATTCACTTTTATGCATATACTTTTCTCGCATATGTTTTGATCAATCTTTCGCTAGAGTCTCACTTCCAGCTTAGCACAAATTTAGGCCAAGAGCCGTCGCATTACGGACAAACATCCCGGTGATGTCGAATTAGTGTGCCCGCGATCACCAGATCTTAGCTCACACGCGTTCAGCTATACATCCAAATTCATCTTGTTCCATCTTCCTTTCCTTCAGTCTTCTCGACCGTGTCCACTAGCTCTGAGAATAGGCTACCTTTCTGCTCATCCAATGCTTACTTCAGCTTTGGGGCCCTCTATCTACAAAGATCTTGATCACCTCATAATCCTGAAGCATCGAACAATACGGGACAGACTATGATCACAGCAGTGCGCACACTCAGGTCTTGCAACGAGAGTAGCATTGGTTTCTTGCCAGTTTCGCCAAGATCAGTAGATCTGAGTTCTTGTCATCCAGCTGACCAGGTTTCAAAGTCTACTCCATCAGCCGAGGCTTTAGAAGCGTGCTGCCTTTGTTTTGTTCTTCATATCACGCGTTACGTGTGGCCCGCAGTTGCGATTTATGAAGCTCGATTTCTCATCTGCGATCCTTCCTCCATCATTTCTCAGCCCATTGGCTGTTGGAGACCCCGAAGCTGCCACTTCACCCTTTCTTGGCCCTAAACCACCTTTCCTTCTCTCAAGCCATCAGTATGTCCCCGCTCTCAGGATCAAGTGAGCATCCATTCATGGCTCAGCCTCATCCTCAAGCTCTCTGGTTGCCCTGGAAAAAATGGGAGAGTGTCGCGGTCAACATCTACAGGATTCCTAGAGAGGCATCTACGCGGACTCTATGGGAAGCTTTTTCAAAAGAGGGGAATATTTGCTCAATCGACATCTGGGATGATCGCCACGGAGAGCGTGGGTCAAACGGTCGCGTCCGCTTCAAGTATGTTCTGACACCCTTCCTTGCGCTCTACAATGCTTTCAAGACTGCAGCCCTGACATGAGTTTCCAGGCCAGCACCGGAAGTCGCTTTCTGGGAGACCGGATGCTATGTTCTGCGTCTCCCTGGTGGTCGGCTTGCAACGCTTTCGGTGGCTCTGGATCCTGCGCAGGGGAGCGTGCATTTGAAGAGCCCAAGCCGAGAAGGTGTTCATTACCCGCGAGAATGTGTGAGTAGCGCCCTATTCTTTGCAGACTTCCATCTTCTTGCTGACCCGAGGAAACCATAGCATGAATTGTCGTGCCAGGCCCTGAGTATTGGTGTGCCGGTTGGCAAATCCACAGTCTCTATCCTGCGAGAATTCAGCATGGATGCGAACCCCAAAATGGCTGTCGATGTGCGCTCCAAAGCGGTCTTTGCATATTTCAACACGACCATTCGAGAGCCCAGCGGAGTTTTGGGTGCTGCACCAAGGGCCACGCAGCCTGCCTTCAGGCTGAAGATACCCTTTCTTCAGCTGGCGCGAATCTGGGAGATCAATCATGCCGATTCACAGGAGATCTCACTGGTCATCTTTCTGGACACACCTCCAACTTGTCATCGGCAATCCTTCAATGTCATGGCATCCTTTAACAACCCAAGCAGCTGGCGAGAGGCAGATCTGTGGCAACGACAAACGTCGATCGCCCATGTAATTGGTGAGAATTTGACCACAGTCAACCTCCGACGATCAGGTCAGATCGTGGACTTGGGTATGCTACCTAAAGTGACATTTCAATACTCCACGATAATTGGAATATGAGCAGCTGACTGATCTGACTTTCAGGCAGATGGAATGTCCTTCACTTCAAGTTTTCGACCACCGCCATCACTGAGCAGGACTACGGACTCCTCATCGAAATGCTTAAAGATCACAATATCTCTGTTGAAGACGGAGAGCATTTCACTTTCCAGACACAGCCGCCGGAGTCTGGGTGGCGCTGGGTGGATCTGCCAAATATCACAGACCGGTTTCGCTCGATGCTTGAGGAGATGGCACATCAGGACTACATCTATCTACCTTTCAACATTCGCTACCAGCTGGAGGTGTGTCTCTCAAACAGGTACCTCTCCGAATTTACCATGTCGCGAGAATTTGTGCAGCGTCTGGCGACAATGGAAGAGGTGGCTGCAGTGAGACTACTAGAGCATGTTGCTACGAACAAAAAGCAATATCTCGATCCGATGGAGATTTTCAAAATTCAGTATCCTGAAGGGGTTTCTGATTCGATGATTCCGTCGTACTGCTGCCTCATGCGCACTGCGCGAATTACCCCAACAACGGTCCACTATAACACGCCGACTATCGATACATCGAATCGCGTCACGCGTAACTATCAAGAATATCTCGATCGCTTTCTGCGGATTCGGTTCACCGATGAGCAGCCGCGCAGTCGTATTTATTCTACAAACTTCAACTCCAATGATGAGGTGTTTGCTCGAATCAAGCGAGCGCTCACAAATGGCATTACCATCGGTGATCGACGGTACGAATTTCTTGCTTTTGGAAACTCTCAGTTCCGTGAACACGGAGCATACTTTTTTGCTCCGACTCCCAATCTCACGGCCTCTCACATTCGGGCATGGATGGGCCAGTTGCATCATATTCGTCACGTTGCGAAGTACGCTGCTCGACTCGGTCAGTGTTTCTCGACCACGCGCGCTCTTGCTGGCTGTAATGTCACGGTCAAGCGAATTCCCGATATCATCCGCAATGGATACTGTTTCTCGGATGGTATTGGCAAGATTTCAAAATTCACAACAAGGGTCATCTCGGCGGAGATGGGCATCTCTGATCCATATGGTCAGCCTCCATCTGCGTACCAATTTCGTTTGGGGGGATGCAAGGGAATGTTGACCGTCTCTCCGGACCCTATTGTAAGTGATGTCCACATCCGCCCGAGCCAGATCAAGTTTGAGGCAGAGCACAAGCGTCTGGAAATCATTCGGTGGTCACAGCTCTCTGCTGCAACGCTCAATCGCCAGTTGATCTTGGTCCTCTCGGCGCTCGGGGTGAGGGGCCGAGTGTTCCATGACAGATTGAATGCAATGCTTCAAAGTATCGATTATGCGATGCATAGTGATGATGAAGCTACAAAATTGCTTCAGAGATTCATCGATCCCAATCGGGTGACGCTCGCAATGGCGCAGATGGTTTCCGCGGGGTTTCGGGGGACCAGCGAGCCTTTTGTCTGCTCCATGCTTGCTCTTTGGAAGTCGTGGCACCAAAAATATCTCAAAGAAAAGGCCAAGATCCTAGTCGAACAGGGTGCATCGCTTCTTGGTGTGCTAGATGAGACTCGATCTCTCAAGGGATATTTTGAGCGCAGAGAAACTGGCAGAATCATGTCAGAAAACGAGAAGCTTGCTGCCCTGCCGGAAATCTTCGTTCAGGTCAGCAGCTTGGAGGAGGGTGTTCCGCCCAGAGTCATTCAGGGCTTATGCATTGTCGCACGAAACCCATCGCTTCATCCGGGAGATGTTCGCGTAGTACGCGCTGTGGATTGCAAAGCACTCAGACATCTCATCGATGTGATTGTGTTCCCGCAAACCGGCGACAGGGACGTCACAAGCATGTGCTCTGGTGGCGATCTTGACGGTGATGACTATCTGGTGATTTGGGATCCAGAACTCATCCCACAGCAGTGGTTTGCCAAGCCTTTGACATATGCTCCGCGGAAAGTGCCTGATTTGGGCCGAGATGTGACGATTGGCGACATCACCTCGTTTTACGTCACGTATATGAAGAATGACAGCTTACCACGAATTGCACACGCTCACATGGCCCATGCAGATCACCTGGCTAACGGAGTCTATGAGCCTAAATGCATCCGCCTTGCACAACTACACTCTGATGCCGTAGACTACAACAAGACAGGCATACCTGCTGTCATGGAACGAGCCCTGGAGCCGCGGATCTGGCCTCATTTCATGAACAAGAAAAATCGGAGGACGTACCATTCGAACAAAATCCTGGGGCAATTGTATGACGCAGTCAAGACAGAGGACTTCTCGCCAAACTTGACCAAGCCTTTTGATTCTCGAATCCTTGACTGCAGCCTGGTAGAGGCAAGTAGACCCTTTGAGCAATATGCCAGCGAATTGAAGGTGGACTATGACACTTCAATGCGTCGAGTCATGGCCCAGTACGGGATTCGAACAGAGTTCGAAGTCTGGTCCACGTTCGTTCTCAGCCACAACTCGATGTGCAGGGACTTCAGGCTCCACGAAGACCTGGGCAAGGTTGTCAGTGGTCTTCGGGTGGGTATTCAGGCGCGAGGCTACAAATTTCTGGGTGGCCAGCGAGATTTCGGGCATGTCGCGCCACTAGCAGTCGCAATGTACCGCATCACCCACCAACAAGTGCAGGGAGCGCTGGCGACCCTAAAAGGAGAGGATTCGTATGATGACCAGGATGAGCTCGACAAATTACCAGATGAAGAGGAAACCGAGATCAGTCGACTCCCTCTTATTAGTTTCCCATGGATTTTCGATAGTGTACTGTGCAGAGTGGCTCAAAGCTCTGGCCACGAGTTACAAACCGCAGTGGCAGAAGCACAAGCCTCAGATGCTCGTAAAACCCAGTCCAAGATGTACACTCACGCCGAAGTCATGAAACTCGTTGGTCAGGAACATGTAGCAGACGCTATCACTGATCTCGGGGCGGGCATCTCTGGGCCGGCTTCAGCTTCTGGAAACAGGCCAGAACCCTCAGATCAACATCAAATGAATGATCTTGACGAGGCTGCGCTCCTCGAAAGTGATATTGTCGAGAAATCCGATACTGGAGCGTCGAGCACAGCACCATTCCGAGATTTTGCCAGTACGAACGAGACTGAGCGCAGTGCTGGCAATGGCCTTTTGGAATCAATCAAGCCTGAGAATCATGTTGTGGAATCTTCTTCAAAAGACTCCGCTGGCCCCTACGATGAAGATGACGGGGACTTGGATATGATTGAAGGCGAAGGCGACGTGAAACCCTCTGCCTATGACAATCTCATAAAGTTTTTGGGTGACGAGTGTGATGCTGGGGCGGGAGGTCAATGGGAAGTTGTACCATGCCAGACAGAAGACTCAGGATAGTCGAACGGAGCAACCTGATGGGTCCGACTCATTCTTTCCCAACTTATCTACTCAGGGCGTTCTTCGTGGTCTCGTGCATATTATTCGGTGCGCTTTGGTACTCCACGAACGTACTTTGATGTTTAGTTGAGCCTATTGCAATGCTCAAGAGGCGAACTTGACTCACATCTTATTTCCGCATCTAGTGCAATATCAAATTCGAAAGTGGGTGAACCGAATGCACTCGTCATTTAACAAAGACCCTTCTAATGCGATGATCATTGTATGAATGACAAGAGACTTACTCGTTCTATTTGAACGATTGAGAACTCACGAGACCCAGGGTCCTCGGGGCTTACTGTGAGCAAATGCATAGATTGCTTTTACAGGTATCGCGATCGAATCCTTCTGGATTTTTGTATTTTTTTTTTGTATGATAGTATCATTCATGAAGAGTTCCCAGATCACCAGCTGAAGTCAGCATCTCCGGTCTGTTCCAGTAACTGCCTCACAGGGTCCAGGACGGCCTTCGTGTGTCGCAATCCTGCGGTAGCTCGGGTTCGCGAGTAAAAGACAGGGCAATCCATACTATCGCAAGCAACTGTGTCGCCAGGTGGTACACCCATGCAAGATCGGCATACCTTTTCCAATGCTTTCACTCGCTTTTCAGATCCCTGGAGCTGGGACATGACATTCAGAAGAGCTAGCTGTGGCTGCTGCAAACATTCAGAGCACAAAGGCACAGCAGCATCCATGAGCTTGGCCCGACAGATCATGCATGAGGAAGATCGCATGTAAGATTCCAAAGTCTTCTTTGCGATGACACTGTCCCTGTGAGCGCAAGTGGAGGCGGACGATGTGGCGTCAACACGCCGGACTCTTTGTACTTTGGGCATCTCATCGTACCATTGCCGCACATTGGCTCCGACGAGGTTGAAGATGCGCTCGAGAGGCGGAATCAAGTTCTTTGTGATGTAATATTCGGCATCAAGGTCAAGCTGTGCATCATGGAGAAGTGTCTCCGGTGCAACACATCGGTCGATAAGTCTTGACCCAGGTGCTCCCGTGACCACAACGTATGGCACACGCTCGCCGTATTGAGGCTCCAATCGAGGATCCTCCAACATGCGCTTCGTGCTGAGTAGTGCGCCAGCAGGGAGGGTGCCGCGATCGCTGTATGTGCCAAGACGAACCTCTCGCGCAAAGCAGAAATCTTGGATGGAAACTCGGCCCTGCATAATTTTGCTACATTGGCGTTGGAAATAAGACTTCACCTGGCTGAGGTCAGACGTACGAAACAAAAGCTTCAGAGCCTTCTCTTCAATCTTCTGCTCGGCTGGCGTTCCATCCCGTCGCACAGTCTCAATCCCCTTGGCATCAAATTCAGGCTCGGTCTGATTGCGATGCTCGTATTTGAAACCGACGTATCGCTTTTTCGCCAACAACACACAAGGGTGATAGACCTTTTCAAATTTCAATTTGATGGGTCGCGGATTCATGTCCGTCACTGCTTGTGCAATTTCCTCGCCGATATCAAAAGCTTGATCACGTGTGCGACCTTTGAGGTAAACGAAAAGACTGTCTGTGTCTCCGTAAACAACCTCGGCACCCCATCGCTCGACAGAATGAATAAAGGCAATTGCTTTTTCCAGGGTCTCCCGCCCAGATTGAACGATGCTGTCCGCAATCTCCGAGCACGGCATCCGCCCGGAAAACGAAGCAGACGTGTAGCCGTATGTGACATTGGCAATCAACTTGAGTGCTAATTGTCGATTGTTGAGCAATCGCTGTAAAATCTTGTCGTCTTTGTCGGCCTTCATACCAGTCTTAACCATGATACGTGTTTCCAGGATCTCTGTAAGCATTTTCGCAAGTAGAGATTGACGAACTTCCTGCTTCGCGTAGATCATGCCATTTGGAGCAATGTTGATCTTGTCTTTCAAAAGCTCAAGCAGTCGCGGTTGTCGGTTGTAGTCCATAAAGCCCATTTTGTCTCTGCCGCGCCACTGAACTGCACGGCCAAGAAACGTTGAGTAGCAATAATTGTAGGCAATCATCACACTGGGGTACAATGACTGGAAATCAAGAACCAGAAGGGGACTCGTGTAGAAATCGCTCTGCGGCTCCATTACCAAAGGCAAACATTCCAGCGCATTCTGCTGTCCGACTTGCTTCCTGCTCGGAGATACCAGCAAGAAGTTCTCTGGCTTCGCAATCCGAAACATCAAGGATTCGACTTTGAACTGCGATCCCCGGGCAAAGACAGAGTAGAAATCGATACCAAGTAGTCTTGCTTGCTCGCTCGTTCGTGGAATCAATTCGTTGACCCCAATGATTTCCAGATTCAACTGAACACGTGACGTGAAATACTCTATGACCTTGAGGACGTTGCGAGGTTTGCCGCTCGTATACCATTCCGTAAGATCTTTCGCTGAATAGTGCGGGATGCGGCGCTGTAAGAGATGGAAGACCACATTTTCCATGGAATACTGTAGCAGCGTTATTTCGCCTCGCATTGCTCGCCATATGTTGATCATGTGTCGACCGGTCATTTGGACCGAGGAAGCGTGCTCGAATCCCCACCGGTCGTCGTCTTTGCCGAACTTTGATTTCGATTGCGATTTGACTCGCGATAGCTCCGCACAAAGGTCGAAGTCATACTTCTTTCGCGCCCGCTCAATCACGTATCCCCAGGAACCATTGTGGACTTCGTAGCCCGTGATAATGTCAGGGTCATGGTGGCGAACAATGTCGATCAATCGATTTATGAGGTCAAGCTCGGTGGTTTCATGCTCAACCTCGATATTCAGCGCCTTGGAAAATTTGACTTCAGACCTGTCTTCTTCACCTTGATGAATCATTCCCACATGGACATTCGGGAGATAACGGTTGGCTTCGATATCCTCATCTTCTGACTGCAAGCCCCAGAAGACACACGAGATTTCATCTTCGTCGGGATTGGGCGACAGTTTTCCTCGAGTGTTTACGTGGACTTCCAAACTCATAATGCTCATGTACTGAGATTGATGCTCCACGCTCGTCTTCTGAGCCTTTTGTGAGTACTTGAAGCCGAAGGGATTTTGCTGAGTGGGGCCCTCGATCTGTGACAGCGCTTCCACAGCCTTTATAGAAGCAGAATTAGGTTTCATAGGCGTGCTGGTCTTCGCTTTGGCGGAGCATATAGATGCCTCCATTTGGTTGAACCACTCAACCACCTCAGCTCGACTTGGGGGCACGCCGGCGAATTCCCATACTCTCGCAGTGCACGTTTCTCGAAGATTGCGATCAAGACTTTCCTGCTTTTCTCGATCAAGAAGTGCGGAGGCTTGTTGCTCGCCAAAAGCGAGGGTGTTCCCGGAAAAATCAAAGTCTGGTAGAAAGTGGATAGTGTCGCTCCCCAAACGAAATTCTCGACCCGCATACTGCCTGGGCTTCTCAGGTACGTCGCTCTCGTCACCGTAAAATGCCTGCTGGTAGATCACTGATGGACGACCCGAGTAGCCAATGGTTTTTGATACATCATTAGAGCTTGGACCGGCAAGCTTGGGCAGATACAGGACTGAGTCTCGCCGAAATCCAAAGGCACCATAAACAGATGACGCCAACTCTAAGACGTGCGGATCGAGCAGTTGAACGTCTTTGTGCGCGCTCGAGGGGGCACTGAGATGCAATGAAGAATCTTCGCTTCCGACGCCTTGATTTGCACCATTCGCTGAGCCCAACGGTTGTGATGATTGCAGACCCTGGGAACTGGTGGCTTTTTTCAAAAGATGCGACCCATCATCTTGGCTAAAGCGTAAAATTGTCATTGGGTCATTTGGGTCCTTCACAACTGGAAAGTTCAATCTGCTGTTGTGAACGAGGGGCATTGCGTTTGGAGGACGTATTGTTCGCTGAGAAGACGACGTGGGAGAATGCGCTGCAGGTTCCATGCCTATTTCAGGTTGACTGGGGTGGCTTAGAGTTTGGGCATGACAGTTGCTGGATGTGAGATTCTCCTCGGCGCCTTGGCCGTCTGCATTGATCCAGAACCTTGGCTTCTTCTTCAGACTGGCATCGCCGCTGAGCTCTGTGCATGACCTTTTCAAATTGGCCAAGCACTCCCCTCGCGCTTGACTGCAATCTGAGTTTGCATTGCCGGGAGAACATTTGGTCTTGTGTCCTAACTGGCCGGGCTCGGAAATCGAGTACCCAATATTTGTATCTTCTTGAACTTCCGCATTGTCAAATTGCGGAACCTCGTCAAATACACCTTCGTAAAAGCTCTCCCCAGGATCAACGCCCGGTGTGTCTTGCCCTGATTGCCGTAGGCCCTTACTTATACCACCACTGTTCATTGAATTTTCAGAGAGCTGCCCATCTGAGGCAGAGTCCTGGCTTACTTGAGATGCAAGATTTTCGTCGACCGAGATATGGGCGGAAGGGTCCCCAGTTCCGTAAGAGGTGACATGCGGTGGGCGCATACTCGAATTGACAATCCTATCAGGATAGAAGTCTTGCACGCTGCTCAAAGCCGTTTTGATATCGCCTTTCCCCGCGTCAGGACCAAGAAGTGCCTCAAAAGAGGTATCCCTTCCATTATCATCGGCTCTTTCGTCGTCGGCAATCTTGAGCGCCAATTGACGGAATTCTTCCTCGTGGACCCAGCCTCCCTTGGATTGATTCCGGGGGTCGGCAGACATAGAAATCAGATCCTCAGGGCCGAAAGGCGTGCTTTTAGGGTCTTTGATCCCCATACGCTTCTTGCGTCTCTCGGTCTCATCTTGCCAGAGTCCAGCAACACTTGGAACCAGACGTTCGCTCACCGCTGCCGGTCTCAATAGTTCGGTGAAATCGTGATGCAAGTGACGCTCCTTGATCTCAGCTCGATTGAGGATGTCTTGAACGCAGACGTCGACCTCTAAAGCGCAATGACTTTGTTTCTGCAGGGCAGGGTCATCGATGATGCTTTCTGGGTCGATGGAGCGGTCATGCCATCGATGGTTGAGATTGCTTAGCTCCAGATAGTCCGGAACTGGAGCCCTGAATTTGACATTTCTGCAATTCAGGTATCCACATCCATACAAGTTGTAGTCACACATCCATTGCGGAATGTATTGCAGGTGGCTCTCATATGGCTGAAGGGGCCGTTTCATCACAGCACCCTGGTGCAGCAGATCCGCTAAACGGGTGATGTAGAATGGATTAAGTAGGTAAATCTTGAAGAAGGTCCGGTATCCAACGTGATAACCGTAGAATGGGATTCCTTTTACAAGTGTAATATGAGCGACATATGCAAATTTTTTGTCGTGGACATTGCGACGGTAGCTTACTGCCAAAGCGTGATCGATTGAGAGATGTAAGGTCCGAATCGCGGAATTCACTATACAATGAGCCCCAACCGGTCAATAAGAATCTTATGTCAACGAGTGCCTTCTTGTCTAGACACGCACCTGCATCAGTTTCCAATGACCCATTGTACTCGATGTACAAGTAAGGAAATGCACCATGCACATGCACACTGAGTTTCTGGCCGGTCTCAGTTGCACCAAATACTCGAATCACCGGCACCTTTGGCCTGAAATCATTCTCTGTGGCTCCATCCCGAAAGGGCAAAGGAGGATCCAATTCCGAGGCCGTTGCTTGATAGTGGTCGATGCAGTTGAGGCGAACGCGAAAGGGCTCCATTAGAAGGAATTAGATTCATCCAAGAGTCCCAATCGACATTGCGCGAGAAAGCGCTACCTGAACAGTTGCCCATGTAGATGGAGTCCCTTGATTCAACATGGAACTAGATATTCAACGATCGCATACGCGTTTGCCGATCAATATGCGAGACGTGAGATATGCGCCTCCCGAACCGCCGCGCGCTAGCGGCGCGCAAGTGGAACCCTGGGTCACGTGGCTGTGGGTAAGGAGCTTCAGCGACCCATCCAGACCCTCACATGATTGATTCTGTTTGACAGGAGCAACAAGCACTTGCATTGGGAGCCTACTTCGAGTCAGGCATACCTGAATTACATCGTCCTGCTCGCTTGGTCCCGCTCGTTGACACACAGACACAATTTCATACAGCCCATACATCGCCATGTCGTCACGAAAGCCCGCAGATGTTGCAGCCAAGGAGCGCAACGAATATATCCCATCATTCATCTCAAAAAAGCCCTTCTACGTCGAAGACGAAACAAATGACGACTATCTTGAGCATCAGCGTCTTCAAAAGAAATCTCAAGACCAGTCCAAATGGTACGACCGGGGGAAGCGCACGGGACCAGCTGCAACCAAGTATCGCAAGGGAGCTTGCGAGAATTGTGGTGCGATGACCCATAAAACCAAGGAATGTCTCAGCCGACCACGCAAGCACGGTGCAAAATGGACCGGCAAGGATATTCAGGCGGACGAGGTGGTTCAGAATGTGGATTTGGGATGGGATGCGAAGAGGGACAGATGGAACGGATACGACGCGAACGAATATCGCCAGGTCATCGATGAATACGAGGAACTTGAGTCTCTGAAGCGAGCTGCCAAGGAAGGAGCCGATCTCAAGAAGTTGCAGGACGAGGATGGTGGAGAAGACGCCGAGGACGAAGATCTCCGATATGCTGAAGAGTCCGACATGGGTCGACAGCAAAGCACTGCGACACGAAACCTCCGTATTCGTGAAGATACGGCAAAATATCTTTTGAATTTGGACCTGGACTCTGCGAAATATGACCCGAAGACTCGACGAATGGTGGATATGGGTGCTCAGGAAGATCAAGCTTCTGCGCTGGTAGCGGAAGAGAACTTTATCCGTGCTGCGGGCGACGCCGCCGAGTTTGAGAAAGCTCAGCGCTACGCTTGGGACGCTCAAGAAGCAGGAAAAGCCAAGATCCATCTACAGGCTAATCCCACGTCCGGAGAATTCTTACGCAAGAAAGAGAAGGACGAAACTGAGGCCAAACGCAAGGCTGAGCGGAAAGCCCTTCTGGAGAAATATGGAGGGAACGAGCATCTTGGCGCCACTCCGCTACGTGACACCATGGTCATTGAGAATGAGCGCTTCGTGGAGTATGATGAATCAGGTGCAATTAAAGGGGCGCCCAAAAAGGCCACCAAGTCGAAGTACGCCGAAGACGTCATGGTCAACAACCACACATCGGTCTGGGGCAGTTGGTGGCACGAGTTCAAGTGGGGCTACGCCTGCTGTTACTCGACTGTCAAAAACAGCTACTGCACTGGCGAGGATGGAAGGGAGGCTTTTCGTCAGGAAGGCAACATGTTACTGATGCCGGAAGCAGACGACGATGCTGACGATCTTCCTCCCGTTCAAGAGCACGGTGACCAGCCCCCGCCGTCAAATCAGCATAAGAAACGCACCTTGGATGAGATCAAATCAGGCATCACAGAGGAAGAGCTCGAGTCCTATAAGCGAAGCCGGCTAGCCGCCGATGATCCCATGGCAAAGTTTATCGGAAATCTTCAAGAGGACAACTGAGAGAGTAGTGGTCTGCTCTGCAAATTTTCTGTTTCTAGATCGTTGCATTATCAATACCCCATTCATCACAAGGAATATTTTATCTATGATTGATTGTCCTCTCCGGTATAAGCTGAAGGCAAATATGGAGAGTAGGATGCTTTTAAGCCACATTGGCCACGCATTTGTGGTGAAGATAAGCTGCGTTCAAACATGCAAGTTACTAAGATGAAACTCTACGCCATACGGCACATGAGGCCTCACGGTACGGTACATCTTGCAACTTCCGAAGTCTACTAAAGTACTGGTCACAAAAATAGGGTTCACATCAAGCTGACCCACTACATGCCGGTCCACTCAACCTACGCCAGGACGGCGGGATGTCACGTGGTGATAAGACATCTGCAGTATCTGACCTGTGCTCTTCGAGTGGTATTGGTCACGTTATCGGTCTCAGGGCTTGTGCCCTGGGTCCCGTGACATGCCCACAGCTTTCGCTTAGCCGGGCACCATCATCACTCGTGGGAAGTTTCGATACGCCTAGCGACGACGACCCCGACAACAGCCCTTTAACGGAATTGCCAGGTACGTTCGCATGCCGCTCCCTTCCGCACCGCTATCATTGAATATCGTTCTCGACGTACTAACATTCGGCCCATTTTTTCGACAGTTCCCCTAATTCAAAATGAGTACGACGAACATCCAAACCCCGATTCGCGCCAACATACGGAATCTCGAAATCTTTCAGTGACTAACGAAACACCACAGCCAAGGGTACCTCAAGCTTCGGCAAGCGCCACAACAAGACTCACACCTTGTGCCGTCGTTGTGGTTAGTATTCTCCTCGCTACCTGGAATCTTTCGATCGATCAATCCCCGGCCGACATCTGCACGTTTGGGTGACATGGGTGGAAACTGCTGATGGAGGCCGATGGAGAGCGATCGCAAAATACAATCGGCATATGTGACTGACGGATATTCTCAACTCGATAGGCAAGCGGTCTTTCCACATCCAGAAGTCGACCTGCGCCAACTGCGGCTACCCTGCTGCTAAGACCCGCAAGTGTATGCATATCCCCTCTACTCTTTGACACGACCTGCGATACCAGAGCGACTCTTCAGAGAGCATGGACCTTCAAACATAGGGATGTTGGCTTACGCGAAACACTTCTTACAACAGTCAACTGGAGCGAGAAGGCCAAGCGCCGCAAGACCACTGGCTCCGGCCGCATGCGCTCTCTCCGCGACGTCCACCGCCGCTTCACGAACGGCTTCCAAGTCGGTACTCCCAAGGGCGCCCGTGGCCCCCAGAGCTCCTAAATCAAGCAATTCTTTCCCAATCGGCGTCGCGTTTTCGTTGCTCGGAGAGGCTGGAAAAAGAATATGAGGGGTGGGTCGGACATCCTGGCATGACATGGCCTAGCATTGCGAGATAGATGTACTCGAAATGCAAATGGCAATTCCGAAATAAAAAAAACCGCTTTTCTCATGGAGTTGGTGTGGTTGCGATCATCTGTTGTCTTTTTTGTTGCATCCTTTGCGTATAGTCTTTGGATCCAATAAACGGGCATGATGGAGGTATGAACGAGGGGAGAAGCGGCATACAAAGCAAGGTATTGGCCTTGAAAGAGTGCATGAATTTCTTTTTATCTTCTCGTTCATGACAAGCGGATATCCCTATGTCATGACAGATAACAATGCGAAGACAATTCTCTTCAAAGAATCGGCGTTCCTCCCGCCTTTCCTCTCTCGATATGATCAAATTTAGGTTCAATGAAGCTTCTGATACACCCATGTTTTCCTTATACATCATTGACACAAGAAGCTTCAGAGAAGCAACTGTCAAATCTACGACTCGCCGCGCCCAAACACCCGGAGCCCACCATCTCTTTGGATATAATACAACAACTCCCTCTCGTCCAGCCCGTTTTTCATCTCCGCATTCCAACCCCCGCCTCGACTTATTCTCAGTACCCCACTGACATCCCTCGCCGCTCCAGTTTCCAGCATGCGCAACTGCATCACAGTTCGGGCTCTGTGGGCCAATCCAATCGCAAAGCTCGCATGTTCCGTCTCAACTGGCGTGGTTTCCCCATGACCATATGTAGAAGCATTGTGTATCAGTGGGGAGTCTGCTGCTAAAGTCAAGACGGTTGCGTGTGCGTGCTAGGTAGATGGTCAACTTTGAATTCTTGCGATAGTGTCCGTCGAATCATTCTCGTACCTGTTGCAGTCCCATCACCCACTCGGCCATCTCCGTAGCTCCGATACCTAGACTCGGCCCCGTTGCAGCAAGTAGAAAGTCAGGCTGGTCGATGATCAAAAGTACTTCATCAGAAGATTTTTGTCTCGTAATCTCGGCGATGATATCTCTTTCCATCGCGTCTAAAGCAGCTGTTCCATGTCCGTGGAAATGCAGTTTCATGAAACCCGAAAGTTCACCTCGGGATCGAGGCTCGTGCGCCAGTGGTTGAAGCGGTACTCTTCCAGGCACCGGCCCAGCCTGGGATCTGATGGGAAGGCTAGCGCGTGATGTGCTTCCGACATTGACCGGGCTGCTTGAGGCATGCCCTGGTGCAGTAAAAAGCTCGGACAGTCCATCCACAAACACAAACTGTTGCTTGTCTTTCAACCGCGCAAGGTCCAGTCCCTAGAGAAGCTTTAGTGGATGTGAATTCAGGCAAAGAGATGGGTTTTTGAAAATTTGAGGACCTTGTAGACCTCTCGTCGAAAGATCCCAGCATCTAATTCATGAGTGACCTACCAGTCGCTTTGCTTCTGTCCTCCAAAAGTCCCAACTTCGCAAGAAGCTCACAAGCACCACTTTCTGCTGAGTGCTTGGGATAAGTTCATCGTGCCCCGGTGAGCTGACTTTTCCATTTGCTGAGAGAGCAGCATAGAGGTATCTGAGTACAAGCCAATTTGATGTTGCGCCCAAGACTGAGGAAACCACAGTAAGTGAAGATTCCGGCTGGTCTGATAGGTAAGGCGAGAGAAGTGGCGGTAGTGGGGGTTGAGATGGCATTTTCACAGTCTGGCCTGACACAGCGACGGATGAACAAATGTGCGTTTAACTAAATCCGAATCGCATGAAGTGAGGTTTTGGCATCCGCGTAGGGCCAGTATAGTTCCGTCAATCGTCAGGCTTACTTCTTGAATTGCTGATGCTGGTGGTGATGGCAAAATCAAAATCGAGGTGCTCTGCACGCGATGATTGGCCCGCATAGTGGGATTGCCAAGAACGTCCATCCTTCTTCAACATTATGTACCTAAGATCATTCAATGTTTTCCGCTGCTGCTGCGTAGTTACACCTTGGAATACCTACATTTACTTGGAAATATAGCCATGACCCTGTCAAATCTTTGGGGAATGAATTGAGCTTTTACCTTCTCAAGAATCTAGTCCACCTAGTGCATTTCTATATTCCAAGAATCTCCATATCTCTAATTAGGTCCATCTGATGATCGACGGGCAGACAACTGGACCTAAGCACGCTAATGCCAATCAAGCTGGGTGGATATACATTCGCAATCGGCTACACGCCAACAATTGATGGAGGCACCATACTCCAATGTAGATCTCACATTGACCTGGGTACCATACTGGTATGCTGCGGTACTGAGTAACTTGGGTTCAGGTTTATTGGATTCGATATGACGCCCGCTGGTGGGATGCGTTCATTATTCAACTTGAAATCGCCGCAGGCTCCGCTCCCCATTAGGTCCATAGGTACCTATCATCTATACGAATATGTAGTAGGTGCGCAGTTGAACAGGTAGGTAGGTTGTATGCACAACACTGCCATTCTTGTTGCAGACTTGTATGAGATCTGGATATTCCAGTTACTCTGTACTTATAATCCACATCAGGTACGTGAAGTAGAATATAGGATACTTTGCTCGTTTCATACACTCAACTAAATGAAAACCGGTCGCATCAACCATTAAATGGCTTAGAAGCAAGAAACTTATGCCTCAGGCCTCCACGCAATTTTCAGTTGCCCGCATATCACATGATTGTCCCTTCCCCACTATCGATGAGGGGATCGTCGGACACTCATCTGTCGCGTCGCGAGTCTGGCCTGTCCATTCTGGTCGATGTGTGCTCAAGCGCCGATCGTGAGTCACCCATATTTCGTTTGCTGCTACTCTTTTCCCACACTCTCCAGAGTTACATGTCAGAGAAAATACAATCTTGCCGGCATGCTACGATGATTTTAATTTCCTCGGAGGTTTCCCTCGAAGCCGTTCTGGAAGCATATTCTGCCCATATCGAACCGCATGTCGAAATATTGCTAACTGACTGGAGGAGATGACTCCTGAGCTGTGTCATGGTCAAAGCGCATTGAATAATCGAGTCGATCAAACGAATTTGCCACGATAAAATGGCAAGCACTCGAGATTCGCATTCGTTCGCAGTAAGTCATTTGCTCCTCCGACTTCGACATCGCAACGTACATTTGAGAAACCTTCGACTGACTCCTAGCAAAAGTGCGACGAGTGCCGCCTCAGAAAGTCAAGAGTGAGCCTTCGCCCCATGAGCGATTTGAGCAGTGGAGCGACTGCTAATGCCAGGAAAAGTGCTCGAAAGATCGGCCGGTTTGTCTGCAATGCCAGCAACTAGGCAAGGATTGTAGATACAGTCCCAAGGTCACGCGAAGTCCGCTCACGAGACAGTCAGTATACCGTGTATATTGTCAGAAGACTTTGATGCCGGATGCTAATGCAAAATTGAAGGCACTTGACATACGTCGAAGATCGTTTGCATGCTTTCGAGACTGCTTTGAGTCGTTTATTTCCGGGTGGCGATCTTGACGCCACTCTCCAATCCCTTTTACAAAATCCAGAAATCCCTCAAGCTGCATCGTCAAAGTCGTCATCGAGACACTCGACCCCAGCTAAAGTTGACGCCGAGCGAACCGAGCCTGCACCCGAGGCGTTGCCCAAGCAGGCCGATGGCTTTGACTGGGCAGAGAAGGAGCTCGTACTTGGGGATCTAGCTGACGGGATGGCTGCCCTGTCCATCAAGCCTGAAGGAGCAGGATATTTTGGTTCGTCACGGCCAACGCGCAACGATGCCTGAGCAGCCTCTAATGCGCACGTTTAGGAGCATCTTCGAGCGTAGTTCCCCTACGAGCACTGTTCGATCATGGATTCGACTTGAATGTCCCCGTCCGCGCCTCAAGATCCGGCGGGGTGCCTCTCAAAGCGCAGCTTTTGCAGAGCGCACCCTCTGGCTTGATTGAGCAAGCTTTCATTGACGCCTACTTCTTGAACTATCACACTAGTTACCCCTTCGTTCACGAACCCACCTTTCGGGCACAATTCAACGACCCCTCTCTTCGTCCGCACGGCGTCGCCTGGCAGATTCTCCTCAACACGATATTAGCACTCGGAGCATGGAGTATTGGAGACGACAGCTCCGACCTCGACGTCACATTCTACCAGGAAGCGCGCGCGTGTCTGCAGCAATTCTCAGTATTCGAGATCGGAAACTTGACCCTTGTTCAAGCCCTATTGCTGCTGAGTAATTATGCTCAAAAGCGAAACAAGCCCAACACTGGCTGGAACTACCTGGGACTGGCTGTCCGTATGGCCATGAGTCTGGGGTTGCACAAGGAATTTCCTGGATGGAAAATCAGCCTTCTTCAGCGAGAAATCCGTCGCCGATTATGGTGGGGCGTGTTCATCTTCGACAGCGGCGCTGCCAAAACCTTTGGTCGTCCTATTCTCCTCCCTGAAGAGTGTGTCATGGACTGCAAACAAGTCCTCAACATTCACGACGAAGTGAGTATCATCCCACCGTTGGCGAGCCGAATGACCACGCGCAAAGCTTACACGGTTCTCAGGCATTGACTCCGGACACTACAACACTACCTCTCGAGTCTTCGGGCCCGACACTATATTCTGGGTTGATAGCCCAAACCCAGTTCCACCTCCTCACTAATAGCGTGTATCAACGCTTGATATCTACCCCCAGTATCACTGCGGAAGAGACAATAAGCCTTCAAAGGCCCATGGAAGAATGGTACAACGGGCTACCATCGTATATGCGCTATCCTCTGCAGCCTCTTGCGGCGCCGCCCACCAAGCCAGATCTTGACAACCTTGCGCTCGTTCGGTACCGTCTCCTTTGGCGAAACTGGAATTTGACGATCCTGATTTATCGCCCGATTGTCCTCCGCTGGGCAGCCCGTCGCTGGGGTCCTTTGGGTGGTGGCTCCGACGGATCATCGGTCACTTCCGATGGAGGTAGTGAGGATCCCTGCGAGACCCAATGCCGGTTGCGTTGCCTCCAAAATGCTCGTCTTACCATCACCTCTATTTCCGAATACATGGACAACTTTATGTGCACTCGGATTGGCGCGTGGTACATGCTGTATGTGATTCGCGTTTTCGAAGAACGTTGCTTTCCGGGACCTGTCCGCTAACACCTGTTTTCAACCTAGCTACTTCCTCTTCCAAGCCGGCCTCATTCCCATCGTGTTCTTCATGACAGACCCATCGAGTTCCGATGCCTCAAGCTGGCTCCAGGACATTGAAACCACCAAGGCGCTTCTGATGCACCCATCTCTGGGCCACAACCAGCTTGCCCAGCGATGCTACGAGGTGATCAATAGGCTTCTTGGCCCGTCACCCACTATCATGTCTGCCTTTGCTACTCAGGGCAACATTCACCAGCCCTATCCCCAACACCAGCAACAGCAGCCCTTACAACAAGGGTTCATGCCATTCCCCGAGCAACTATTCAATGACCCTGGCTTTGGAGGCAGCTTGTTCCCAGTTGAACAACACATGCCCGGTCAAAGTGGAATGGACTTTTCCGAATGGGTCAACTACCCGGTTGTCGAATAAAAGACGGAAATCGATAATCCCGGCTACCAGAGTAGCTCAAGTCTCTGGATCGCAGTGTGTCTGAACCGAGGGGCTCTTGCCATAACATCGTGTTCGTACATTTCATCCAATGCAATACTTGTAAAAATTTACAGTTTTAATGGCCCGCCATGCCAAATTGAATGCAATTCATGAGCTCTACAGAAGGCAGGATGTCAACCAGCCGAGCCATCCTTGGCGTCTTTCAGGCCCACTGGACTGCGCGCTCTCCTCTTTGGATTTCTCATAAAAGACCTCATCGACAGACTGATCGTCAGGCTCATCGAGGTATCTCTCCGTCCGCAACGCGGCAATAGACACGAGATTCAGGGCAAATGCCCCTTCCTGGTCACCGAAAAAGCTAGAAGAGGGAAAAAAGAACATCAGTGCCTGCGTAGCTCCCAGAAGCAACGACGAGACGAGCTTCGGAAATCATCAAGCAAAGATTCCACTCACCTTCTAATCATAATACTGAATCTCTTGATATTCTTCAAATCCAAGGGCTCCGCATCCTCCTTCTCCCGCCCACGATAGGTCGCCCGGAAATCACTCCACTTGATGAAGATCGTCTGATGACCCTGCGCCCGAAAATCATATTCCCAACTAATCGTGCTCTGCTCCCGGCCGTCCGGACGCTTGGGCAAAATCTCATCTTTGAGTGTCAGAGTGTACATTTTGCCGTCGGAGCTGTCGACGACAAGTTCGATGCCGTCGTATCTGGAAAGGTCCCACTTTCTGTCGTCACCCCGTGTGCGCTGTGAAGCAAAACCAGCTCCGCCGAGGGTCTTGATGTCGAGGGTTCCATGGAATTTGGCGATGAGCGAAGATGCGGAGCAGGTCAGCTCGGATTGGGAAGCTCCCCCGCGGACTCTATCGTCGGAGGCGACCCAGTCATCTTGGGACCAGGCTCTGAAATGGGCAAGTGAATTAGTACAACAGGTCAGATGATGGCGGTGAAGTCTTTCGTGGACTAGAAAAAAAATACCTGGGTCCGCCGAAAAGAGGAAGATGCGAGGTTGGGGACATTTTGTGTTTGATGAAGCGGAATGAATCTTGGAGAAGGTACAGTTGCAGGTGGAGATGCAAAGTGGAGAGAGGGGAGAGGTCCGGCTGGCTCCGTTGAAGGGCGGAAGAGCCGTGGCGTCATGGCAGATGCACTCAATCACATGACTGATCTCGAACCACTGCACCTCCTGTCGTCGAGCCAAAAGTGAATTCTACTACTCTTATTGTGGGTTTGGGACAGTTACTAAGATTGAACGGGATCAAATTTGAAATTCAATTTGGCTAGCCGTCAAATGCTCGTGTGGGTATCTGTTTCCGGTCTATGTACAAATGTTCGACAAATAAAAAGCAAATGGAAAACGGGCAACGTCTACTTGCTCGACCAAGGACGCCACGTGGCTTAGATCATTGCGCTGCAATTGCGGAAATGGCAGCATCATTCTCCAGCTGGAGTCCATCCAGTCCGTGGAAGCCTTCTTCAATGACCCACTTTTGGCCGTGGGCAGGTCGATGAAGGACGTGGCAGCTGGCGCCGACGACGAGCAAGCCAGGTGGTCGAGACCCCGCCTCTTCGAATGCCAGAGCGATATGCTCCAGCGTAGACCGAACCACACGCTGATCAGGGCATGATGCGCGCTCCACAATTGCGCAGGGTGTCTCCTTGGGCCAGAGAGGGCGAGAGCGGGCAGTGTCCTCGGGCAAGTGGGTGGTCAGAGACTCCACCAAGGCTGAGAGCCGGTGAAGTGCCATCAAGAAGACAACGGTCTGGGTTGGCACAAATGCCGGCGGTTCAGGCGCAGCACCCTTGCGACCAGTTCCCGTGCAGATCAGGACTTGGTCGGAGACACCACGATGAGTGGCCGGAATATCGGCGAACAGCGACGCACTCATAGCGCTAGTGATACC
The DNA here is from genome assembly GCA_023626555.1 of Penicillium sp. PF2412A. Lineage (NCBI taxonomy): Eukaryota > Fungi > Ascomycota > Eurotiomycetes > Eurotiales > Aspergillaceae > Penicillium > Penicillium sp. PF2412A. The sequence goes on from JAMAHA010000004.1 coordinate 441,968, forward strand.
GGGCAACACAACGGGCGTATAACCCTCCGCACGGAAGAACTCAAACTCCTCCGCACCGCGACCATAGAGGTAGGGATCGCCCTGCTTCAGGCGCAGGACTTGCTGTCCCTTTCGCAAGGCCGTGATGCCCATTTGTAACAATTCTTCTTGGGCCTGGTCCGCGTTGCCGGGGAACTTGCGCGCGATATGGACCTCTGTCCTGCGAGGAATCAGTTCCAAGACGGGTGCGGGCACTAGTTTATCGGCGAGGATGATGTCAGCAGATTGAATAGCATTGTACGTGGCTCGTGTGAGCAGATCTGGGTGACCAGGTCCTGAACCCGCCAGGACGATCTTCCCTCGCTTGCATACTCCATTTGTACCATGCGCGCCGTTGGTCACTGGATGCTCATGTGTGGAGGCTTTGTCGGCCGAGTACGCTTGAAGAATGGTCTCAATGTCATCGTCAGTGATTGAGGCCAGTTTCCGAAGCGGCCAATATTCGCATATTTGTGACAGCCATCGCATCCGCCTCGTCTTGGCGGCAGATGTATCATGCTCAGTGACGAGCGAATTGAATGTGTGCTTTTGTCCCAAAGCGTCGTCATCATCGCCGTCCACGTTCGCTTCGCCGAGCCCGTCGGCGTGATCTTCCTCCCACAGTCTCCGACGAACGCTCCCAAGTCGGTCAATGGCCGAGCCCAGATTGGCTGGCAAAAATGCGGAGATTTCTCTTCGCAAGCGCGACGCAAGCTTGCATCCACGCCCAGATGTGGTTATGCCGATGTGCAACGGACCGTCAGTGTAAGTGGATAGCAGTGTGAAGGAACACAAATCCGGAGCGTCTGATACGTTGACAGGGATGCGAAGACGTCGACAGAGCCGTGAAATATGTGCGCCTTCAGAGAGTGATCCATTAGCCAGAGCTCATTTTCCTTTTTTTTGTTGACCTCATTGCAGCTCAGTTGTGAGAGAGGGGGGAGGGGGACACCTACTTAGCGGGTGACTAGCGCCCAAAGTCACAAAGACCGCGTCCACCACGCGATCTACTTCCTCTCGACCCAATGTGGACAGATCGTCATCGACAAAGTCACGACGAATCCATTGGACCTTCCCTTGGGAGACGTGTTCAGAGAGTGTGTAATGCAGGTCTGTAGCCTCTGGCGCGATGAGAAGAGGCTTTGCGCCAGCCTCGAGACTTTTGGCGCATCGAGAGGCAGCCAAGGGGTTGGCCCCGATAATTAAATGGACATGCGACTCGACGTGCCATGAAGTCAGCATCGGCACAGGGCCGTAGCCATTGGAAGCATCCTTCATAATGCCGTCTCAAATTTCTCCAGAATGCGGGATGCCCCTCCCGATAGCGGCGATTGCAGATGCCGCGGTTTAAACGGTGCCGGAGTCGCAGTTGATATTTCGAGTGGAATCGCACTCAACCAGGCACACTTCACAGTCGCGAACCCGAATATATGCTCACCGGGCTGCACCAGACTTTGTATCTGTCAATGCACGCTGTCTGCGACCTCCGCGGAGATTCAACGATTAGATCTCCGGAAAGAGAGATAGCGGTACTGATAAGAACCCCCTCCGGGCGAATAAGGCACGATATGTAATCGCGGAGATCTCTTTGTCGAGCTCTGCGTCCGCGAGATTTAGGAAAATAGAGGCAAAATGAATAGAATGTAGGGAAGATGAGAGAGGAGAGGGTTATTAAATCTCCAAAGGAATTGCCCACTGAGCCGAGCGAAGGAGTCATCTGGTAACCAAAGAATTTCTATACATCTGTCATTCCCGAAGCGGTTTAGGGCGAAATTGCGTGATTGCAATGGCTCTCTCTTCTTCCAGGCAATCGCCCCGGTCATCGGGGCCGAGGATTAACTCACATAATCAGGTACCGCCGTGGGGACATCCCCCCGGTCCGGGCACTGCAGTTACCGTCCGTACTTAATTCGGTACAGCACCGATTAGTAAGATAGCGAGCGGTGGACAGGGAGGGAGATAAAATAGGACATTTGAGCGGCAGAAAACTATCGGATCGCTCAAGTAAGCTGGAGGTAGGCGGTCAGTATGAGAGTACCACCACAGGGCGTATGATCTATGAGGACATGCTTCAATGTGCTGAGTAGTCCTGTAGACAAGGCTCATGCCATTGTCATGATAGATGGAGGGAGTACCGCAGTATATGGTAATGGTACATGTACTTCCTGACACACTCCACCAGTCATTTGAGATAGCAAACTGGACCTCTTTTGATTCTAGACCGAGTAGTTCCAATTTGAACTACCTTTGTAAGTAGCCGCTATGATTCCATCGGCCAACTTTCAGTCTGGGTCGCGAAGCAAATATATATCGACCTGGGTCCTTGAAATGAGCTGAATCCTTCCTTACCCTTCAAATTAGTTTACCCTTCAAATTAGTAGTAGACATTCATAGAAAACCAAAGAGGACAATTGCCCATTACGAGAGTATTCACAAATATCCAGCTTCCCACTGAGTAATAAGACCTTGATGACAGATGTAGCAATACATATACCTACTGATCATGTTCCGCCTTTCGGATTGAGTTGAAACTCCATAGATAAGGCTGGCCCCGTCGGCCAGGCAGTGTTAGCGACCGAATAATTCAAAGAAGGAGAACGAAATATGTTTCAACAACTCGAGTATTGTTTACTCGAATTAATAGCAAGCACTACACATTGTGAGTAGAGTCATGGACACCCATACCACACCTTTCGAAGAACTATTCTGTTGGAAACTGCGGGCAAATGTAATATCACGTGATCAGAAGCTCGCAGCTTCAGCGCCCCAGGCCCAAGGGCGGCCTGCCTAAGCTCCAACATCGTCATCCGCTCTCTTTCAATTAACGCTATATCTCACCGGGCATTCTATCTTCGCCTCTTTGACTGCTAATTTCCGTCATTCCATCACGGACCGTGGCTAGCACCTTTCGACTGTATTCCATCACATCACATCGGAGTGTCGTCAATCACATTCGTCATCATGTCTGACGGTCTGCTGAAGCCTGAGAAGGACTTCTCCAAGGATGCCGACAAGCTCATCCCAGAGGCCGAGGCCCTGGCGAAGGTGCGACCAAGAAAGAGATGTTGAATTGGCTGTAAATCCAAGACTAATTCCTCTCTTCATTTCTAGACCGACACTCAGGGTGCCATCGACAAGCTGCTGGTGTTGGAGAAGCAAGCTCGACAGGTGCGCTATTGATCGATTTCCGACCATCTCGAATGAACCTCCACTAACAATCTCGGCCTCCTTCAACAGGCCTCTGATCTTGCCACCACTTCCCGTGTGTTGATTGCCATCGTTACTATCTGCAAGAACTCCGGTGACTGGAGTCTTCTCAACGACCAGGTGCTGGTCCTCTCCAAGAAACATGCCCAGCTCAAGCAGGCGACGACGCGGATGGTCCAGGAGGTGATGAAATTCCTGGATGATACTCCAAATATGGAAGTGAAGCTTTCTGTCATCGAGACTCTACGAACGGTCACCGAAGGCAAGGTACGCTTGGAAACTACCCAAGTCCAGATAGGATCATTCAGATCTTACAATTGACATGTCCATTTCCGCAGATCTTCGTCGAAGTCGAGCGAGCCCGTGTCACGCGCATTCTGTCCAACATCAAGAAATCCCAAGGTGACCTCAACGCAGCGGCCGACATCCTGTGCGAGTTGCAGGTGGAGACATTCGGTTCTATGACCCGGAGGGAAAAGACCGAGTTTATCCTGGAACAAGTGGCGCTGTGTATCGAACGGGGTGATTGGACACAGGCATCCATTCTCATCCGCAAGATCAACAAGCGGTACTTTGCGCGGAAGCCAAAGAAGAGTGCCGAGGAGATTGAGAAGCTCAAGAAGCAGGCGGAAGAACGCGAGAAGACACGCGGGCCGGATGAGCCGCCAATGGAGGTGGATGGTGATGTGACCGACCTCAAGCTACGATACTATGATCAGCAAATCACCCTCGCAAACCACGACTTTAAGTATCTGGACGTTTGCAAGCACTATCGAGAGGTGCTGGATACTGAGGCGGTTCAGAACAATCCGGACCAATTGCGAGCAGTGAGTTCGCTTCCAAATTCCATTTCAGAGAGACTAGTCGAGTCTCCAGTACTGACCATCGAATTCCTTCAACAACAGTCTCTTGCCCGCATTATCTACTTCATCGTTCTTTCCCCCTATGACAACGAGCAGTCCGATCTATTGCACCGCATTCAGCAAGACTCTCGATTGTCCCAGGTTCCGGTGGAGGCTCAGCTTATCAAACTATTTACCATCCCCGAGCTGATGCGCTGGCCGATGGTCGCCGAACGGTTTGGCCCTCACCTCTGCAAGACCGACGTGTTTGACGCGCAACCCCAACAGTCTGCCGACAACCAGGCTCACCGCAGATGGCAAGATCTCAGGAAGCGCGTCATTGAACACAACGTGCGTGTGGTGGCCAAGTACTACACTCGTATCCAGATGCCGCGCCTGACCCAATTGCTGGATCTGACCGAGGAGGAGACCGAGAAGTACATCAGCGAGCTCGTGACATCCAAGACCATCTACGCAAAGATCGATCGGCCCGCCCGGCTCGTGAATTTTGCCAAGCCGCGAGATGCGGATGATGTGCTCAACGAGTGGAGCAGTGACATGAAGAGTCTGCTGGGGTTGCTGGAGCGTATCGACCACCTAATCACCAAGGAGGAAATGATGGCTCGGATCTTGCCCTCGCGCGGGGAGAAGAGCAAGGCGCGTTAGAGGCAGGGATCTGGGTGATGGCAGGCGTCGAGATCAATGTTGGAATGCTGCGAAATCTGTAAACTATCGCCGGTAGACCGCTTATGACGGAGGCTTGTGCAGCGGGCTTCTATGCCTCACTGACGGCCCAATCGATTTCTTTACGAGAATTGCATACCCCCCCAGGACTCGTGGGATCGAGACTGTTGTTGAGTTTGCAAAAGCATGCCTCATGCCGCGCAGGAAAACCTGGGCAGTAGATCGGGATGGTGCACATCACTAATCCTTTTTGAACTTCTTTTTTTCTCCTGGTGCTGATGAGAAACCTTCGTATCCATGTATGTGCATCCGTCTTCTATGAATTTATTTACATGTCCCTATACCCTTCTCGCGCCACTGTTTTTTCTTTGGAACCAGCCACCTTCTAGAAGGGCACATCCATATCATTAACATCCTCCTCCTCTTCCGTCTTCTTCTTGCCGTCGCTTTTCTCCAATTGCTCGCGGATAAACCGTACCGCCGCATCCAGATATGGTCGCTGACTGGGCAAGAAGTGACCACCGGGGTGCCATACCACCAGGCCCTCTGCCTCGGGCTGACCGGCACAGACATCGATCAAAGCCCGACTCCGCGATTCCTCCACCACGGCATCCAGCGTGCCCAAAACGTGAAGAATGCGCGTCTGCAGAGGCGGGCTCTCATAGAACCCCCGATACCGAGGTCCCGGAGACCGGAATCCACTGTATGCGATGGCGAACTTGAACGGCGGATGCTTCAAGCCCGGCGCAGCAAATGACGCTGGATAGGGAATTCCGCTCACCCCATTGGCATCTGCCTTCTCGAATCGAGCAAAGGCCGCTTGCCGCCCATTCTCCAACAAGCCCGCCACCATGCCCACCATGGCGGCACCTTGTGAGAATCCGATCACGCCGTCAAAGGGACCCTCTTCAGATAGGACCTTGGCCACAGCGGCAAGACCATCCTCGAGACCCTGGTAGAGGGGTGGATCGGCGGTGTTTGATCGGCGAAACCAGCCGTATGCCTCGATCTCATCCTCCTCTGTCGCCGCCGCATTCCCTTCGGAAGGCTCGTAGCCCGGAATGTCACTCGGTCGCAACCTCAACGGCCCGGTGGGATATGATGCGATAACTTCATGTGTAGGGAAGGCCTTTTGGATATGTTTAACCAGCGCGCGGCTCTTTGCATGGAAGAGGGGACCCGATTGTGTGTAGCCATGGAGCATGAGGATTTTCAATGGCGGGCGCGCCGGTGCCGCGGACGGATTTGGAGCCATGGTGCCGAAGGTGACTCGAGGATGGCTCGAAGGGGACGAGTGTCGCAGAATCAAGGAGAGTCTTTGAGAGGTCCTCAGCATGAGGGTAGGAAAGAAAGTTTAAGTCTAAACGCAAGCAAGATATAGAATCCAAGAGGCAGTAGCGTCCTTGAGGAGTGTTGCGGAGACCGAGAGGGGACTAGTTTGTCAAACGATAAGATAAGACCGAAAGGACTCATCACTCATCCCATTTTGGGAAATCCCAACTGGGCGGCTTCACCCAATCGGGAAGAAGGGCAGCGCTCAAAAGGGGAAAGGCCAAGGCACCCGTGGGAGTGGCGGAGTGGCCCGAGAGTGACCCGTTCCATTGCTTAGCTCAGCAAGCCCTTGGCGGCCCAAAGCGGTCTGCGATCTATCGGCTGTCGTCATATCAACAAGTCTGCTTCGTCTTGACAACTGTCGCTTTGTCAATTGTTCTTTCACTTGTCCAGAGACCAACTTGAGTGTTCTCTGAGCTTAGTCCACTATGTCTCGTCAACAGAAAACTATCGATCTTGCCGTTCTCGATGCTAAGACGAAGGAGCTGATTGAGTAGGTCCACTTCATCCCTCATCCCACCACCATTCCAAAGAATTTGGTGTCGGACAAGAGAAGAAGAGAGCCAGAGCCAGGGAGCACAGATCCCCTTGCACACGCAGAAAGTCAGTCCAAATACATCATGTGATATGCCTTGCACTTTTTGGTCTATGGTTGGGCAAGATTCACGTGGAATTTGACTTGCATCGTTCCCTCATTGTACCCTACACAACTCCCTTCTGGCAATCTTGGCTTTTCTTGATCAGCTCCAGACATTGATAACAGCCCTTTCTCATCCGGCTTCACGCACTCTTTCTCGGCCTTTCATTGATCACTCTCAACAGAGCCTTCGAGGCCCACCCTCGGATGGCGGGTCCTAACCCCCACTCCACCATCTTCTTCCTATGCGACTTTGTCAAGAACAACCACAAGATGTTGAAGTCGGTCGATGCAGAGAAGTACGCCGCTGGAAATAAACAGGCTTGTGACACCATTCAGGAAGTTGTGGGCCGGAACCAGTTCGCTAGCCTGCTCGCCAACGATACTACCGGCCAGTTGGCTGCGATGACTGCTCAAGACCCATCTGACCGGGTCGACTTGGGTCCGACCATCAAGGCCAAGGCCAAGGAGTTGGCCGAGCTCTAGAGAGCTCATGTATTACGAACATGTTCCAATTTAAAATCCGATGCCCCTCCCTCAAACTCCTAGCACAACTTTTTGGCTGTGCGTTTCCTGATGAGTACACGCTTCCACTCATGCCCACTGGTTCGTGACCCTGCCTCTAAAGAGCGACCTGAAATTTACCCGTCATTTTTCTATTTGACAGTTGTATTTGCAATGAACCCCTTTGTCCACCCTTTTGGTCCTCTTTTGCCATGTGAGCAAACTTGAAGCTCTCAAACTCAAAATCTAAATCTCTTATTTTTGAGTCAATTCAACAGTCCATTTCCATACAAAGCTAATTCACGTCGAATCAATCTCGTCCAGCCAAACCCCAACGATTTTATCAGGACCAGTATTGTGATACTTGAGTCTACATTTCCAGAGAAGCACCTCGAGACATCTCAAGGTGACAACGTGGCAGTCAACATCGGTCAAATGAATCGAGATACTATAACAACATCGCCATCAAGTAATCAGATGGGACCATGAGAACCAGTTGTGCGGACACCCAATTGACACACTGCCTGTGAGTATTGCCTGCAATTCGAGTAGAATGAGATACCCTGAGTCTGGCTACTGGCAAGCACTCAAAAATAACCAAGGCACTAGACTTTAATCATCCGTACCTTAACATGTACCCAACTACGCAGAGTGATATCCCGTCCATAAAACTGTCAGAGAACATCCCGATTCGAAGTATATCAACATTTCACATATCGAATATACCGTATACACCTACCTCTTGCAGGCTACTACTAAATCAGATACTACCACTCTAACTTCCTCTTCAATACCTGCCAAAACTTTATCCGTAAATGCCAATTCAACGAGAAGGTCCTTCCAAACAACACTCTCCTTCTCACTCAATGACTTCTCGCTTCCTATTTCCTTGAATCTTGTCCCTGATACCTACCTCATAGTAGGCCACTTGCTTCACAACGGGGTCCAAGACGGAAAGATGATGCGTATCCTCTTGACTAAGGGGAATACCCGACGCAGTCCCGCTTTCCGAAAAAGGTATGAGTATCTAATGTAGGGTACCTACCTACCTACCATACTTCATGTTGGTTCAGGCTCATATTCTTAGCATCTAGGTGCGCGATCTTGACTCTGATATGGGGTTTCGTCAAGTTTCCTTATATTCGCAGTGGCAGGGGCCCCGGAACGTCTTACCTAGAACCTGCATGGTTCATATCTTCTAATCTGGCAACCGTAATCCGCGCAGGAGGAGGAAATATGGATGTATAGCTGTGAGTAGTGATATCCTACATTAGGTAATGTGTCCAGTACGCCTCTATTCACACAGGTTTTCTGGAGGCCGAATCACCCTGAAACGAATGTCTTACTAGCCTAAGGAAAGAAGGTCCCATTGGATCTGACATCTACACGGAAACACAAACGATAGCGCGCAAACCAGGGATTTTTATTCAAAAAAAAAAGCAATCAAACTAGAAATTCAAAAACAATCAAGGCACTCAGGCAAGCAAGGTGCCCATGTGGCAGATATCCGGAACTCCCTCAGCAAATAGACGCTGTTGAAATGCTATGACCTTTTGGTTTTGGGAAGGGTAGGGAATTTTTTTCTTTTTGGAAATGGCGGTTTTTTGGGGGTTGAAAGGGAATATAAAGTGTGGGTGGGGGCAGTGGGGGTCATGAGTCCATCTTCTATCTGTCATAAAATGCGCAACGGAAACACAAGACACCAGAACCGGCGTCGAGGGAGATTAGAGAGGAGAAAGAAGAAATTAGAGCCAACGCTGTTGAAACAGCTTCATCAAGCATATAATAGCGAATTTAGGAATGACTCAGGACACGCAGTGTTCGTCAAGTGTCACATGGCAAATCCGGCTTGGGATATAGAGAGAAGAGAGCTTTTCGTCACAGGTTCAGGATGATAGGGTAACACAGAAGGAGAACAAGGCCGGGTAAACCGCCTGAGCAAGTCGTGTCCGGCCAGGTTCAATACGTCGACAAAAGGTAGAATCGATAGCACTTGAAGGCCAAGTAACTTTCAAAATCGTCACGGTCGTGATTCATTCATTCCTGGAGTCGAAGCCGAGACAGCCGTCGCTTTCCTTCCGCACCCTGTCACCCCAAAACCCGCGAGAAAAAGGAGAAATCGGGGTTCCCGAAAAAGGAGGCGTAAGGTAAAGAAGAAAGGTTGATTTGGTATGTGACATTTTGACGGGCGGCCTCCGTAGTAACCGACCCGAAGAGGAGGTCAAAAACCCGGAATTGGTATTTTCATCCTAATTGCTCCATGCTATCCTCTGTGCGTTTCAACAAGACATAACAATAAAAAAAATTTCATTTGCGCGTCTCGTTTACTTGCGGCGGAACGAGCAGCCCTCGGTCAGGCGGGCCTTACCACCGGTGGGCTGGCACAGAACGGTGGAGCAGCCAGCGCAGATGACGACGGTCTGGGCGTGGGAGAAGACGGTGGTGATGGTGAAGCAACCGGGGCACTTGACGTCCATGAAGAAGGAGCGGGGCTGGGGCACAAGCATCTGTGGGAAGAAAAGAAGCTTATCAGCAAACAAGATCGAGATATGGGATTCGGTTTCTTTCGAGTTCGACAACTGAAATTGGGGATTCATATTTTTGCATCGAGTTGAGATTTTGGAGACAAGGAATGCGTCCAGGGCGACCGCAGGTGCGGCGCGGGCAATCGAGTGCGATTTGTGATGCCTCATGTGGTTGAGGCGTCCTATCCGCGTCTTCCGCACCGATTCGCAGTCTGCCCGGGAAAGTCTCCGCATCCCTCTCGATCTTCCCTTTTTTCCCAACGAGTCGAATCATTTGCGAACAGGTGTTTCATCGTACCTTCAGCTTGTGCTTGCGAGCCTCAGCCTGAGGCGTGGGGTTGAGGAGGTCGACCGCGAGAACCTGGGAGCAGGGTCACGTTAGCATGTTGATGACTTTTTCCAGTGGCGATTTTCTCCATGTATGTCCAGTTGTCCAATTTTGCTCGGGGTGGGGTCAAAATTTCGAGGTCGATTCGGACGGACAGGGCTCGAGATGGAGGTGATGCGAAACTCACCATCTTGACGGATTTTGATCAGCGAGTGAGTTGATGAATGGCGCTGATAGCGATGGCCTTGTGTGAACACGGGAATGGGGAGGGTAGGGGAGAAGTTTCAGAGGATTTGATGGGGTAGGGTTAGAGCCCTCGCTTGACTGGGCCTTTTTACAGGGTGGCACTGAGGGGGGCACTCCGCCAATCACACCGCTTTTGGGGCTCCCGGATGGATTTTGCCACTAAATCCAGCCAAGGTTCTGCCTGGACAATTGGGCAGGCAGTCAAGTGCTGCTCACCCCTTCGATCGTCTTCGATCGCGTGCCCCACGTGACATTTGTCCATATCTGCGGCTGGACCATTCATTCGTGACGTGACTATGTTTTGGTACTCGACATTTTCGGAGGATGAGATTCTCTTCACAGCTCCATGTTCTTTCATTTTGTATCAAAATTTCCAAGTTGAGACATTTGCAAAGAGAGTTGCCGAGATAAGTCCGCCCATCTTCTGGACCGCAACAGGATAACACATAGATGAGGCACGAGTGACATCCACATTCTGTCGATGGAGTATCCGTGGCCCACACCGATACTGTAGCTTGGGGACGTCGGACGCCAATCAGCGGGGTCAGTGCCCGCTGGCAGGTCGAAGGCTATAGTTACCCAGGTATAATTGAATAGCCTGAAGAATCATGAAATACCTAGATAACAATCAGTTACAACTCCCCTACTACAATACTGCACATGGCACGCTGTAAATATCGTGGTAGCCCTGCTAGAGTATCTTGGCTCTGTCAAAGGTGTAGCAACATGGGCATTCATGTGTATGGTACTTCTTGAACCTCTCACAGTATGTCCCCTCCTCCTCTCCCATTAGAAAAGCTAATTATTAGAAACAAAGTATTCTGACTAGTCATAAAACATGCATCTCGCCCCATTCACCCAGTCCTCTCTCTTTCTCTCTCTCTCTCTATGCACTACGATCCCTTCATAGCAAGATTCCATTACCTTCATCCTCAACGCTCCACTGGTTTTGCTTTAAGGGCCACCGATACAGCATCATACGGAAGTTGCAAGGTCACCCCCTCGTCCTCTCTATTCAGTCGATGGATGCACCCCCATCATGCTGTTCCTTGTCACCGTGCGGATCGCGCTTCCCCGCTCTATAGGGTCTTCTTCTGCACTGACTCGACCGAGAGCTTCATCGCGTCGCCCAGATCCTTGCGCTCGGTCTCCTCGACGAAGGGGTGCTTGATGGTCAGGCACCAAATATCGTTGTAGTCGCAGATGGTGGTAATCACGTCGTACTACAGCGCCCGGGGGTTAGTGATGTGTTGACTTCCCTGTGCGAGGCGCTGCTCTGCGGGTAAGGGGAGAGAGCGGGCAATGGGACAACAACTTACCACAAAGCTTCCATAGATACCGACTGACAAGCCCAGGCATCCCAATACGAACATGATCTGATAGGGGCCCTGTCCGAGGAGAGGAGCGGCCCACAGATTAGCCGCTGATCCAGCACTGTCCAGGACAGCAAGGGCCAGGGGATACAGCAGAATGTTATGGTACGGGAAGCCAGACTGCACCAGGTGACCGACGATCATCCGGCCAACTGCGTAGGCATTGACCAGACCGACGTATAGGCTGAAGGGGATGGAGTAGTTCTCCAGGATCACCGGTTGCAGGTAGAGATAGGCCGGGGTCAGGGTCCAGATCGCAATCATGGGCAACAGGCCATAGAGCGGGGTGTATGGGTCTTGGCCACGCTGGCGGCGCACCTGCATGACGTGCCAGATGCTGGAGCCAGTGGCGAAGAACAGCACAAAGGCGCCGTAAACGAGGTACCATTGAGTGAAGGGCATTCTGTACACTTGCTCCGAGAGGAAGCTGGGCTTGGCCACCCCAAAGGTCTCCAGCATAGGCTGGTGCCAGAAGCTACCTCCACCCTGGTAGGCGGTAATGGCGTAGACCGCGCAAAGGGTCAGGACACCCTCCACCGGGCCAGAAATTACACCGAGAGTCAGAACCTTGGTGTAGTACTCATCCCACGTTTGCACGTAAAAGGTCATGGTTGCTGGTTGACAAGTTAGAGGGAGGTATCATTCTCGAATAAACCAAACAAGGATAGAGGAACGTACATCCAAAGAGACACAAAATGGTCATCCAAGAGTTTCCCAAATTCATGGCAGCGGCGAAAATGAGCACTCCCAGGGCGGTGTTGCACGCATCCACGCCTGAATGAAATCGTTAGCTTCCCAGTGCGAGGGGTCTTCTGCGCGACGAGGATGCCGGTCCAAAAGTGACGTACTGTGATCAAAGAGTTCGCCCAGCGGTCCACTTTGTCGTGTTCTCCGTCTACACCAAGATCAGTACTCGATCGTTCTGACTGGGGGGACATGTATGTAATCAGTGGGAGCTTACGCTTGCATGCCATCCACAGCATCAAAGGTCTGATACAGGAACATGCCAATGGCGCAACTTGCGTAAACCCATGGTGGACAGTCCGTATCCATGTTTGGATTGTACCACATCACAGTCAAGAAATTGAAGACGACGAACATGAATCCAGTCAAAGTTATCTAGTCGATGACAATCAATATTGAGCTCATCCAGCGCTTCACCGTCCGTCTCGGGTTCGAAGACTGCGAGAGGACACCCCGGGTCAATTGGACTTACGAGATTGGGTCTGCAAAGCCACCGCAACCACAACACGGTTAGCCAATATGGTTCTCTGCGCATGACAGACCTCCGTCACGAGCAGCGAGGGACCGGAGGAAAAACCCTGGCCAAAGCTGGGCCCGCCGCTCGGCCAGCGACTGAGACCAGCCAGCCTACCACCGCGAGGAATCACAAAGAGACTTGTGTGTGGGTACGATATGGGCAATCACTTACGCCATGTTCATGGGGAACAGATTGATCACACAATTGCTGTAAAAGGGCTTCAAGATATAGCGACTGACCAATGAATGATCCACACCCGCATACTTGTAATTGCGCAAGTTGGGCAACACTTGTTGCCGGATGTACACCATGTTTGCGAGTAATCCACAGCCAAGGTCTTCTTCCTCGAGGTTGTATACCCGTGTCGGGTCGTGTTGATCTCACCCAATGGACTGGATCAATTCCAGCAACGGACCGAATCGAGCTCGAAGCTACGCTGGCCTTGGGGGTTTATTCTGTTGTTTTTTTTGTTGTATTGTCGCCTCGACAATTCGCGCTCTGCACTCTGCACCGCTTCTAATGCGCTCCAATCCTTCTGAACTGGCCACAGTGAACCTGTTCCAGACAAGCTCCAGTAGCAGTGACACCGCGGGATCTCGAAAAACACAACGCGTAGTCGGTGAAAGCGACACTGACAACGGGAGAAGTTCAGAGCTTCTGAAAAGGGCGCGCAAGACCGAGACCGGGGAAAGAAAATTCGTAACGTCGTGAGGTAAAGCGGAAGACCTGGCGGAGCAGTAGGGGAACAGAACAAAAAAAAACAAGAGAGAAAGAAAAGAAAAATACGAACAAGCGGCTCGAGTCTGGCAAAAAAAAAGGGCCCCGCAGGTGTTGGGGGGGGGAAGCGGAGCGGATCACCAGCGGGCGCCATGGATTGGGGGAGGGGGTCCCCGGAGTGACGCCCAGGGAGCCATTCGGGCGAGACGCAGTCGGGGATGGTGGGCACTGGGCACTGGGCATTGGGCGTGGGCAGTAAACAAAGCGTGATGGCACTTGTGTTTCTTCTTGCGTCAGAGGCCATCGCTCCGACCGATCTGCGAGTGGACACCCTCTCATTACGGGAGCCGGAGAAATCGAGAGCGATGAATGTGGTCGTGTCCTAACATCGTGACAGACATCATTCGCCCATGTTTATTGATCTTCTTGCTCCTAGAGAGAGGCCCTACAGCGGATGGTCTCAAAAAGGGGGATTTGCATGGCCATGGCGTGGCTTCAGCCTGTGACGCCCGGCCTGGCCCACGCGAATTTATCACCACCCGAATCCTGTCGCGGTCGAGAGGCCACGTGCAACGGTGGACCAACAAGGCCAGTTACACGCAAAACCCCAAAGAGGCTTCTCTCTTTCGCTTCGATGAAAAAAGCTCCCCCATCCCAGAGTTGTAGTACAGTACTTTTACTATCCCGGAGAGAAACGCATCAGCCTACGGAGCCACTCGCGAATGACTGGCCTCTACCAGGCGCCATGATGTCGCCTGGAAGCAAGGTAGGACCGGCTGGCTGTCACAAGTGAACCCTTGTGGTCCGCTGTCCATACCCGCAGTCCACACCCATGCAGTAGGTCGATGCGGTAACGGTGATACTTCCAAAGGGGACACTGCAATGCATTACAAGGGGAAGCGATCGGCCGCCTCGAGAGAGCGAGAAGGGTGGGGTGATCCGACACCCAGACGTGTTAAAACTGGAGCACCGGACAAAACAACTCATCTCTACTCGTGGTCGAAAGGAGGGAGGAAAAAAGAGAGAGAGAGAGAAAGAATGAAGGAGGGAGAGGAAATAGTATACAAAGGGAAAGACTAAAATGAATGTGCTATATATCATTCTTGGTCGGGATGAGAACTATGGGACAGTGGACCATGACAGCATCATCAAACAGCTCCACCGTGCTCGAGAGCGCTTCGGGAGCGTTTGTGCGGGAGGGCCAGGCCATCGCGCAGGAACGACTGGGACCGCAGGGAACGCCACACGATCTCGTGAGAAGATGCCACGACGGAGGGAAGGTCACCACCAATCAGTAAAGACGTACTCCTTTCCGCGGAAGGGGAGGGGGCCAGGGTGCCCTCCGTTTAACCGACGGGGCTCCACGGCATCGGGACCAGAATCCGACTTTGCATGCTCTGGATCAAAGGAACCGTCTTGTGCACCGTCTCCGCCCAACCTTCCACCCCCCAGGACTGCTCCCGGCGGACCTTTCGCTCCTCCAGGTTGGCAAACTGCCACAGATGATGGACCGTGTTGAGATCGCCAATCTGCACAAACCATGCACCCACTCCCTCCATCACCTCCCGTCGGGCGTGCAGACCCCGACGCCAATGCGTCTCCCATTCCAACAGGTTACCGGGGTGGAGGGTGTACGATCGAAGTTCGAACAAGCCGCCCAGCTTCCGGGGCGGGGTGGTGGGCCAAAAGGAGAACTCCTGCATCAACGAGGTCTTCTTGCTCTTGATCAAGCTCTTGAGCTTGCGGTCAAAGTCGGGGAACTCGGGATGACTGGCAATGTTGTGTAGAGAGGCATGGTAGCCCTCATACCTTTGATATTCCCAAATGTGAACTAATTCGCACGGGAACCACCACGAGAGAGAGGCCGTTTGGTTAGCCCGGCACTCTGCCATCACCCAAAAACCAAAAGCGGGAGGAGGGGAAAGCAAAAAAGGGTTGACGTACCGAACGTGTCGTTGTCGCCGACCTGAGTGCGCCAACTGCCCACGAGGTTGACGCGGTTCTCCTCGGCACCCGCCATGCGAGGGTACCACTGGCCGACCAAGTCCACGTACTCGTCCACCTTGTCGGGCTTGACTTCGTGAAAGACGATCGAGTGGACATATTTGCCACGGGCGAGGACCTGCGAGAAAGATCGCTCGATATCCTTGTCGAAGTGCTGACCTTCCTTGGTACCGTAGATCAGGGAAGACAGAGGGCCGCGCTTCGACCCGGACTCCGCAGTGGTTTCTTCTCCTAGATAGCGGTGCATGGCGAGTGAGCCTAGTGCCCCATGGTCAAGCGTCTCCGCGGCGTCATAAGCAGGGCGAACTCGTTCGTAAAAGCTCGCATTGCTCACGTGCGGAGCAGTGGGAGCGGACTCACGGGAAGTAGGATCAAAGGAAGAGAAGGAAGATGCAGGGGCAGAAGCAGAAGCATCGACAGACTGACTCTCTTGCAGTTCTTTTCTCTTGCGAGCCTCCTCGAGGTTCTCGCGAAACTCTTTCTGCCGGCGGTTGAACTCCTCCGTCGAATTCGCGGTCAGGTCTCTGATGGAAGGCGCGCGATACGCCGCGACGGAGGAGCTGAACGGTCGCGTCAGCGCGGTCGTCGCCGGACGGATCAGACGCGGGCCCAACATGATGACAGTGTAGTTCAGCAACGATGGATATGGACGGGGAACAGGCGAGCTCCTTTGAGAACAACCCAGGACCAAAGGGATGGGCGACCTGTCAAGAATGGGACAGATGCAAGGAGATGCACAAGATAGCGTGGGGTGGTAGTGAAGCGGGAGAAGCTGGGAGAGCGTCTCAGATCGATGAAGCTTGTTGGAGGCAAGCAGGCCTTTTGGGGAGAGAGAAACAGGAGATGGTTGTGGGGATTCAAATCCGGGGTCGTTGATGGACACCCAACACGTGAAGAGGGTGACTAACGGGGGGGGAGGAGACAGCCCACGAATGAAGAGGCCAAGGTCGCAATGAGGAGAAAGCTCAGGGTGTCAGAATGGGGTAAGAAGAGGGGCAGAGTGGCAGAGTGATGGAAGAAGAGAGAGCTACAGTGCGGCCACTGGCATCCGGGCGTCCGGATGCAGGATGGCAGCTGGGTCAGACTGTGCAAGTGTGCAGCACTTTGTCAATATACTGCCGGTCACTCAATGTACCCTGTCAGGTTGTCGTATGGTACAATACCGTCGTGTTCAGGAGTTTTTTTCACTCTTGGAGGACGGGTCTTCCAGTACGTAGACACGGTGGTGCTGAGGTGACCGCGGAGGACAAAGCTCCGAATTGGACGACTCGAAAGGACGAGTGGTGATCAGACGTGGACAAGGAGATTACAATCCGATCGTCGGTGGAACGGTAATACAAGCAGCGAACAACAAGAGCTCACCACGAACCAGAGAGCGTCTGAAGGAATACCCGACCAGCCTGGAGTTGGAGCTCCGGGGGCGGGAGATGCGGGGAAAGGAGCTCTGCGGGTAGGGCCCTTGGGAGCTCAATGGGCCCAAGCTTCGGCAACGATACACTCGTACTGAAGATTCCAACAATTGGGATGCAGGACGGGAGCCAGACTCGCAGGGATGGCAGTTTCGTAGAGTTGATGATGATGATGATGGGGTGGCCAATCAAGCAGCAAGATCGAACAGATGTTACGTGGAGGCTCTTATTCAGGAACCGAGGAAGAATTGTCTGTTTATAAAAGATTTCGATGAGTGCTGGGCAACCGCAGACCAGCTGGGTGTGTCGGATCCTCAAGTCATGATGACATTAAAATACCGTATCTGTATCTGTGGCGGTGTCCAATCATCACGGAGGTACCAAGGGGGCTGACTACGTCCTATGGCCTCATCGACAGCTCGATTCCGCTCTGTGAAGCTCAGAGCTGCGGAGATTCCTGTACCGTATTGTGTAATCATAACACTGAGTGACGGGTGATCATCATCGATTCCGCACATCGTTCCAAGCCCTTCGGCGAATCGTCGGGCAGACATGACTCCACATTCCAGATTGTCTTCACGGTGTTTTCGGCCTCCTGGACAAACGATACAACGTGGAGGACAGAATCAGGGCGTAACGAGGCGATATCTCGAAGAGCGAAAGAAGTCTCTGACCGTCTGAGTCTTCATTTACTTACCATGATCACTGCTACCGTAGACTTGAATCTCTCTGGATGCCGCGACCAATGGACAATTGCCCTGTACCGTATAATACAACAATTACAACCCACTCCAATGCCATCAGACAAGGCGGCATCCACCCAGCTGTGGAAAACACGCAAAAGGCGGATCGGTCACAGCCATCGCGATACGCCAATAGAATGACGTCGATGGTGCTCACTTACCGCCCGGCAAAATGATCACCCCACGCCCCGGCTCTTCCAGACCGGACGATTGTCCACGGCGACCGTTCTTCTTCCTTGTGCGCTAGACCCTGTGTGACTTGCCCTGTTATCAATATGGCGGACTCGATCAATCCTCCACTCTCCTATGAGCCCTCTGCGACAACCACTCACCCCCATGAGGCAACGTCTCTACCTTCGGAGGTGGTGTCCTGCCTGAAAAACTCCCGCTTTGTAAGTGTTCCACCACGGCCGACTTAGAAAGCCCGTTGTCGGGTTCGCTTGTTCTTTCCGACAGCATCGGCATGAGGTCTCTCGCCATTGACTTTGATTGACCTAATTGACCAATACAACCGACAGCTGCATCTGGCAACATGTGACAATCTGACCCCTCACATCTCATTGATGTCTTATACCTACCTGCCATCAACTCCCTTCGACCCGTATCCGACCATTATCATGACCACAAACACTGCATCCCGCAAAACAAACCATCTCCTCTCCAACCCACGGGTTTCTCTGCTTGTGCACGACTGGGTGTCCCATCGTCCCCCAACTCGGGCGCCGAGTGGGCAAGGTGAACGGGACGGCTCTCCCCCACCCGCCGCGACCCGGTCCTCTTTGGCCAGCCTGCTGTTGAACTTGAACACCAGTGCCCTGTCTAGTATTTCCACCACCATCACGGGCCAGGCACGCTTCCTGGAGCCCGGCTCCGAGGAAGAGCGCTGGTGCAAGGAGCGCCACCTGGAGAACAACACCTTTGAGGAAGAGGAGATCAACATCTTCGGACAAGGGCAACAACAGCACAGCAATACCGCGGCCCGCCGGTCCAGCATGACCATTGAGGGCGACGTGCGTGTGGTGACTGTGCGGGTGCGCGAGGGTCGTATTGCCGATTGGAAGGGCGGAGTACGTGACTGGATCCTGCTGCCTTCCGAGACCTCCCAACAAGGTCTTGTCAACGGGGTATAGCCTCTGGTTATTGGGGGGAGGGAGACGCGATCAAATGGAAGAAATGGAATTGTTGCAGGTGGAGATCTGACACTCGGCACTGACAGTGTGTCTGGACTGTGGGCTATTTTTTCAATCTCAGTCTAATTGTGTTGTAGATGTCTACTTATTATGTCGTGAAAAGCCTCCACTAACCGATCCGACAGGGTATAGGTGCTTACTCTGTCGTACAGCTAGTAAAGGGGTACTTGAAAGAACAATGTATGTGGGTGCCCAAATTTAGAAAAGTAAAAATACTGTCAGAGAGAGTAGTACATGACACAAATGGTACTGGTTCCAACCTAGTGGTACCAACATGGATCCATATCTCTTATTCAGCTGACAGCTAGGAGCTATGCCATAGACGACTTCAAAAGAAGATAGCTTGAAGATTCCTACTAGACATATACCGCGTGGTCCTGGGCGGGACTGTACGAGGGTGCGCTGCCTCCTAGCACCCAGCTGCTAGGCAGGACCTGCCATTCTGAATAGATCCCAACACGTATTATGACTCACAGTAATAGGCCTGACTTACAATAAATGGTTGTTTTTCGAGGTTGAACGAGTTCTCCAAGATTGGTCGGAAATCTTGGAATCAAGTGACGAACGAGATGAAGCATCCTCCATCATCTACGTGATGTGATATTTGCTCAGTCGAAATTTACCACAGGACTCGGACTTCCGTCCCACTGTATATGACTTTGTGGGTATTACCTACTCTAGGTAAGATTCATCAGAGGTGATAAGGTATGTACAAAAGGAGTGTGCGGGGTGACAGTATATACTTGGAAGCGTCGGAGTATGAGCGGTTCGTACCAAATTCCGTCGCCGCAGTAGGCATGCATGCAGCGGTCCTTCCCGTCACCGTCACACCTTATCCGGTCCTTATCAATGCGGAGCTCTCTGTCTTTCTCCGCAACCTAAAAGTTTCCGTGACCTCACGCTCTCCGAGGGAATCCGAGGGTTTTCAATCTCAACCTCGACCCAAAAGACCAAACAAAAACGACTCTTTGACACCTCTGGCACTAAACAAAAACACAACCATTTCGAATACCCAGCTATAATCAAAGCGTATTTTTCCTTCTAGCCCCCGCAACAAGCGGCAAATCCTCACAACAATGAGACTCGCACACCTCCACCTCCCCCATACGACGCCCTTTGCGCGAGTCTCCGCGATCCAACAAGCGCTCGCCACACGCTTTCTCGAACACAAACGACTAGCCTCGCCAGCATCTCAAGCATCTCTCAATGCACACTCCTCCTCTTCCACCGCGGGAAAGCCGACTCTCCCGCCACCCCCGGACCCCACCATCATCACCTTTACCCCAAACCCAGTCTACACCACCGGCCGCCGCGACCTGCCCCCCTCCAACACCAGCCCTCAAGACCGAGATCCATTCAACCTGTCCCTACCTCCGCCTCTCGAGCCAATTCGTGCGCTTCTGACCCCGTCAGGCGCGAACCCTCCCCGAGCAGAATACCACCCTACTCTCCGCGGTGGTCAAACGACGTACCATGGCCCAGGCCAAATGGTCGCATACACGGTGTTGGACCTGAAGCGGCTCAATCTCACTCCCCGCTGCCACATCCGGGTATTGGAGAATAGCGTCATTGACGTGTTGAAATCGTACGGGGTCAAGGGATTCACGACGGAGGACCCCGGGGTGTGGGTGGCGGACGATGCGAATGCGGCTCAGTCAGGATTGCCCAAGAAGATCACTGCGGTGGGGGTCCATCTGCGAAGGAACATCAGCAGTTTTGGGATCGGGTTGAATGTCACGGAGGAGCCGATGTGGTTTTTGCGACAGATTGTCGCGTGTGGGTTGGAGGGGAGGGAGGCGACGAGTTTGGAGGGGGTGGGTGTTACTGGAGTGGGCGTTGATGAGGTGGCTAGTAACTTTGTGAGTACGTTTGTGCGGAGGGTGAATCAGGATTTTGCAGGGAAGAATGGACTCGGGGAGAGGATTGAAGAGGTGTATCCCGTTCAAGAGGAGGATCTGATCAAATGACGCTTGAGAAAAGTATCGTTTTTGCCTCGCGGTCAATCTACAGTGCGTGACATCATATCTTTTTCGTGCCCCTTGAGAAATAGCGCTGATCATGACGGTAGAGTCGTATAATTATCGAATCAATAAGCATTATGTAAATAAGGGGGAATGGGCAGCCCGGTGGGTGGACGGGAGGGAAAGCCAAAGATGGAGTGAGAAAAAGAAATGGAGCAAGGCGAGGTGAAGAAAGAGCCAACCTCGCTGGAACGCTTCGAGAAACCCTCGCGACGGAGCAATGCATGAGTGCGACCCGGTGTCCATCACAATCATATATTCAATGACACAAAAATGCAAAGGAGATTCAGCCAACGAGCGTGACAGCAAAAAAAAGGGGGATCGAAGAAAGAAAATCCGGACGCGCGCACGGCGGCGATCCGTCACGGAGAGCGGATATCGGGTTCGAGATAGCAGAGCGAGAAGAGAGTCTAGAGCGCCGTATATTATAGGATCACACATGATGAGCCTGAATTGTTTCCGCCCACGGGTTTCACCTCGAGAGCAACCTTGGCAGCCTCGTAAAAGCTCTCTCGAATGCCGCGATTTTGGACGGCCGAGCATTCTAGTAGCAAATTGTTAGTCTGCGCATGGTCAGGCGGACAGCGCAGAACTGAAGGCAAAAGGCATACCTAGATATTTCACTGCCCCGATCTCTTTGGCCTTGGCCAGGCCCTGTTCGAAGGTGATTGCGTTGGGATTGTCATTCATCTCCTCGTCCTTTCTCAAGTCGCATTTCAGCGCAGTCAGAACGACCTTGACACCGGGACAATTCTCATTGATCTCAGCGATCCATTTGGAACCGACGTTCTCGAAAGAGTCCGGGCTGTCGACCTGCATTCGATCATCAGCACTTCCCATCTGGCCCGGCTCGGTTCCTGGCTCCCAATGCCGTCGGATGGTCGCTCTTACACTAAAGCACAACATCAAGACATGCGTGTCCTCGTAGGACAGTGCCCGTAACCGATCGAATTCCTCCTGTCCGGCTGTATCCCACAGGGAGAGTTCCATGTGTACATTGTCCACGAAGATATCTGAACGAATCAGCATCTGGGCTTGCGGCGGATGGGGGGTTTCAGTTCGATTGGGTTGCCATACCATGGACATAATTTTCTGAAATCGAATCAAGTCAGCAACAGGGCTCTTGTCCCGGCATTTGTTTCCAGAGCGCTGGACCTACCAAAGACCGTAGGCTCACTGCACAACAGCCCCGAGAAATCCTGTTAGTATATTTTCCCTCCCAGCGACATTTCCGTCGTCCGATAAAGAAATCAAAACATCGTCTTACTAGACAGTGGGGAAAAATCTAAATGTTCAGGGTCATTAGCTCTCAGTTCCATTGGAAAGGTGTGTGGGGAACGCTAGCTAAGAGGCAGCCCAGGGGCCGGGAGGAAGGTCGAGGATTGCGCACCCTCTTGTGAAAACATTCAGCGCCGACGTCTTGCCACAGGCACCGTCGCCCCTGTGATCGAAATCGTAAGCACAAGCCTGCACTTCCATCTGGAGACGGTCGGGTTCCAACTAACAGCAGCACCATCTTGCGCTGGACGACTTTTTGGCGGCCGCATAACGGCATTGCGACGGGTATGCGATGTGATGTACGAGCGCTGCGGCTAAGGGGGGGGGGGGGGGGTTCGTTTCCGGTGGAGTATATGGGACTGCGATTGCGGACCAGGATCTGAGAGGCCCGAGGTCAGTGCAATTGTCGGCGCGATGGTCGAGGAGCTGATATGAGGGAGGGGGAAAGATCCAGTGACTGTCGAGGAGAGAAGACAGTCAATTCCAGCACTGCCCCGAGTCTATGACATCGCCCTGAAAAAAGGGATCGGCGAATAAGCTCCCCGCTTGGCCCTGCTATTGCCAGGACCCCCTAAAGTGTCCACTCGGCTCGGCTATCGCAGCCTCTTCTTCAGGCTTTGAAGTACTGGCCAAGGTGAGAAGAGGATCTATGGGAAATGAATGGGCCCTGCCAGGTATATTCTTCAGAGGCGCATCCTCGTCTCTTGAAGGGATTGCGCATCACGTTCGAGTGGACCAGCACCCAAGCCCCTTCCATGTGTACGGGCAACCTATGTCACAATGGATCTTCGGGTGATTCGACGTAATCATCGCAATGGGATTTCATTTCAGCGCGAGAATCTCGCAGTCTCGCAGTCTCGCAGTCTCGCAGTTTCTTCCTCTGTGCCAGAGGCAGAAGTCCGCTCGATGATGCCCTGTGTGGCACAACAAGAATGTCTGGCATTGTTTGGGTGGATCTGGAGCTAAATAGCTGGATTTCCGGTGATGGATCCATCGCCGAACTGGATCATTACAGCACCTGGCACAACGCCCAGAATTCCAATCTCCATGCTCCGCCGGTAAATCATGGATTGACATGACTCAGGTCACGTAGAGAAGATCTTACAGTTTCGTCAGTAAGCAACCATTGCTGACCGGGATTGACCTCGATCTGCACTTGGGAAGAGCGACAAGCGCACGCATGACAGCATTTGAGCAGCGGAGGGCCTCAGGCGGGGACGCTAGCCAGGCGGAGGCTCCGCAGCTCCTTCCGATGTAAAGCAACTTCAAGCTTCGGCTTTCAGTCTCCTCCAGATATCTCCCAAACCTACCAACCTCCCACTTCCAAATCCTCTCGCGTGCCCTTCCACATCTCAAGCTTCTTGCCTCTCGCAACAACCCACCTCACTTGTCTTCTTTCCTCTCACTTTTCTCACCACCTTTCGCCGTTCTCCCCACGTCTACCCCAGCGCATCGTACCAGGCCAACGTCCTCTTTCTTCGATCCTCGCTTTTCGCTTATTCTCCTGATCTTGCCATCTCTCTCCTGGGCTCTTCGGACAGCTGTCTTCACTCACAGAGAGTGACCCTTCAAGATGTCGGACGATGATGATTTCATGCAAGATTCGGCTGATGAGGAGTGAGGCGTCCCCCACCTCATCCCCGCTCGTCTCCCTCCAGCAACGCAACTGACTCGTTCCCCCCGCAGCTACGACTTTGAATACGAGGATGACGAGGATGAAGAGTCAGGCGATATTGGCATTGAGAATAAATACTATAATGCCAAGCAGATCAAGGCCGACAACCCGGAGGAGGCCATTGATGAATTCCTCGGCCTGCCTCCCATGGAACAAGACAAGAGTGAATGGTAACAGGCCTAAGCTCTCAACTTGAATGGACAAGAGGGCTAACTGGAATTGCTCACCCCAGGGGCTTCAAGGGTCTGAAGCAAGCCATCAAGCTTGAATTCAAGCTTGGACGCTACAGTGATGTAAGAAGCCCGTCTGACGGAACGTTCAGATGACATTTGGGTACTGACGCGCTTCATTTATGAAAGGCCGTTGAGCATTACCGAGAGCTTCTGACCTACGTCAAGTCCGCCGTCACCCGAAACTACTCCGAAAAGTCCATCAACAACATGCTCGACTATATCGAGAAAGGCTCCGACGACGCGCAGGCCTACAAGTGCATGGAACAGTTCTACTCGCTGACTCTCGACTCCTTCCAAAATACCAATAACGAGCGCCTTTGGCTCAAGACCAATATCAAGCTCTGTCGGTTGTGGTTGGAACGGAAGGAATTCACCCAACTCGCCAAGAAGGTCAAGGAGCTGCACAAGGCCTGCCAGCGGGAGGATGGCACCGATGACACCAGCAAGGGCACTTACCTGCTCGAGCTTTTTGCGCTTGAGATTCAAATGTACGCGCAGATGAAGAACAACAAGCGTCTGAAGGTCCTCTATCAGCGGGCACTGCGGGTCCGATCGGCCGTTCCTCATCCCAAAATCATGGGCATCATCCGCGAGTGCGGTGGCAAGATGCACATGAGTGAGGAAAATTGGGAGGAGGCCCAGAGTGACTTTTTCGAATCGTTCCGCAACTACGACGAGGCTGGCTCGATGCAACGAATCCAGGTCCTCAAGTATCTGGTATTGACCACCATGTTGATGAAGTCGGACATCAATCCATTCGACTCCCAAGAGACCAAGCCCTACAAAAGCGATCCTCGAATCTCGGCCATGACCGACCTTGTGGATGCGTTCCAGCGCGATGACATCCACGCCTATGAGGACGTCTTGAGTAAGCACCCTGATGTCTTGTCCGACCCCTTCATCGCAGAAAACATCGATGAGGTCAGCCGGAACATGCGTATGAAGGCACTGCTGAAACTGGTTGCGCCCTACACTCGCTTCTCCATCGATTTCATTGCCAAGCGCATCAAGATCTCCGTCCCCGAGGTGATGGATATCCTGAGTTTCTTGATCCTTGACGGGAAGCTCAAGGCCCAGGTTGACCAGCAGAGTGGTATTGTGACCGTAGAAAGTGCCAGCGATGCAGAGCGATTGCATGCTCTCGACAGCTGGAACTCATCCCTCAGAAACCTCTGGCAAGCGGCTTTGAACGGCGAAGGATTCCGCCCGGAAGAGAGCGGCCAAAGTGGACCGGCCTTCCCTGGTGCTCTTGATGGCCCATCTATGGGATTGATGACCCGAACCCTTCGTCAGCCCGAGTTCAAGGCCCGTGGACTTCGCAGCCAACAAATAAGTGATGTCATCTAAGGGAAAGACGATCGACCTAGAATCACGCCCTTGAGGGCCTTTGCTCTGCTTTTGAAGCTTTTGGCCAGAGCGGATTCGTTGACGAAGGACTCGATCTTGAGCCGCACTAACCAACTCGTGTTCTCCCCCTCACCTACAATTCACGACTGAAACGACCGAAACGACCGGACAATCAAACATTACGCCCTCTGTGTCAAAATGAACGAGCCACGACCCCAGTTTCGGGGGCCGGATAGAAGACGGTTCTCGAGGAAGGAAGGCCCGGACTGATCAGTAGCCTCGAACCCACCTTTCTCACGCTACGATTCTTTCGTCATTACTCCCTGGACCCACTCGACGTTGTCCCTACTGTCGAGAGAACGAGGGCCTTTACTGTGATGTTCTCCGGTGTTCGGGCCCCCATGATTCGGTCAGCCGCCTCTGCGTACTGTGGATCTATACGGGGAAAGTTGCTCGTGACACGATTCAAAAGCCCGATAGCCCCAGCTCAATAATGATAAGATGACCTTCTCCTGATTATTTGATCCGCGTCACCTTCGGGAGCGCATCTCCTGAAGAGCACTGTCTTTGGTTCATTTCCCGCTGCGTAGCCTGGCCGCTGCCTCTCTGATTCTCTTCATATGTTAGACTCTCATCCCTCCTTTGTATTGATCCGGTCTCGGGCTACACCTGCACCGATGTCCTGTTTTTGAATCAAGATCTCCCAACCCCACCGGTCGAAACCCGACTAGGCAGACTCGAGACAGATGGAGTTGCGAAGATCATGGTCGCGGGCATTGACGTCCTCCAACTGATACATGATCCGGCACTAGCCTTGCCTGAGACCGGTCATCCCCCCCGGCGGAGCCTCATTACACCGTGCGGCTCCAGCTGGCAGAGCGGCTACCGGCATTTGTCTGAGAAAACGGAGACCCTGTGTAGCACAGGGATCCATATTTTACATGGACTGGAGTGGCTTAGATTGAGATGATAGTGTCGTTCCAAGTGCCGGCTGGCCAGCTGACCGGCCAGCTCGGAGATGTCCGAGTGAGTTGAGAGGGTAGGGGTTCAATCTATTGGTAACTGACGAGGGTGTTGTCCCTGGGTCCCTCCTATACTTTCTACCTCGAACCTCATCACGAGATACTTTTAACGGCGATTAAATAGGGAAAGGCTGAGAGTTCTCGGGAACTGGAAAATTCAACTTACAACACCCTAAATGTGGGGGGTAAGGGGAGTTCTTGTTCATGGCTACAGGGAGGAGCACCACCGAAATCGCAATGACGGCACCGGCCAAGGGATCCCGCTCTGACCCGCTCCTTTGTCTTGGCCCCTGGACCTGGGTAACCGAGGGTGAGCGGAGACGACTTTGAAGTGTTAGGTAGGCAAGATGGTCATAGTTTGTGTAAATATCTGCACTGTGAAGAGACACAACCACTATCTCGTCACCTTTCTACCCGGATCGCATCGGCGACGGGATCTTGCCGGAGGACTGATCCACATAGGCCCAAGCATCATGAGGAGTTCCTACCAGCCCTATAGGTCGTTACAGGTACAGTAGAAGAATGCGTAATCCGCCGGTCCAGGCAAGATCCACCAGCTATGAACTAAGCTTTGAAGTTACTGGCCAGACTAACACTGGTAGTCAACCCCCTTCTGAGCAAGTATAGGACTAGAATGACCAGTATTCGATGGCTCAATCCATCTACTACCTAGCTTGAGTCATAACCCCGGCCTGCGGTTTCGGTCGGGGGATCCCGCCTCGCTGGACAAGCTGTCAGAGTTCGTAGGTATGTGCTCATATCCATTCATGTACACTCTTTGTTTTTTTCTCTTGTCGCGAGTTACCGGTAATCAGTATAGGAAGCCAGGCTCTCATATTGAGGTAGTATAGGAGTATACATAAGTAGGTCAAAGGTACATTAGTACGTACATGTAAGTAGTAGTATACGTCCACATGCAATATGCAAATCACCAAGAATAAACCGTATACATAGTTCTATATCACATAGCTACCGCTAAAGTGATGCCCTCTCATTATTGTATCCGACTTGATAAGGTATTTTCCATCAAGGTCATTTTGTCTCTGTGGGCATACAGCTGGTACATGTTAGGTCGTCCTCTTTGTACATCAAATCTACCCAGTACCACTTACATCATGAGGGCCCATCCCCCTCCCCCCATTGAATTTTCTCCTCCTCCCTCGAAAATGATGGGGAAACCTGAGTTCCATGGGATTATATTCTTTCTTGGACTATTGAGCCAAAAATTGAGGTACTTTCAGCCTACATACGTAGTATCTATCTATCTAGTACTCTGGTCCTACGGTACCCACCTCGTATCTCCACGCTTCCACCCATGGCAGGTTGAACGGAGGTGAGAGTTTATGGCGTCAAACAGTTCAAGCTGAAACGCCATGCACGTCCCGTGCTTTTCGGCCGAAGGTCACGCAAGAAAGATAATGATAAAATCAAAATCAAAATGAAACCCAAAATGGAAATGAAAAGCGATCAGTGCCGTTGGGAGAGAATTATACAAAAAAAAAAAAAGGGGGGGGGGGGGGGGGGGGGGTGGCCAAGACGGGTTTGTAGCTAAAATGGCAATTAAAAACAA
>JAMAHA010000004.1:470143-481163 GCA_023626555.1 Penicillium sp. PF2412A
GCCCCCGCCCGCCGAGGGCACTGACGGTTAGGTAGAGACTAGGCAATTATAAAGCAAGAATGTACTAGTACATTGTACCTGTAAGAAGAGAATTAGTATTCAAGTCCAGTAGGATGCAGTAAATACTAGTAGAGATCATTGCCCGGGCAGCCCAGCCCGCGTCTACTGGTGCCATGTTGTGATGGTGCCATGGGTTGGACTTGAGTATGTGATTGCAAATCCAAGCCGCTCAGGGACCGTGCGTTCGGACTGGTATGGCTGTGTGTGACTGGGTCAGTCGGGGTTGGTAGGTAGGGGCTTGCAAATTATTTGTTTGATCTAGAGTTGAGGAGGGCGAGACGAACTGTGTTAGTGTTGGTGTTTGTCTAATTGGGATGTTGAATTTTTGTGAGATGGATGATGGTGTCTGGTTTTGCCTATTTGAGTGGGTTCATATTCAGCGCCCTTGACCTTACTACGTAGTAGTTAATCCTACTGATAGATACTAAGGGTACATTGGAAGATGCGTACATCAGTAGATCAGAGTAGGAGGTAGGAGTAGAGACAGGCAGGTTCAATATTTTAGCTATGAGGTGATGAGGCTGGCCTGACGTACTCGGGTTTGCTCATTGCATCCTCGATTTGCGCTCTTTTTTATTGCAGATCTATTTCTCCCTCGATGTCTCGTCCCCTGGAAGAGGGGGTGATGTGGGAAATGTACAGATGCATCGTGCGCAATGTTTGATCAAACATTTCTAGGGACCAGGCGTGGGAGGACAAGGATGCGGTGGGCTTTTCTTTTGTGCGGTCTGAGTCAGGTGTTGCGGCGTAGTACCTGCTGGGTGACTTGTACAAGCTGGAGCATGAATGGAGTGTTAGTAGGTATACTGATTTCAATAGTAGTAGTACCTATTTGCAGTTTTAGTTGTTGTCAGTAGTAGTACTGACGTTTGTTAGTACTTGTGTGCAGGGCTGTAGTCAAATATGAGGTGAAGAGGATCTAGCTACACCCCGTCAGCTAGCTTCGGAGGACCTTTTCGTCAAGGACAAAAAATCGAGTACACGTACTCCACTGTAGATGATCTTTAACTCTCATCCACGGTGTTCAGTAAGTTAGAAAAGTATTACTGTATGTACGTGGTGACCACTTGTATGGTCTGTGTACAAGCATAATCAAAATACGTTCATATCTGATACGTGCCTACACCAGATTATACTGTATCGAGGTGTGAGGTACGTCCAAGTGTCTCAACTGTTCAAGACTGGATCATCATCATCATCTTTCAATCGAAGAGATCAAGCTTCGTGCGGGGGGGCTCAGGCATTTTTTGACTGAAGCCCATATGGTGACCAAGTCAATATGAAAGTAATGCACCTCTGTCGGCATACATCCCGCACTTAAGATGGGTTATTCCCAACTTGGGAAATTACGGATGCGACAAGCATCCTTCATGCATCCGGTCAAGGCAGAGGACGGAATTGCTCATTCCAGCCAACAGGAGGCATGTGCGTTGCTTTACAGATTCTTTGCTAATTTTTTTTCCCCTCTCATTCTCTCCTCTGTTGGGAGAACATGGTTGTCTCTAGGTCCCGTACTCGCATGACACTGTATCATGTACAGTTTTTCCGAGTGGAAGGTGCCATTAAAGAGTTCAAACTATGACGATCGTGCGCTTCGATCCCTGACTGTCCAGACGGAGTGACAATCCAAGGGTTTGCTTTTTTTTTCTTCCTTGTTCTTTCTTCTGGCGCTGAACTACTGGGTGCTGCACAGATCCCTCCGCAATGACCTCGGGGACCAGGCTGACGGTACATTCACGCTGCAATTATTCGTGCACGGCGGTGGGGCTGAGGAGGAGGAGGCCACTGCGCGCGGCAGCAATTTGAATAAGCATGATTTATTAGCAGGTACTTTGAGTACTTTGAGTCCATGGACCATGAGGTCCTTTTGGCCCTGGTCGATCAAGCCTGAGAGAAGTTGGACTCTATCAAATGTACCAGCGAGAACTCGATGTATTATTGATGCAGTGGTCCAGGACATCTTGGAGTCTGCATCCACCGTTATGTGGTTGTTTTGCAAATGGTCGCTGGATCCCTACGATTGTAATGGAAAACAAGCAACCCCTCCCCTCCTCCCCTTCTGGATGAGGTCAAAGTGATCTGCGCAGTGATTGGATTCAAGATTGCATCCAGCAGAGTTTCGTGGACCCCGCTTATCAGTAGATGACGCGAAAGAGGATGAAAGTTCCCGGAGGGCAAAACCTTTGAAAGTAATAGAAAAAAGATAAAAGCCAATCATCGACGAAACTGCGCACGCCCTGTGAATACACCATACAGGCCGAGATATAGCCGAGTCCAGCGTTGCAGAGTTGAAAGACGGGGGGCGCATGTCGTTGAGAGGGTGTGTGGGTGAGATCGACCGATGATCGGTCGATCTCGATGCTGATGGCACTCAATGGGTAGGACCGACAGCGTGAGCAGTTTTTCTCCTTGTCGGATTTCATCCTGTAGGAGTTTTCAAGATTGCTCCGCTGTATGAAACTGGTGCATTTACCCCGGACATGGCAGACGAGCTCCAACTGTGGTACGGGAAACTCTCTGTGGACAGTTGGAACCATCGGTCTTGTTGTGGAACGGTCCGAGGCCGGGGTCGTGTTGGTGGATATATCACGTGTCGAGTCCCATAATCGGCCGTTGTGTGTGGGGGGAAAAAAAGAGCAGTTTGGAACTGGAGATGGTTTGTGGGGCTCACCGGATTGGTCGAGTGGTGGACCGGAGACACGTCTACCGTTGACTCTGGGAGACACGATTACACTTTTTCCCAGAGACCAGGGCGCTTGGAGCTCTGGATCTTGACCTCTGAGAGCCCTGTTGTTTCCGTAATGTCCCACTACGGAGCAGAGTATCAACCAACACACAATTGGTATTCAGCACTATTATTTTTGGCGAGGTTGGATCGAATCCTGCGAAATGAGCAGCGCGCTACACTCGCGCTTATGGAGTGGATACTGTGCTAATGAAGCTACTTGGCAGCGACCGCTGGCCGGTTGATGGCTTGGGCACCCATCAATTGAACGAGGATCTGGTCCACTCTTCCGCTGGACTCGGCGCAAGCTTATCGACCATGGGGCGAGTTTCCCACCGCAGGACTTCATCCCTCTCGCGGATTCCCGAAGAGCAACAAGTGAGTTGACAAAGCCTCCAGTTGGTCCCTTGGTGGATAATCCGTAGGAAGCCAATAGAGGTCGAGAAGAAGAAACCATAAAGGGACATGAGAAGCAAATGACCACGATGATGGCAGTGTGGAGCGTCACCGCCCATCCTTACCAATCGAGTTGGGTTGCGAATGAGCCCGCCCGAGGGGCGCATGCTCTTGCATGGCCATGGACCATGGCCCATGGTCTTGACCTTGACCTTGACCTAGCCCATCTGTGAGGTTGTGTTGGCACTGGGGATCCGCTTCTCGACCGCAGGCATCCGATGCATCGGAATCCTTGGATTGGGGGTTAGCGATGGCGCTCTCGTGTCGCTGATCCCATGGCGGAGGGTGGAATGGCCACGGCCTCCTGTCGGGCGGAAGACAGACGCGCACAGACCGGGATCAAGCGACGAACGGCTCGTGGCGTGGAAATAGCGGAATGAAGGCGAGGGCAAAAACGCGGGGAGACACCGGGGAGATGGCTGGAGGGCACTCGATGAGATGGTCTCGGATAAGGTGCCTCTCTGGTGCAGTTCGCAACTGGGCTCATGTCGGTCTGGGTGGTCCCTGGCCGCTGTCCGCCGTGTGGCCTCTTGAAGCAGCCTTCCTGATGGACGGGATTCACTCCCCCCATCACCGGTCCCATGGCCGGGCGACGCTAGTTGCGCATGGAATGAGCCACCGAACCGACTATCTGTTTCGTGACTAGTAGGGCTTTGACGACTGGCGAGTCGCAACTATATTCTACCCGGACCTGGCCTTGAACAATGTCCGCGGTGTGTGTTCATTCTTACCGACCTGCGGTACTGAAGGTGCAATTATCCGATCACTCCAGGCGATACAGGATATCTCAGGCACATCCAGGATGAGTCATGTGAACAGGAGCACCCATCCATTTGAGTCCTCAACTGTCTCTCGAAGCACCGTCGTATCCTGATCCGATCGCTTGGAAATGATTTGGATTTTGGCGACCCAATGACCACGATCCTGGCTCTCCGTGGCTCCCGAGCAAAGTACGATCCCTTGAGCCACATCAGTCGAGGATGTGAGTCCTAGCAGATCCTCCTTCCTGCGTATTCTGTCCGGTGGGCTCCAGCCGAGCTGTCAGAGGCGCAATCCTCGTCCCATCTCTGGCACACTTAATCGAGATTGCCGTTGCGCGTCAGCAATGGCCCCAGTCCCCGTCAGAATACCGTCGGATGTTGTCGCCGCCACGGTGGGTTTGAATCGTGACTCGGGTTCTTGGCCTGCTGCTTGCATGGAGTCTTATTGATTATGATGGTCTCTTGTGGCTTGCTTTTTTCAAGATGTCCAGTTCCATTCTTGTGTAACGAGCACCTCGGTCCACCGCCCCACGAGCCTGACTGTCTGTTTGACCCACGGACTTTCAAGAGGCCTATTATGTAGTCCTGTAGTCGTGTACTGTACTCGGTGCCCCAGTCGGTGCTTCAAACCGCAGGAATCCTGTGCCGAGTGGTTCCATTCACAACGGTGTACTTTGACACCGGCTGAAGGTACGGGACCGGGGGGGGGGGGGGGATGCTCTCTCTCTCCAATCTCCTCTGGTGTCCATCGCTCCCTCAGGGTACGTATCCAAGATCTCGATCCGTCTCGGAAGCAACAAACATGCATCTCCTGCGCCGCCTCGTGTTTCAGCGTAAGGCCCTCAGGACTCGTGGAGCCTGGTGATCGGGCTCTGGTCTCCGTCCTTTGGTCGTGGCCGTATGAGTAATTACAGTATTCCTCCATCACCTTTCCCATCGTCCAGCTGGCCCAACTTGACCCTCAATTTGTGCGGAGTACCCAACCTGCTGGGTCTCGAGCTCCATTTCATCTCTCCCCCTCCTCGCCCACACCCGCGCCCGCTAATGTTTCCTTCTTCTTCTTTGCTTCTTCCATCTTTCGCTGCTCTCCGCGATTGATTCTTGGACCTCCAATCACTTTCCGATTACTTCATCCTTCACCATCCCATCTCCAGCCCCCTCCCTTCGTGATCCATCCCAAAGATCATCAAGTCCGACCTGGTGGCCTACAACCGTGACCAAATCGACCCTCACGCCTTCCTCCGTGGTCAGCATCGCGAACATTGGTGATCCAGCCATCCTTCTCTGCCGAAGTCATCCCCTAAAAGGTCTGAGCTTTCGCCTCTTCAGCTTTGTGTTCCAATTTCTTTTTTCTGGAGTCCTGATCTCGATGACCCCTTCGGCTTGTTGCTGCTTGTCTCGTATCGTTTGTTTGTGATTGCATTAGTCCTCTTTGTCCCCCAGTTCTTGTTTTTTTTTTTTTTTCTTTTCTTCTATGTTCTTCTGTCACTTATTTTCTGATCCCGATGATCCCGCTTCAATGGCCCCCATGACTCCCGCTCGGGAAAAAAAAACATAAGTCGGGTTATTTTTTTTTCTCGAGCTTCCAGAGCTCCTCCATTTTGGCCAAGCCACGTCGAACCTCCTGAATTGGATGATGGGATGATTGGACTGGAGTAGATGGTCGGGCGGTCTGACGGTGGACGAGGACCACGATGTTGCTCTCTCTCTGTCCCCCCCCCCGCTCTCTCTCAACTCTCGCGCTCTCTTCTCGACTGCACCGTCGAGCACGACCCGGTTATTGATTCTGCACTGACGACGACTGCCTTGCCGCTGGCCCAGCTTCCATCGGGAATGATTTCCGGCCTCCACCGAGGCACCTCCCGCCATCTCATTTGCTAGCCGACTAGTCTGCAAATCCCGATCTGGCATCGTCAGGCTGAGGGGTTGACCCTCCAGGGTGGTTCGTGCGCCTTCGCCGAAGAGGATCATCCTCTAGGGCACGCCGGCTATCACCTACGCGGCAGAGCAACCGTTGGAGATCTCACACCGTGAACCTCCCTGACATCAGCCCATTCCCGGTGCTATCGCTCCCCCCCCCGGCTCTTTTGCCGCAATCCGGTCCAAGAGCCAATCACTCGGCCCTCCAAAATGTGATATCCAATCTCCTTTGTGAATCCCTGTCCCGTGATGATAATTGCCCAAAGCTCATTCATTCCACGCATTGCCCGGTGGTGATGGGGTTCGTCATCCCAACCCTTAGTTGACCAGTCCGCCAGTCCACCGATGGAGGGTCTCGCTTCTGCAATGTGTCAAGCTGACGTCCCATGGAGGCTTCCGCCCCAAGGACCTGACCCTGCCTCTCCGGTCGCCAAATAGGCTTTGGTCGCGTGGGATCCAAGAGGGGGGCCGCAAATTATGGTGTTAGCGTGAAGCAGGAGCAATAAAGCTGCCTAGCGTTCTCGTCTCGTGGCTCAGTCGCCGCTCATTGCAAGCTTCATCATCCATCTGCCGGTTTGATTGGTAGCGACTGATTAAAAAGACCCCCATTCATCGTCGCGGACCTTTGGACCCTGATCACATTACCTTCAAGTCCGTGGCGGTTGGATCGTGGTTCTTCCTTGTTTCTTTTTTCCCCCTGCAACCCCGATATTTGGGATTCTCTATTTTTTTTTTTTCCTTTTTGCTTTACATTTTGGGCGCTCGTGATTTCTTCCGGAAGCATCTCTGCATGGTCGCGCTTAGGCTAACGAGAAAGGTCAGATCCACTGTGCTGGGTCCTTGTGTAACATCGATACCCGAGAGCAAGGCCAACTCCCCCGACATCGTGTGAGTGTGAGAGAGAAAAAAAAAGAAGAGGAAGAAGAAGCGTAAACAGGCGATATCAAGTTATGTCCCGTGAGTTGACACACAACCACCCATGAACCCCATGGGCCTGGTCGAGAGGCTGGCTGATGGCCACGACTGACACGTAGCCCCAGATTGGTGAAGTAGAACGATTCCCTCGTGAGGATATCCATCGCACGCTTCTAGACGACCCTTCTCCTTTCCCCCCCGGCGACCCGTGGCCACACGCGCACCATCTTGTTTCTCGCGGTTGTGTGCGATGTCCTCTTTGTCCCAATCAGCCTGGAGTCATTGGGGTCCTCACCATTCGTTCCCGGAAAAACAGAAGTTCCCTGGCTGTTATCAGGACGCGCTTGCTCCGTCAACGTTCCTCCGCTCTCTTGGCTTGTCCAACTTGGCAGCTTTGGAGCCAGTCTCCTTCATCATGAGCAATTCCAGCAACATGAACGCGCTCTCCCCGGATGAGATGCAGCGGTTTCAAAAGTTGTCGAATGAGTTTGAACCGGAAGTCCCAGTATGTATTCGGTGACGAACGAGGACCCGGAGAGAGTGAGGTGGAGGAAAGACAGAGAACCGCGGCTGAAATTCTCCATGAATAGGGATTGCTGGTCTCGCCAAAACAATCCAGTCATAGTATCGCCTTGGAGTATGCCAATGCCGATCCAAGCTTTGCCACCAAGACAAATGTGAGTCTCCATGTTGGAGCCGTCCTGGACTTTGCGCTATTGCTGACGGCTACCAGGCACTGACGATCACTCACCCCATGACACGTATCATGAAGCGAGATGGGAATTGTGGCTGGCGAGGTAAGAGGAGAGGATCATGCAAACTGCAAAACCATCTCCAATCAGATCGACCACTAACTCACACGCGTCTTAGCAATGGCGTTTGGCTACTTCGAGACCTTGTTCTCTCTCCGCGATATCTTGCGTGTTGAGCAGGAGCGGATCCGCATCAAATCTCTAGCTTATACTTTAGATCAAGTGGGCTACGCGGAACATCTCTACGAGATGTTCACTGATGCCACAGACGAGATGTTCGCGCAGATTTCCACAGCCATTCAAAATAGCGACCCGGACGAGTCGTTTTTGGTCAATGCGTTCAACGACGAGTACAACTCCAATTCTATCGTGATGCATTTCCGAGTGAGTGGCCCATGGTGCGAGTTTCTATGCTGAACAATCCCATATCGATGACTGACCACCCCGGGATGGTAGCTTCTCACGAGTGCATGGATGAAAATAAATCCTGCGCAGTATGAACCCTTCTTACCCGTTCCTTTGGATCAATATTGTGCCACCGAGATCGACACGGTGCGGAGTGAGATTGACCAAGTCGGGTTGCAAGCCCTGACCGATGGCGTTATCTCCAATGCTGGGTTCGGGGTTGAGGTCCTCTATCTTGACCGCAGTCAGGGCGATACCGTGACTCCTCATCCATTCACACAGACCTGTCCCAGCGATGCCACCATTCGTCTTCTGTACCGACCGTAAGGATGACCCCACTCTTGACTTCCCGTCCACTTGCCCGAGATTTGTGCTCTAACTCGGAAATTTTCCACCTCTCCAGGGGCCACTATGATATCATTTACCGCGCCGAACAGACGGTGAATGTGGCACCGGTGGTCAACTTTCAGTATGCGATGACGTCGGACTACGCTTCTTGGGATCAGGGAGCTTTGTCCTTTGATGCTAACCCTCATTTGATGGCGATTCCCAACCTGATGGCGGATCCGGCCTTCGCCATGGGCGGCGCGCCCATGTCCCCCGTCCCTTCGGTGTCGCCAAGCCCCGCCAGTCCATATCGACTCTCCCCAACCCAGGAGATGTACCCGTCTCAAATGCAAACCAGCGCGTTGGTGCCGCCTATTCCTGTATCTTCACCCACTCCCTCTTTGCCATCCGCGGCGCCCCCACCCATGACGACTCTCCCCAGCCGATCAACAGATGGGCCGCAGATTCGACTGAATCCCTTGGTGATGAAACCGAACTTGAATCATTTGCCCGTGACTGCACCGTTTAAAAAGTGAGCGATCACCTCTACAGAGCCTGATCGGGGGGGGGGGGCGACTGCTGACTATTCAGTTCCAGTTCGCCGTACAATCAGGCCCATTTCCGCAATCAAGATTTCGAGCCCATCCACTGGGCCCCTAACGACAGCCGCAAATAAAAGATCACGGAGACGATTTCACGAATACCTCTCTCTTTGTTTTTTTTGTTCTACTTCCCCCCCCCTCGCTCAAGGGCAACTTTTCCAGACCATAAGATTCATGAAATGATTTTGACGTGGTTGTTCTTTCTCGATGCGATCGGTTGTGCATGACTCTTGGACATGGCGTCTTTCCTCTCTCACCCTTTTCTTCTTTTGTGATTACTCTCTCCTCTCATTGCAGCGTCAAATTGGCTCACTCAAAGCGTGTTTTTGTTCTGTTTCATTCTTTCTTTCGGGCGTGCTTTTTCTCCCCTTGGTTCCCGGGATATGTTTCCCTGCTCAAAGCAAGCTTGAGGCGATAGTATCTTCTGCTTTTCCGGCCCCGCTTGCGTTGAACTTTTGTATTTCTTAGCGAGGGGCTTATGTTATTGCATGGGCCAGCCTATTAGTCCAACCGACTTTTCTCTTTTTTCCACGGATATGATATTCA
The DNA here is from genome assembly GCA_023626555.1 of Penicillium sp. PF2412A. NCBI lineage: Eukaryota > Fungi > Ascomycota > Eurotiomycetes > Eurotiales > Aspergillaceae > Penicillium > Penicillium sp. PF2412A. The sequence continues at coordinate 479,613 of JAMAHA010000004.1, forward strand.
GCTCAACCTGGAGCGTTTTGGTGTATCCTGTCCTGGAGGGGGTCTACAATATCTGTTTGATTGACAAGCCAAGTCCGCACAGTCGATGTGGACGAAATCTCTCTCTCTCTCTCTCTTGGACGAGGGTGTTTTACACTACAAAGAATCATCTAGAGATGGCCTCACATTCTGGCGTCCTTGGAGTCAAGAAACTGACAGACATTCCGAAGCTATCCATGATCTCCTGCTCGGTGTGACCATCTCTCGCCGTCCCCTTTCAAGCCGATTCTTCGTCCGTTGCCTCGAGTATGATGTCCACCATCCCGTCCAGTCCCTTGTCCTTCTGCTCCGGGGTCAAGTAGCCTGCGGCGACCAAACGCTCCAGCGCATCGCCCACCCAATTCTGGCTATTCCAGTCCATCTCTTGACCCGCGACCGGTGTGCCCGACACCACCGCACGCAACGACGACACCGAGACCGTGTCTGGAATATACGCTACCAATGCAGCTCTAGCCAGCCCTGTGTATGTCATCTCACAATCAGAAAATGGGCCCGACAAGAGATTGAGATGGATTTGAAGGGAGAGAAAAAGATGAGAAAGTCAAAGCAAACCGAATGGCAGAGACAAAGTCTTGATCAAAGGAGCGGGGGAGGTAGGTCACGAAAGCATTTCAGCATTGAATTTGTCGAAGGTCTTTTTTTTTTTTTCCTTTTCCCTTTTCCTTTTTCCTTTTTCTTCCTTTTCGCACGACCACCACCTCGCCATAAGTATTGGATGACTTACCTGTCGCCGCGACAGGCAAGGCCATATTGATCCGTTCATGGAAGCTGTAAAAGCCCGGTGATCCCACCACTTCCATCATGCAGGATTTGATATCCGCCTGACTTTCGGGGATCTCGACGCCGCTTGAGAGACCTGGAGTTGGCGTGCGCGAGGATGGAGATTTAAGCTCCGCGTCTGGCTTTTTCGCGGGCTCCTGGATCTCTAGCGGAGACTTGGTCTTGAACTTGGACTTGGTCGTGGTGTCGTGGATGGGCGTTCCCTCAAACTCAAAGTACAGCGCTGCATGTCGATACCGAGCATAGTCTAGAGGCGAGGCGATAAACACCAAGATGGAAAGTTTGCTCGGCATATAGGGAAGATACTGCACATTGATTTTGGTAATCTGGGCCACTCTCTTTCTTTTTTTTTTTGGTCTTTCTGATTTTGAGTAAAGATTGAGAGAGAGAGAAAGGGAGAGGGAGGGAGGGAGAGATGTAAACCGACAGCGTTGGTGCAAGGGGAATAAAACTTCTCTTAAAGAAAAGAAAAGTAAAGAAATCGTCAAGAAAAAAAGAGATGGCCCTCCTCCCCTCAAAAATAGAAAGGAGTCAGTAAGATATTGGAAAATTCCGTGTACTTTGTACTCGAGCTGAAATGAGGAAACTACTCGGTATATCATTTGATTCACATTCGCTTCTGGATTTCTCGCGTGTCTCTTGTCTCTTCCCTCTCTAGTTCTCCCCCCCCCCCCCCCCCCCCCCCCGCGTGGGTTTGTTTTGTGTGTTGTATGAGGGTTGAAGGTCGAGCTG
>JAMAHA010000004.1:481173-565135 GCA_023626555.1 Penicillium sp. PF2412A
TTTCACATTCGGTTATTGTTTTTACGGGTGGTACTTTGAACTTCCCACCATCTTTCCCCCCCCCCCCCCCCCCCCCTCCCCTTTTTTTTTGTTTCGTGAATCATTTCGTGGGTCAAACGAGAGTGCGAAAGGATGAGTGGAGAAGGGGGGGGGGGGGAGAAGACAGAATCCCACTCCGATTCAGAGCGATTGCTGCACCGGTGAATCGCACTTTGTATAGAGTGAGTTCGATGATCGGAAGAGTCAAACCTCGGAATGACGTCGGTGCAGACGGAGGTGGTTGGTTGGGTGGGAAAGGAGGGGGGGGGGGCAAAAAAAAAGGTCGATGAACTGGACCGGTCTTTTCTTTTGGGTAAGGGAAGAGAAAGAAAAAGAGAGGATTTGAACCCGGGGGTGAGGTTCAGCTCCACTATATGATGAATCATGGAGTATGGGGGCTGTGGGAGGGAAGATGGAGTTCTGTTGGTTCGTTGTGCTCGTGGATGGACGCAAGATTAGTGTGGAAAGAGTTTCAAAGGGAGGTGAGGCGAAGGATGATGGGGGGTTTTGGTTTAGGTTGGGATGGGGTGGTTACTACATACTTTATAAGAATTAATAGTTGGAGTAGTTGTAGTTGTAGTAGTAGTCGTAGTAGTGAGTGGTATTGACTATGTGGGCTTTTTCGTGGTCTCCATCTTGCTCGAGTTTGACAGCTCCTCGTTAGCCGAATCGGAAACGTTGACCAGAAGGTTTGGTTCGATGATTTGCTGTTGACTTGGAGGGCGGACGAGTTCATGTCAAGTTGGCTAATAAGCACAGAAATGGGTGGGGAATGGAATTTGTCGAGGACCTTCTGGACTGGGCTGTAGATTCAAGATTTATGGTCTGGCATTCTATGCCTAGGTTCGTTCAGGTTGTTGCTTTTTCAATTATAAAGCACGTGTGAGTGAGATGTAAAGGTGCGATAGAATATGTAGGTCAGTGGTACTACGTATTTGGGGATTTACTTGCTCACAGGACGAGTCATTTTCATCAGGATTCCGTTAAATTCATGATTCAATATCGAGTATAGTCCTGTCCTCGGTTGTGCTCGTGACAAGTCATGTGCCACTCGAAAAGGAACCGTATATGCAATGTCCATCCATTAAGTGTGCAAGGGGAAAAAAGTAGGTACGAGCCACCAGTCCGAAAAATTGAAGAGCACAGTCACCTACCCACGCATCCTGATACTTGGAAAGATCCATATCTCACAATCCCACGTTCCAACCGAACGGAGAAGACGTCAGTGTCGATCCGTACCAAGCTTCCAAGCTTTGTTTCCCCCCGCCCCAGCAACCAAAACCAGACCCATCTAGGTTCTATCTACCAAGTCGGATCAATTATAATTTGTCCTGGGTAGGTGGGACCTCTTTTTGTCTGTGCGTTTCTATTTCTATTTTTTTTCACATCTAAGCCCCCTACATCGTAGGGAGAGCTGAAATGTGAGCGGACACACAATCACAATCTATAAGTAGCAGACGTCGGGCCCCCAGCTGTACTTGTTGCTTTCGAGGCAGGACATGACTACATGTACCTCATATACCCAGGGACTCATTGTGCAATGCTGGGATCCGGTCGTCAGCTGGACTCCATCCATGTCTTGTCTGTTGTAGGGGAATATTGCCACTACATGTACCTCCCCACAGTTGAATGGGACTGGATGTGGTTCTGGCTCCACTTTCTTTTTTATATCAATAGGTTCAACCGGCTTTTACATTATGTTTTTTTCCCTCTGTGGTAGATTTGTGGGTGTTGGAAAATGAACGTGCTCGAATGGGAAGGACAAGATGGAGGTAAAGGTAGGTAGGTAGTAGATAGGTAGGTGGGAGAAGGGAGTGTGTAACATCCATTGACCAGGGGAGAGAGTGGTGGAGTAATACAGTTGAACTAAATGAATATGGAAGGGCAAGTCCGACTCCCTTGATGATGGGCGATGTTACATTCATTTATTGGAGTGAAAAGGTGGAAATCAATTCACCGGGGGGGGATAAATCCAGACTACTGTCTTTGATCGCGCGCTCAAGCCAACAAGTCGATGGCCCGTACAGTACACTCTTGGGAAATAACAATGAGAACAAGACTGGTCAGTTGACGAGGCCTGTGTTTTGGGACTTTTTTTTCTTGATTCGTCCTCAAGACGCGTAGCTCTCTGTATTGTAGATGAAGATCGGCGCATGATTGTCCTCCAGAAGTATAGACCAGGCTGGGCTGGGGTCCCGTTGCCCCTTGAAAAGTTCCTCTCGGATATTTAAAAACAAAGAGTGCTGATCGGAAGAACGCGAATCTTTACTGGAAAGAAGAGACAAATGCCAGGCTACGAGGGCCATGACCTCAACAAACGGAGAATTGAACTTCCAGAACCAATCTGGTGTGGGAAACGAGGGCGTTCGTTCCAATAAGAAACTCGTCTCTCGGCGGAAAATGACTTGTAGACCTGTGCTAGAGAGAATTTCGTTTTTTCCCCAATAGGTGTCAACGGGTCAAAAGTGCAGGGCAAAGACCCGAACTTTGGAGATTATGCTTTTTGATCAAGTTGAAGAGATCTTAATCGAGACATTTTCCCTTTTTTTTTTTTTTTGTTATTTCCAGCGAGAGCTTAGTATCCGTCACCCGTGGACTGGGCCTGAGTCTCTCCGCTGGCAAGTTCGCGCACGATGTTCACACCGGCGCTAGCTCCGATTCTGGTTGCTCCGGCCTTGACCATGCGCAGACAGTCAGAGGCAGTCCGGACACCACCGCTGGCCTTGACCTGAACGTTGGGGAACCCAGCGACTTGCGAGACGGTCCGCATTAATGAGACAGCATCCTCCGTCGCGGGGCCTTTGAATCCAGTGCTGGTCTATTTGGGGAAATATCACAATCGTTAGAATAGAATCAACACAATACACGCCTGTCTCGATATCGAGTTGATAAAATTCCCGGAATATCCAGAAAGAATCTCTCTCTTTGCTCTCTCTCTCTCTCTCTCTTTCTGCTTCTCTCTCCAAATTTGTCGACTCGAGTTCAAACTCACCTTGACAAAGTCTACGCCTGCAATGCAACAAAGCAACGTAGCAGCAATAATCTCCTCCTTCTCCAGCTCGGACGTCTCGAGAATCGCCTTGAGCAGAACCGGCAACGGGGCAGCGCGACGCACCGCCAGAACGTCCTCGTAGACGGCGGTATATTCTCCCTTCTTCAACTTGGGATAATCAATCACCATATCGAGTTCACTGGCGCCCTGGGCCACTGCTTCCCGGGCCTCGGACACTTTTTCCTGCGTTTCATACGTCCCTTCGTGGAACCCCACCACGCAGGCCACCCCCACATTGGGCCGGTCTTTGAGGTTGGCAACCGCTTGCGCAACGTATCCCACGCGAACGCACACCGTGGCAAAATTGTGCTGGCGAGCCTCCTGGCAGAGAGTATCGATCTGCTGAGACTCAATGGGTTCTTTGAGAAGGGTGTGATCAATCATACCCGGGATCTGCTCGGGGCTGGTGGGCGGAACGGGCAGGAGGTCGCCGGTCAATTGCGCCGACAGAGCAGAGATTGCCTCTGCCCACTCGGCGTTGGTGGTGGGAATGGTCGACATGTTGACTTTTGAGGTTGCTGAGTAGGGACACCAGTTTGATATACAGCTTTTCTGAGGTCTATTAGGGGTTCTTTAGAAACCAGAGGACACTTTTTTTCCCTTAACAGCCATGCCGACTACAACATTTAGCGGAGCGGGGGATGTGATCATCACGTGAAGATCTAAAAGCCTCTATATCCACCGGGCGGGAGAGTTGGACTCGGTCGTCCGCTTCACCTTTGGAGAAGTAGATCTCGATCGTCATTGGATATGGCTTACACTTTACAGTATAACCGATATGTGAGTAGGCTAGCATTGGCATATCCAGAAGAAAAGACATGAACAGACGAAGCTCGGGCAAGTCTTGTGGGCATGATTCACTCCCATCAGTAGCATCCGTCGGTTTCCCGTCCATCTACAGTGGCACTTTGAACCTCCCTACTCTTCTGTCGGAAGTTCCATCGACCTGGTGGATCCATCCTCCAAAATCCAGAATATCTACGCAAAAGAGACTCAACACGATAAAGCGCAAACCTGTCAACACTACTTACCCAAAGCAGTGGAAAGTGATACCATCCATTCGGCAAATACTCCCCAGTCATCACTCACAGCCAAACGATTCCAATTCCGAGGAAACCAACTCTCAATTTCAAATCTCAAATACCCTTCAATCTCAAACCCCAGCCCCATTCGAATATATATCCAAGATGGCACAAAGTTTTCACCCCCAAATCATCATTGACAGCTCTTGCACTCCGGTCCTCGAATATCATCCACGCGACCGAGGCGCGGCCCCCCACCATTCCCTCCCCGTCGCGACGCAGGCCCCGACGAGCCACCACCCCGGGAGCCCCAACTCGATGTCCCACGCGAAACAGAGTTTCGATTGTGAATGTTGAATTGTGAGCTCTGGGCCGAAGCATTTGCATCAAACTGTTGATTGGAAAAGGTGTCAGTCTCTCTCTCTCTCTCTCTCTCTCTCCATGTATGGTCGCAGCTTGATCTGGAGAATGTTCCACATCCAAGTGTTTGATAAAACCTTCCCGCCCCCTCATCAGGCGAGATATCAATCAAGAGCTACCGTTTGAATTGGTATGCTCCACAGAAAAAGAGTGCGACGTACCGAGAACAAGCTGACAAAGTACAAGCCCAAGAAGAGGTAGACGCTCTCGACGAAGCGGTTCAAGCGAACGGTCAGCGGAGGGCTTTTGTGTTCATGGCGAAGTTAGTGGAATGGTTCGCATGTATGTATGTGGGTGTGGATTCCAGGGGGCGATGAGAATCAACTTGACCAACCTGGAGAGGGTCTGTCCATTCGAGACATATGCTGGGGTGGATTTCTGTGAAGACATGGCGGAGTGATATTCGTGATTGGGATGACGGCCAAGCGCGAAAGTTGATGAGGTGGAGTTTGTAAGTTGGGGAAAGCGTGGCGATAAGGATAAGGACGGAGGCGTGACCCACACGGACATCCACTGCGGGCGGGAGCGGACAACTGACTCGTGCGGGAGTGTCTTTGCGGCACGATGGACACTCTGTGTTGAGAATTGTTGTTGGCAAAGTCCTTGATGAAAGGGGGGGAGGGGGATATGCTGCGTGATTGACTTGCTTAATCATTGCGAAAATCCAAACAGAGGAATGAGGAGATGACATTTTGAATTTATTTTCATTCGTGAGAAGAACGTGGGAAAGCCAATTCCACTGGGGGGCTTAAACACCCGTCATGTTGTTAGTGTACAATCACTAGAATTTCCACGTATTCAACATCAATTCTCCCTCATTGCAACCGACCCTCAGAGCAATGATCTAGGCTACACATTGACGATTTCTGCATGTGTGTTGTCAGGCTTGAGATCCTCGTGATCCTCGCCTCGGAGTTCAGCTTCAATGTGCTTGATGCGCTCCTTCTCCTCGTGGGCGGCAGTGTCACCGAAGATCAGATCCATATCCTCAAGAGTCTGTGTCAAAAACGTTAGCTTCATCATACAACCATGACCATCATCTGCTATGTCGGTGTGTTTCACCTTTCCCTTGGTCTCGGGGATGCAGAAGAATGTAAATGCAAGCGCCAACAGGCAAAAGGCAGCGAAGAAGATATAAGTGCCCCATGTGATGGAATCGAGCATGTCTGGAGTGACGAGACCGATGATGCTAGCGAGAGTGTGAGTCAACCCGCATTCGGAAAGAGCCTTGGGCTTGAAGCACAACTTACAAGTTGCACATCCAGGTTGCGGAGGTGGTAATGGAGATTGCCTTGGATCGAATGGACAGGTTAAAGATCTCGGATGGGAGAACCCAGCCAATGGGAGCTATTGTGCACTGTCAGGGGAAATTTGCTGCTTGCAGGAGATGTGGGTGGGAATGATCGTCACATACCAAAGGAGTAAGAGAAATTGATATCATAGATGTAGATAAAGGCGATTCCAGCCCAGCCGGCGGACTTGTGATCCATCAAGCGGTTTCCATAACCCCCCAGGATGCCACCGACGATAACAAGGGAGATGCAGGTACCAGTAGCGCCAGCCATGAGTAGCACCCGGCGGCCAACACGATCAATGAAGAATAATGCTGGGAGAGTACTCAAGCAGTTGACAATGCCATAGACTCCAGTTGCCAGGAGTGAAGTGGTGTTACCACTGAGACCGAGCTGTCCAAAGATTGTGGGTGCATAGTAGATCATTGCTGTGAATTCAAAAAGATTAGAATATCAGTGTCTAGAGCTCCTGGACGATGAAGTCTTACCGTTACATCCCATAAACTGTTGGAAGAACATGGTGCAACATCCAATAGCCAAGCGCTTGAAACGCGCCCAGTTGGTAACCAGTGAAAGATACTTAACATCAAGTCAGTCAAGTCTTTTTCTCGCCCATTTGGAACGAACCAAAAAGAAAAAGAAAATCTCACCTGGGCAGCGTGGAGTCGGAATCCTGAAAGTCCGGGAAAGTGTTCCCGATCAAACGTATTCTCAAGCATGATAGATGCGCGAATCTCCAAATACTCGTTCTGAAGAGTCGGAGACGTGCGATCCTGTCGTCGAAGCCTAGACAACGCCTTCAACGAATCATCATCTCGCTCTTTCATCATGAGCCATCGTGGAGACTCTGGGAAGAAGATCATTCCAATTCCAAGAATCACCGCAGGAACAATCTGAATGGCCAATGGCAAGCGCCAGGAGGCTTCAGACTGGCCAGTGCAACCCCCAGCGGGTACATCCTGGTAAGGGTCGAACTGGGGGTTTGCAATGGTCCCACCAGTGTAAGGAACGCGTGGGGCGCAGCGAGTTCCTCCAATATAGTTGGTACCGTAGTCAATCCAGTAACTGAGTAAGATACCAATCGTGATCGACACTGCGACATGGTTCCAGTGAGTATTACATCCCCCACTCTGCGGGGGTTGGCAAAGCACTTACGTTGCTGCACGACCACAAGCCCGCCGCGGATCTCAGGAATGGACACCTATAGGAATCATGGGATTGAGTCTCCTTTTCCAGGGGCTGGAATACCAAGGTGAATCACCTACCTCGGAGATGTACAGGGGAACAACCATGGTGAGCATCCCAACTCCAAATCCAGCGACAGCGCGACCTGTCAGCGCTCAAGATTAGCTCAAGCCGTAAATAGCTCTGGAGGACTAAGATATGAATCCGTACCGACAAAGAGCATCGGAATGTCAACTGCGCCGCATTGAATAGCGGATCCAATGACAAAAATCACCACAGCCACATTGATAGATAATTTCCGTCCAATGCGATCGGCAACGGGGCCGTTGACCAGCGAGCCCGCCCAGGCAGCTGAGCAGATGTTAGCCTGATAATAAGCCGTCGGCCTGGTCCATGCTTTTCGTGGACTCACCCAGCAACAAAGTCGAGACAAACCATCCCTTGAATCCGCTGTCCACAAAGACACGAGGGAAGCGTGCTCCGAAGGACTCCATGGTGATCACACCACTGATCACGCCTTGGTCATAACCAAACAAGAGACCGCCCAAGGTCGAGAACTTTTTCCAGCGTTAGCCAGTGAATCGACCATGGGGATAATGGTACCGTCTGAACATACCGAGGCCACTCCGCAAAGATAAGGGTTCTGCATGACCAAGCCGAGGCCTCCCTTCGGCGCCGTCTGTACGATGGGCTCCATTTTCTCAAAGATATCCCGTCAAGAGCTGTATTTGGCTGAGCTGATGAGTAGCCTGATGAAGAGGACAATATCCGGGGTACCCAGGCCTTTATATAAGTATTTTTGAACCTTTTCAGATGCGATTTGAGGGTTCAGATTTGAAAGGGCATCGCAATGAAAGCAGGACTACAGTGCTCCGCCTTGGTGAGCGCAAAGAGAAGCCTTCAGTGATTCTGTAGTCGTGGTGGTCTTGGAATGAAGCTTCAGACGAGCAATGAGACGGAGAGCTCTCCTCCGATCTCTCTTGCGCCGGCTCATACTTCTTTTAAAACCTCGTGGCATTCAGACTCGGACTTCTACCGTCATTCTAGATGGTTACGACAGTGGCGGAGGGCTCTGCTCCGACCTACCATGGCTTTTGACGATCTAGAAATTGGAGGAAGGCCGACTGGCTGCCAATGATTCGCAGAGCGGGCCGATTTGGACTTTAAGGTGAGCCGATGCGGGGAAGGAGAAGGTTTCCCGTGACAAGCCTCGTGCGGGCTGGGGAAAGGCACCGTCGGGTCCATCGAGTATGTAGTTTGATGGTCTGGGGAATCAAGTTTTCTCCCTTCCTCCATCTGGGAACATTTCGGAGTGAGGGATAGTGATACACCTGATCTTGCTGGTCACAGATCCTCCCCGAATATGCGATCACTGGGCCTAAACATGCGCCGACTGGAAGATGGTGTCGTGCGAGTCACCACGGCAGCGAGGTCCGTTGACTCAACACCCGGCCCGGGTTCTCGATTTTAACTCGGGACGCCACTGCCACTGACCCAAGAATGGCGGGAGACACAACTTAAAACAACACGGGCGCCCTGCAAATATGTCAGACATGCCAAATCGAGAGAGATGATGTGACCTCTTCTCCTCACTCCCCAAACCATAGGCCCTAGAAACGTGTCTCATGGACCCTTCGACCCGTCGGTACTCAGAACGATGTTGACTCTACGCGAAGGACTTTAGGGGGTCGGAAGGCGCCCGAGCGCGGCCCACAACCGTCCGTCTTGCTCGACTGGAACACGCATCCACAAGTCCAGGGAGTCAGGTCAAATTGCGGGGCCCCATACTCCAGAAGGAACAGTGGTTGGTGCGGGCCATGCTAGTCATAGAAGTGTGAACACTCAATTCTGGCCAAGTGACCCAGTGACTTCGACACCAGGTGATCCCCGATGTCAGTAGATGGTTCCACCTAACATCTGCCTGGCCTTGAGCCATATGGTATGTGATGGGTAGTTGCAGGGGAGCAGACAAATGACGAGCGGGTGCGATGTAAATGCCGATTCAGCCGCGGCCAGACCAGCTCGAAGGAGTCTTCGTGTATGACCTGAAATCCCAATCCTGGTGAAGGTCCGGTATCACAATCAATGTCTTCGATCTGTCCATTCACGCCTCCTCCGGTGTGCATATCTTGACCGGAGAAGTCCCACCGCAAGATGGTACGACTGTTGACGTGCATTGCGCCCAATTGCGCAGATTCTGTGATGGTTTAACAACGCTTGGAGGGCGTGGCCTGTTTGAGGCCCATGCACTGGTACGATACTGTAGGATAATCCCTCCTTTTTGAGGGTCGGGGGGGGGGGGAAGGGGCTATTTCCGGACTGACGTGGTCTTGTAGTACAGATGAAGGTTGGCCTCCGCTGAAGTGGACCGAGTACACTGCCATCAGGAGAGGAGTTGGAACGAGATGAAGCGAGGTATTCAGTTCTCTCCGAAGAGGAGAACTAAAAGGTGAGTGTCTTGCAAGCCTTCGATCATGTCACCGCCGACCGACAAACACGTGCTTTGCAGTACCTACCTGTTATTTAAGCTGGGGCTTTTTCCCAAGTACTGACCCATCTCCGACAGGGCGAGCGCCACTCACTACAAAAAGTCCAGGTTGCTGCAGCAGACGCTCGAAACGGGCCTAGTTGATCTGTATGCAAGTAGTGTCTGTCCCTTATCGTGAGTGCCAGAAGATCCTATCGGAACTCCCGAATTCCCTCTGACAGCCAGTCATCTTAGCAAGCGAAAGTCACGAGTTTCCCGCAGGACCTGCATGAATATTCAAACAGTCGAGCTCGTTCGCTTCAGTGGCTTTTTTCTTTCGTATTTTTCACCCTATCGTTGTTTAAACAGCCGGCATATTCTAGCTTTTGGTCCCGTCTGACTTGATCTGTTTCATTGAAACTGTGAAGGCTATACTCTAACAGAAATCCGGTCTTTGACACTGTGCTAGTACTCGCCAAAATGGCCCCCAAGCCTCTCCGCATCGGTGTTCTGCTGGTCCACTGCGTGCAACTACTGGACCTGGCGGCCCTGGACCTGCTGTTCATGGCAAGCCCCGAATGGCTCGAAGATATCAGCATGCCTCAGCACCTCGTGGATCTTGGCCGGCCTTGTGAGATACATTATATCACGCGTGAAGGTCCCAATACCTTGGCCCCGGCGACATCTCAGCTCTCCATCCAGGTCACCGACTCTCTCCAGGATTCTGCGGTCGCTCCGGGCACACTCGACATTCTCTTCGTGCCGGGACCGGCCCCTCGTGCCATGCCCCCGGCAGAGGAGTATCTGGAGTTCACTCGACAGCACAACACGGCTGGCACCACCATCATAACCATCTGCACAGGATCTTTGGTGGCCGCACATGCGGGGATCACCAAGGGCCGGGTTGCCACGGCACCTCGGTTCCTGATCTCATATATGAAGAAGACTTTTCCCGAGACCAAGCGCTGGGATGAGAACATGCGAGTCACCCGTGATGGAAATCTGTGGATGTGTGGTAGGTACCCTTGACGTTGGGAGGGGAGAGAGCTTTTACTGTGGCAGAAGCGTGTCAGAATCTAACATTTTGCTTTCTTTCCTTTTTTTTTTGTGTGTTTCATCAGGCGGCGTCACCAATGGTCACGACTTAATGGCCGAGTATCTTCGAGAAAATTATCCCGCGGCGGTCGTCAACACCGTCCTCGGTGCTGCCGACGTGACTCCCCGGGCTCTTGAATACGACACATCGGCCACTCGAGATTCGGCTTTCTTCATGTGGCAAATTGTGCGGGCGATTCCCAGCTCCATTCTCCGGATGCTCACGGCTCATTGATGTCGGGATGGTGATTATGGGAAGATAGGATTCTCCCTTGGATACTCGAGGATATGCAGCGGAGATCGGGAGCTGGACTACCTCTTCTCGACTAGCAGACACAGTTGTGGATTCTTGGCAGAATGCATGGCCAACCCCTCTGGCCTATATTGTTCCCCTCCGCCGTGCTCTTCTGCGGCTGTATTTTGTCCCTTTTGATCGGGCGCAAAGACCTCAGTGGCCGCTCGTCAGCATTCAGTAAGCTATGCAACCTCCTCGTGAACGCTCAGACTTGATCGAGGGACGTGTGTAGACGTAGCCGTGCGTAAAGTGCTTGGCTTGAGAGAGCCCCGTCACGCAACTGTTTTCCCCACCATCGGCGGAGCTCGAATTCCCGCCCCACGCATCTGGCCGTCCAATTCAGGGAGAATCTGCATCGCATCATCGCTGCATAGACACAATTTCCAAGTGTCGCAGACGCAGTCTTGATCAAATCTGAGCAGGAGCAACAGAAAGCTCCTTTTGCCCCGTGACAGTCGTCTCACTTACTAGCCCACCCAATTCGGGTCCACACCTAGCACGTGTCAATAGGTGAAAAAAAAATAAAAAAAAAAATAAAACAGAAAAGCGACTGTCTGACTAAGACTCTCTTCATACTAAAGTAGTAGTACCGTATGGATACTAGAATCTGGTCTCGCACATGTTTCCTCCGTGCAAGTGAATAATATCCAAGCTCTCAAGTCAGCTTAACTGGGTTGTGCGCTTTCCCCTTCTCACCTCCCTGTCAGCTTCTTGTCAGCTTCTTGTCACCTTCCGATCCAGTCACCATCGCCAGCTGACAGGATCTCCGTTCTCCGTCGGAAATGCCAAGACCAGAACAAGAGAGACAAGCCTCCGGGTTGTGGACAAACTGGAGACACTCAATTGGCTGTCCCCTTCTTTGGCCCCCGTAGATTAGCACCGACTCACCCCCAATTCTCACTAGTTTCTCTCTCGCGTAGTCGACCGGGCGCCGGGCGCTTTGGTGCAGAGTTGGATTGGGTCGTCTGCGACACTGACTGGGGGGGGGGGGCCTGACTCCTGACTTTGGCTTTTCTTTTCTTGTTTCGTTCAATCTTCTTTGCCCGTGTAAATAGTGTGCCTTGGACCCCTTCCCCCCCCCCCTCCCTCGGCTCATATCAATTTGGGAGCTTAAGAGGGATTTCCATTCCTTTTGTTTTTTTTTGTTTCATTTCGTGGTCGTGTTCTGATTTTCTGTTCTCGTCTGACTCCGTTGGTACCTCTCGCAGAGTATATCGCAAACGGTGAAGCGCTTCTTGATACCAAAGAGAACGAGAACAGACACCAGCACCAAGACCTTGTATACTCTTTGACCAGGCATTCATTAAATTCCGAGCATCGAGTGGATCTGCTTTTTACTCCAACCGCCTACAACCATGGCTTGGTGGACCGGTTCTCTGCCCCGCAGCCTGAAGGGACTGCTTCTGATTGCCTACGGCGCTCTCCTGACGACTGTGGTTGCCGAACCCCAGGTCGTCTCGTTGCCGCTGTATCGCAATGCGCATCGCTCTCTCGCCAAGCGGGATACCGTCACCGCCGCGTTGAGCAATGATTACTCGGACGGCATGTTCTGGGTCAATGTGACGGTGGGCACACCGGGCCAGCCGGTGCAGTTGCAGATCGACACGGGGAGTAGTGATATCTGGATGATGGGGAAATACGCCTGTATCGAGATCAGTACGGAATGTACTGATGGATCGTGTAAGTCTACCTGACCAGAAAGAAAGATCAAAGAATGGAGGACGAAGATCAAAAAAAAAAAAAAAAAAAAAAAGCAAAGGATCATTTGAGAATACAGCTATTCTTTTTTTTTGTGGTTCCCCCGCTGCCTCTCCCATTATTTCGTCTTTTGTTCATCTTTGCCGGTGGAGAGCGTTACGGAGATTTTGCGAATCAAGACTAACGATGCTTTTCTTCTGGGGGCTTGAAGATGACGAGCTGAGTTCGTCGACGGTCAGCATCCTCGACCACGGGGGCTTCACGATCGGGTACTTGGACGGGTCCGGAGTCATGGGAGACTACATCAGAGATGACTTTGCCATTGGTGGGGTCACCGTCAAGGGGATGACTTTGGCCGTTGCGACGCAAGTCCAAAAGATCGGCACCGGCGTGATGGGCATTGGATTTGAGTCGGATGAGTCCATTGCTGCTCAGGGCGGCCAGCCGTACCGAAATCTCGTCTCGCATATGGTCGGACAGGGTCTGATCAAGTCTCGCTCCTACAGTCTATGGCTGAATGATATCAGTACGTTTCCATATAGAACCTGTGGAACAAAACAGTGACAACGCCTCCATCGCAACCATCTCCTTTCTTTCTTTTTTCCCCCCAAAAACAAGAGAAAGAAAGAAAGAAAGAAAGCACAAGCACGAGCACAAGCACTGACGAAAAACCAAACTCTAGATGCTCAAACCGGCAATATCCTCTTTGGCGGCTACGACACGGCCAAATTCCACGGCGATCTCGTCGCCATGAAAGTCCAACCAGATGCTCAATCCGGCCAGATCACCTCCATGACCGTCGCCTGGACCTCTCTCGCCGTCAACGATCCCACCCACGGTACCAAAGTGCTCACTCCCAAATCCTTTGCGCTCCCCGCCGTGCTCGACTCCGGCACCACCCTCACCTACGTACCCCAAGATCTATACGACGAACTCGCCTCCTTCGCCAACGTCGTCACGGACGCACCCACCGGAATCGACTTTGTCGACTGCGACGCAGTCAACCAATACAAGGGCACCTTGGACTTTGGCTTTGCCGGTCCCAACGGCCCCGTCATCTCCGTCCTCTTCTCCGAAATGACCATCCCCTTCAAAGATGCCAATGGCAAACAGCAGACACTCGAGAATGGCCGTCCAGCCTGCTACTTCGGTCTGGCTCCCGCCCCGGAAAACGAGATTCTCCTCGGCGATACCTTCCTGCGCTCGGCGTATGTCGTGTATGATCTGGAACGCAAGGAGATTGCCATTGCCAAGACCAATTTTAATAGTGATCGGTCGAATATCGTGGAGATTGCGCCGAAGAATTCGACTGCGACGCCCACTTGGAAGTTTGTCGACTCGGTCACGGTGGTGCAGACTATGACGGTGGTGCCGGGGCAGCCGGGTCAGTTGGGTTCGTTGGTGCTGGCGTCGACGCATTCGTATACGCAGACTGATGTCGGGTTCCACATACCCACTGCGACGGGTAAGCATAATGCCGCGGTGTCGGTGAGAATGGTGGACTCGGGTATCTTGAGGAGTGTGGTTGTGGGTGTGTTTTCGGCGTTGGCTGGAGCGGGGTTCCTTTTCGTGCGGTAAAGTATCCTGAATGCATGGGAATGAGGGGGATGATGGGAATATTATCTGTGCTATATACCTCATGTCAGAATGAGATCAAATGTGTTGATGGAAGACGGCATGGTCCACGGTAAAGATGGATCGTCTCATGGATCATGTCATATTCTATATGTATAAATGAATCATCAATCAAGGTCATCATTCAATTGCATCTTAAAAAGGGTCATTATATGAAATACAGAAGCTGGCAAAGGACAATGCCCCCCTCCTTTCCACCCCATTCCTCCCTCGGCAACTGGACAAAAAAAAGAAATGCTCACGAAGAAGCATTCTCCACATGTTCAGTAAACACGTCCACCTTGGTCGTGGCAAACTTTCTCGCACTGACACGCATCTCAAACAACATGTCCAGCTCGGCAAACGTGCGGCCCGCAGGCTCGGGCACGCGGAAAAACACATAGACAATGCAGAGCGCACAGCACCCCGCCCAGAACAATCCCGCAAAGTTGCCCCACGCCCACGCACCCGGGTTGAGCATATACGGCGTAATGACGCTGCAAAAGATGTTGGCAATGATGTACAGGATTCGGCCCAGGGCGACGGTCTTGATCTGCAATCGTCGCGTCGACAGCTCCGACACCAGCGAGTAACAGACCGATCCGACGGAAAGCTGGTAGCACAGGGCCCATCCGATCATCATACTGCCCGTGGCCATGGCGCTTTGCGTCTTGTGCGCCTCTGGCACGAACCCTAAGAGACCCATCGCTAGCAGCATCGTGCAGAGACCGCAGAGACCGTATAGGTAGAGTGATCGACGTCCGACTCCGGCACTCATCAGGAACCACGAGCCAAAGACGCCGGCCATATTGATACCGTACTGGCCAAGGGCGAACGAATAGGCGGCGCTGGAGGGCAAGCCAGCTTGCTGGAGGAAGTAGGAGGAGTAGCTAGAGAAGGCGTTTCCGCTGAGATTCTGAATGGCCCAAACCATGCAGATGATCTCCGTCCGGCGGAGATCAGTGCCTCGGAAGCAGTCCAGATAGGTGGCGTCGTGGGAGATGGCTTCTTCGAGAGCGTTGGTGTGAACCATCATGGCGATGGTCTCGTCCGCGTCGAAATCCGTCTCACGGTCCAGACTGGTGAGACGCAGCAAGGCTTTCTTGGCCTCGTCGAGTCTTCCCTTTCGGACCAACCACCAGGGCGATTCCGGAGCGAAGCAGATTGCGATCATGAGGGGGACGGGCCACATCCACTGAAGGGCGTAGGGAATCCGATATGCCCATTCATCGGTCCGATTGACCATGGACTTGATCACACCGAGACCGATCGCCTGACCCATCCCCCAGCAGAAGTTGACGTAGGTAGTGAGGTATCCACGCAAAGCAACGGGGCAAACCTGCGCGACGGACATGGTTAGAGGTGATGTACTTTCAGGGCCTACTTCCACGAAAGGCTTAAAGTCACGCGAACGAGAGAAGACATACCTCACTAGCATAGGTAATGGTTAATGTCTGGAAGACACCCCACGGAATGCCGGCCAGGATCTCTGCGACAAGAAGCACCTCGACACTGGGGGCCGTGAAGAAGATAGCGATAAAACCCGTCAAGCTGAGGAGACACGCCAGAATTGTGTACCGATACCCAATCTTTTCTGACAGGAAACCGTTGAGGAGCAGACCGATAATTTCACCAACGTTGACACCATTACTGAGCCCCGATTGCCATGACGCGGGCACTTGCCATGTCCCGTCGGGCAACTGCTGACCGTATTTCTCATTGAATTGAGCAAAGCTGTAGAAAGTCGAGAGGAGACAGACATCGTACCCCTCCATGGCGATACAAGTCGAGATGGTCACACTCCATGCGACAGCCTTGGGGTATAATTTCAACCCCTGCCACAGGGTCATCTTATGCTCCTTTTCAGTGGCATTTCTGGCGTTCTCGAGGAGTGTGGCCTCGTCCTTCTTGCCCATTTCAATGTGGACGGCACTTGCATCCATCTTCTCCGTCAAAGAAACGGTGTCCGCTTGCAGTGACTTGTTGGGGAGATCATCGTGAGCCATGGCCAATTCGAGATCGAGAAGAGCGCCGACCTAGGATTGGGGCCGATACTTCTCTGAGGATGAGACAGAAAAAAAAAAAGAAAAGAAAACAGAGACTCCATGTTCATGGCGGAGTCGGTAGCAAAGATATATGAATCTTGCCCCGGATTTTTTCCACCCCCACCTACCCCAGATCCAGACTTGATGACCCCGTGAGAGGGCGTGTGTCTATCCGTGTCTGCGTGGGGTAATCATCCCCACCTGGTTGGAAACTTTGGATTGCAGAGGAGACAGAGGAGGAGTATGGAGACTAGACAGCACCGAACAGGGTCCTGCACGAGCCCGGCAGACGTCCGGTCTGGATGGGCTCAATTTTGTCGTGAGAAACCCAGCCACTGACCGACTCAGTCTGAGCTGATCGCGTTGATTGATCAAACACAGACGGCCCACCTCTGCCCACATTTCCAGCTCCAGTCTTTCTCTCTTGCCGAGAGTCAATGGCCTCGTACACGCCGCCAACCGGAGACCCAATTCCGACCATCGGTGTCTGATGTGCCCCCGGCTGGCCCACCAGACGCGTTCCCCGCCGCCGAATCACGCCCGAATTGGAGCTCTCTCGGCGGCTGGTCTCAACTTTAATTTCGTCCAAGTCGGAGCGGTCGGCGGGGGTGGAAACTGAATTCCGACGTGGGATGGAAGACCAATTTGAGGCCAAGGAGGGAAAGGTGAGAAAGGTGAACCACAAACGAGAAGCCGACAATTAATCAGAGGAAAGCTCCGTCCCGTGCCAAGCCACGTGCTGGGAGCATCCAAGACCAAGACTGCATGTGAACCTGATGACCTGGACCATCGGCATTGATCTTGATGATTTTATACGGGAAACCTGAATACTGCCCGAAAATGACGGTTTTGTTTGCATTACATTAGTTGAGGCTTTCGGTATGAAATGAGATGCCTCTAATCAACCCTACCGACAGCCGTGAAGGATTCATTCTCATCAATGTACAGTCAAGCCCAGAACCTTTTTCGATCCTCGATGCGCGCTCACTATCCTGCATTCGAGCTAGCCTGGAATTTCCACCATGCTTTAACCTCGCGTTCATCTTGAATGTTAAAAACCATTTAGGTTGACACTAGTGAAAAAGCCGGGCACCTTATCAAATGGAGCCAGGGCGGCATTTGGCATGTACTGTCATGTTCAGCATCATTTACTACTCGCAGTGACATCTTCCACGGCGGCAACGAAAAACGGCATCTGAACCCTGCCCAGATGGCCACGCTCCACAAGATGAAGGATAACCGACCAGTCCGCTCCAGGGAATTTGTAACCGAGGGTCAATGATGACTGGTCATTATTATCTTGACTCGTTTCTATTGCAGCTTGTCCGGGTGCGTGTTGGCAAGTGTCTGGTGTACTCCACTGTGTCATGAACTACCTACTCCGTAGCCGTAAGGTCTGCACGATTCGAAATGCCGACAGCCTTGAGATCGGTTAATGGGGTACTTTCCAGGTAGGTTCAACCAGTTGAGTGGGGGTCATTGGCAATAGAGCGGAGATGGGATTACACTTTGTTGACAGATTCCCCGTCCTTAATTCAATTACGTATTCGTCGACACTGAGACTCTGATGTGTGGGTGTGGATCTCATCCTTGGAGATGAACCACACGTGGGATGGAGACTGTATCGATGAGGGAGTGGATTAGTTCGAAACAAATCATCATAATCTCCCATCAAAAGAAAAGGTGCATAGTGTAAAACACACAATCTATTGAATTATATAGTCCACCCTTTGTAGATACAGAGAATCATGACATGATGAATTGCCTCCAGTCAAATATCCAGCCAGAGTATTATGCTCTTCTCATTCCAACCAGACCCGAATAGCCTGTTCCATAGCGCTCTGCACCCAGTCCTCTTTCAGACGAGCAGAGGCGTCAAACCCGTGCTCTCCATCCCTCACCACCAACGAGACACCTGCTCCCCCATCCCCACGCCCCTCAAGCACCTTCTGAGCCTGTACCACAAACCGCTCACTGTCACTCAGCGGTACCACCGTATCCTGACGACCATGCAGCACGACAAGTCCCCCCCGAGGAACCCGAAGACTCGGATCCGCCACCTTGAGAATAGGATACAGAACCTCCCGGGGCACCTGTTCCGCGCCCCGCTCATACATCTCGAACAAATACCCATGCTGCATCGTACCCAGAGCGAAGAGCAACCTGTCCTGAGACGTGATGGAGGATTTCACCGTACCCAGCGCTGCCACGTGAAGATGCACCTTCACCAACGCCTCGCGAACATCGATGCCAAACGGTGGTGTGAGCCGTGGCTTGGTGAACGCCTCTGCATTCAAGGCCACGGCCGGATAGGCCGCGGACGCGGCTCGAATCTCGTCGGGATACGTCAGAGCCAAGTGGACGCTGAGCAGGCCGCCTGCGGATTCGCCCGTCACGAAGATCCGGTCGAGATCGATGCTGGTTGGAGGGGAGTGAGCGGCGAGAATCTTTTTGAGGGCAGGGGATCGCAGCCAGGTCCAGAAATCTGTCAAGTCGGTGAAGATATCGGCGCTGGTGGCCTCTGGCATGAGGCGGTAATTGGGACTGATGATGATGGCGTTGTGCTGGAGAGCGAGATCGGATACCCAATGGGGCCACCAATCCATGTAGAGGGAGTCGCCCATGATCTGAGGAAGAGGTTTAGTACGCCGCATATCTTGATTCTTTGGATTCTCTGCATGTTTGGTGTGGTATGTAGATGTGAAGGAAAAGAAGAAAAGAAAAAAGATAAAAAAAACAGGGCAAGGGGTGGAGAGGGGATGAGATACCAGAGCACCGCCATGTACGCGAACAATTAATGGTCTTGCACCCGTGTGTGGAGTGTGAGGAATCAAGATATCTGCTTGGATCCCTTGGTCGCCGATTTGCTTGTAATTGACTTGAATTATCTCAAAGCCCTCGAGTTTGGGGTCTGACGGGAGCGGCATTGTATCACAGGTCATTTTGGATAGGATCGTTCAATGTCGATGTCGTTGGCTTGGATGCAATATGGCAGAATGAAGCACAAGACCAGCCGTTCTTTGTTGGGACCTCCAGAGATTTGGTGGATGGTATAGATGAGTGCTTCATTCTAGGATCATTGGCGGACCGCATCTTATATAGATGATGCTGATTATCATCTTAGTTTGATTCTATCCCCGGTATGGGTTGTGTCGGTCTTGATATTGATTAGAAATGCAAGGTGAGGCATCACTACATTCGGAACTATAGCGGGCTTCCGATAGTTCGTATCCATGTCATAGACCAGGTCCATCTCCTCATCTCCAACCTACGACTTTAAAAAAGTATATTCACAGCCTGAGCCGACCTACCATGTCAGCACCGGATTTTTTCCGCTGTCCAGAGGGAAGAAGCTCGGCCCTTTGTGTCAACAGACTAAGCCCATGGTGGTTAAACCACCTGCAGGTCCATTCCGTCCCTGACGGAGATTGAGTCGGCGAGCCTCGATTTGTCAGGCACGTGGAAAAGTGTCCGGTCGCCGTGAGTAGCGCCATACTCGACCTCCGGAGACTTTTTTTTTTTCAAAATGAACATTTGACCGACCCGGTTGCAATCAAGTCGAGCTCTAAACTTTAGCGCCATGGCTGGTTGATCTCCTGATCGGACCCGGACACAGGTTGAGTCTATAGTTATACTCTCCAAATCTCCCCGGACTCCGTCATCTCCCAAATTCTCCCGACCGAACAGTCCGACCCAGTCTCCTCGGGACGCTCGGACCAATAAACGCCCCGGACACCATTTCGAGGGGGGGAAACCAACGTGAAGCAGGACGTCAGAGGCCAAAGATATTCATTCCGTGCCTCATTCTGTTTGAACTGTCATCTTCTCGACCTTCTCCTCCCCACATGGATCCTGACGCCAGTGTCCCCGGCGACCCAGCCCCCTCTGTCTTCAACTACGTCCTGTCGTTCCTCCTCGTGGGTGTCGCATGGGGCTTTACGACGCCCTTTATTCGTCGCGCCGCGGCGGATTTCAACGCGCGCCAGGAACGACAGAAGCAGTCCACGACTACGACTACTACCACCGCCACTCCCTCTCCTTCTTCCCCATCCTCTGACAGGATATCTCTCGACCGCGGGCGGTCACACGCGCAATCCGCCAACAGTAGCGCAGAGGATGCGCAGGAGTTGTTGCCCACGTCCGAGCCGGACGTGATTGACCTCGGTGATCTGGATGGGGGCAGCGAGGTGAGGAGGAGAAGCGGCAGTCGTCAGCGGGAAGAAGAGCAGGAGCTGGAATCTGGGGAGCCGAGTGACCAATCTCACCGTGGTGGGCACGATCACGTTGTTCAGCAGGAGAGTGATACGGGTAGTATTCCCGCGCCGGCGTGGATGCACTCCTCTGCGCGCCAGTCGTGGGTACGGACGAAGATTGTCTCGGTCTTCTGGACGGTGGTCAATCTTTTGCGGACGCCGGCTTATTCGATTCCGCTGGTGATCAATCTCACGGGGAGTATTTGGTTCTTTTTGCTGGTGGGCAAGCACGGTACGTTTCAAGATTGGAGGCTGGTGGAAATGCACTTCTTTCCAACATGTCAAGTGTGAGGGGGGAGGCTGGGAGCTCGCTGGACTGACCATTTTAAATTCTATTTTGCTCTGCAGAACTCTCTCTCACTGTGCCGCTGGCCAATTCCAGTGCGTTCTTGTTTACCGTTCTGGGAGAATGGTATGTTGAGCGCAAGGTCATTGCCAAGGAGACGTGGTTGGGGCTGGCGCTGGTTCTCGGTGGGATTGCCCTGTGTGTACATTCGAAGAACCAAACGGGGTGAGCACGTCTCCTCTGAATGGGGACGGGTATGCATGAGGGTATGGACCGCCGAAGCGGGATCTCGATCAGGGATGTCCTCCCATCTCTCCAGTGAAGAGAGTCTGAGAGACATAGTACCAGACTACCAACCCCACGAAAGGCTTGATACTTGAAAAGTGGCAGATGCTACAATCAGACTTTATTGGTACATCAGCATCCTAACCCCTATATATGGAGAACAGCAACCGTCTCACCCACGGTCTGCCTGGTCGGCAGTGGGACAGATCCCCAGAGTAAGCAGGGGTAAACAGAAAATAAAAAAAAAAAACCAAGACGCCATTCAATAAGAGATAAAACAAAGATTCATCACATGTATAATACATGGCCCCAATTCATTTTCGTCCCCCTCGTGCCTATTCATGAATGTATCACATCAATCTCCAAAGACCAGACCGGACCCGCCGAGGTTATCAACGAAAGAACACAACGCTCCATCCTCAACGCAGAAACATAGGGGGAATATATCTTTTAAAAGGACCACTCGCGACGCAAGGCTTGGAAATGGAAAGCACAAATCGTCCCCATGTTGAACAATACACGATGCCAGGCCGGATCTCAAACGCCACGGAACTGTGACGAGTTAGTGGAGAAATTAAAGAGAGGCCCGAGAGACTCATCAGAGGCACAGAGAAACTCACCATACGAACGACCAAAAACCACATTGCGCCCATGAACTTGAACAGGGACAGACCCGCAACCGACCAGAGAACGACTTCCATGTAGATCAAAGATCGCTGACTCTGGGTAAAGTCCTGGTTGGTGCTGCTGGTCTTGGTGGAGTTGTCAAAGGTTTCCAGGCCGGCGGCACTCAGGACCACAGCTCCGAGGGCAAAATTACAAAACACCCAGGCCAGAACGACCGCGCTGCGGAATCCCTTGTAATAATCGGCTTGACGGTCTTCCTCCGAGACGGCGTGAACTTCCTTGGGAGGCTTGCTGGCAAATTTGGCCAGTTCGGCCTCGTACTGGGCATTCAGATCCCCATCGTCCTGGGGGATGTTGACGTCGACTTTGCCGCCGGGTTTCAGCGTCGCGGAAGGCAATTTCTCAGCCTTGTCATCACCCTTGGTGCCCCATGTGATATCATGGGTATTGCAGAAGGCGTAGATGTTGAGCACATTGATGTATGTTGGGGTCAGGAGGATGTATTGAATGAACTGTGAAACACTGAGATTAGACTTTTTCGGGAGAACAAATAGGCCTACCTCTTTCTTTTCCCGACTCAAAGACTTACCGAGGTGAACATGTGCCATGGATCCAGGAAGATGAACGACGCGACAAACCACATCACGTAGGTCGAGCCGAGGGAAACGATGATCGAGAAGAAGGTTTTGTTGGTAAACAACTCGCTGACGGAGAAACTGTCTGATGCGGCCTCCTTCTGGATGGATTTTACCGTAACGAAGATTGCGGCAAACGACAAATATAGCATGATAAAGATCCAAAAGTACACCATGGTCATGTAGAACTTGTTGGAACCGCCGGGCCGGTTGCCCAGCGCAAGCACGAAGCAGGTGACCAGAGTGGCAAGGTAGAGCCATTCAAAGACAATACCCAGGACCTTGCCAGCAGTTCCCAGGAGTTCATCGCTGCCCAGATAGGTCGTAAGGATGTGAAAGACGAGGAAGAAATTGCCAATGCCGAACCAGGCAAAGATCATGGCAATGGTCTGATAGATGAATTCAATCATGAGCATAGACTTGCGGAGGAAGCTGTGGTCGCTGCGGAAGATCTGATAAAAGTGGGCAATGGCATAGACGGCAGCGAAGAAACTGCCATTGAGCCAACGACGTCGTTGAAGGATAAACTCGGCCATGCGATCCGGCACATCAGTTTCGCCTGTGGACGACTTGACGTACTGCAGTAGCCAGCGACATTTGCGTTTAGAGACAATTTCGAAGCAGAGAATACGGTCCTCGGCCAGATACATGTTGGCTGTGAAGATACCGGCATTGGCACCGTGCATTTTCTCTCCCAAAAAGTAGCGCTCCAGCGGGCCTTGTCCGTTTTTGTCATTCTGAAGCGCAACGAACCGATAGGCCGAAAAGGCACCGGGCAACACACTGATGAAGCCAAATGCAGACTCCAACGGTTTGTCGAGAATGTTGCTCAGCTTGTACTCAAAGTTCTGTCCAGCCACAAGCGGATTGAGCAGCTTTTTTCCATGTGACAACATGACCTTGATCTCTCCACAGGCACCACCACACATGGGTTCCACGTCGAATGCCTTCCAGAGATGGTAGATGGAGTCCCTGCCGGGCTTGGTACCCGCATCCAGCAGGACGCAAATGTTTGGATCGAGCACCCGACCAAAGGCCTGGAAGAACCACCGATGCGAATTGATCTTCTTCTGATTCTTCTCCTTCAGACAGAAAATCATCTGGACGGGAGGCCCTGACCGCGGCTTCAGGTGGACCTGTGTTCCTTTCACTTCTAACCCGACCTGGGTGGTGTACTCATAGATATGCGCCGTTACGTCCTTCCCGTTCACCTGCTGCTTGGCAATACCGTCCTGGTAGACACCTAATCCAGCCAGCACCGCGCGAGTGCGAGGATTGATCTTGGCACGACCATCGCTGATCACACACACGACGATCTTCTTCCAAGCGTCCTTGCCCCATGTTTTGCTACTCGTGCGGGAGCACATGTGATCGATATTCTTGAACACGCCCGACATGGTGCGGGCAAACAAAAAGTCATCCTCATTGTACATGGTCACCACGATGAAGAGCTCGGTGTGGCGAGGTTTTGCGAACAGCTTCTGCCGGAGTGTGAATCGCTCTTCGAAAAAGTCCGCCGGGTCGCAAGTGGCAGCCGAGTACCGCATGTGGGTGAACTCGTCACGACCGGGCGGCTCTGCGTGGGGTACTTGGCTTAGCAATTTGGGAGCGATGGGACAGTCGAGTACGAGATTGCCGTTGAACAGCTGCACCTCCTTCACTGTCTTCCATCGCTTGATTGGCGCCGGACTGGGTGTCGGCTGTGGCTCGTCCTGATATTCTGCCTCATAGGGATTCGGCCCAAACGGATTCTCGACCTGCAGCATGGGCGCATTATCGTCGTATGGGGGTTGGCCCCCCTCGGGGTACTGGCCTAGATCATAGTCGTCGTGAGGCGTCGGGGTTGGTTCGTAAGGCTGTGTGTAGTAAGCGTCGTGGTGGGCTTCTGGATCGACGGTATAATGTTGGGAGTATCCGTAGGGCTGTGCACCAGCATGTGATTCGTAAGCCTCGTGGTGGCCGTATGAGTTATGAACGTTTTCGACAGAGTACTAGAGATATTGATGAGCACAGTTAGAGCAATGATCCGGCTGCGCGCTCGCAGATGCTTCAACTCACCGTGGGCTGCTCCGCCAGACGATCGCTTGATGGCATTGGTAAATGGCCCGAAGGGCCATAAGGGTTATCATGAAGTTGATAGCTATCCAGCGGTCGGCCAGGAGATGGTGTGCGACTATCATAATGGCTCACGGGAGGAGGATTGACTGGTGAGCGATGCTCGTCCCCAAAGGGATCTGAAATCGGCATGTTAGACTGATTCGTTTTTTCCAGCTTCCCCTGCAAGGGCAAAGCCCCCTCACGGAGTTGTTCTCGAAAGTGCGCCCTCTTGAGTTGCGCAGTCGCAGTATGATCCTGCACCGGCCAGCAATGCAGTCCAATTTTTGCTTTGGAAGAACGGCGCAACACACCCAGCACCCGGCGGCTTTGGGGAGAGGAGGAGGGGAGACCTACCAACACGATTATAGGCCATCGCGTCTGACACTTGCAGTGTGGGTTGGGTTCAGGTAGAGATCCCGCGCTTCAGCTGCGTGGCAGGGGATAGGGCTCAAAGTGTTTCGTCAGTTGGAGCTCCACGTCGGAAGTCCAAGTTGAATGGCGGGTTGGAAAAGACCTCCCACGGCCAAACACGGGACTGAAACTCAGCTGAGGGTTTCACAGTAAAGATACGAATTGGCGTTTCGGGTGCAACCAACTGCCGAGCCTTCTTGGAAAAACAAAGGAAAAGAAAGAGAATCAGAGGGTAATGGGCGACCGTACACAGAATGGCCAGACAATGTCATCCAAATCGTTTCCCTCGGAGGTTGCAAGAAGTCAAACTGGTATGCCACGATCCCCAACTCCCCTCGTCTCTTGTTTGGTGTTTACAGGGCCTTTCTAGCCGATCGCAGCGATGACGGCAAAGTGGGCACCAGGCGAATAAGATGCCGCGTGCAGACCCGCAGCCTCGTGTGGATTTCAATGGCTGCTCGTCGCAGCCGTCCTGAAGTGTGACTTGTAGGCTCGAACACTAAAGTGACCAGAGGGAATTGACTGCTCGAAATGGAATTGCTACAGGCTAAAGGAGTGGACGGGGAAGTTTGCGAGCAGCCCAGTTCATTCGCATTGCGAGATCTGTACCTGGATACCTGGATGCCTGGGGTGACCCGTGGACAGATGCAGAATGTACTTCGTGCAGTGTGCACCGCGGGTCATCGATGATTGGCACTGAAGGTGGACAGCGGCAGAGCATCGACCAGTGGAGGGCTTCTCCACCGCGGGCCAAGTTCAACTCGTCACTGGGCCAACGACAGGCACGTCAGGCATCTGCCCAGCCACGGTTTCTGTGGACTGCGCCCCTTCCGTGCTGCGCTGTGGCGGGGTCACATCGATCTCTACTTGATCTGCCCTGTCGAAGTACAGGAACCATTTTGAATTTTGACGGTCGTGTCGGCGAGAAACATGGGAACGGCCTGGAAAGTGGGTAAGGCACCCATGATTTTCTTTCTGTTCCTTTGTGAGGGTTCTTTTTTTAGTCACACACCCGATAATTTTCAGACGTGAGATTGAACTCCTCATCTGCACTGCCGCAGACGGGTCACCCTCGTCCTGGAGCACTTCCTTGCGCTTACATAACATGAACGGATTTCTCCGACTGGATGTCCCAGCAATGGCGGCTGCAACGCCCAAGAATGTTGCCAAGCGCTGCGGCGTTGCATATCTCGAGGTAGACGTGCCAAGCCTTTCTTGTCATGCGGAATCGGAGAACTCTGCTGCCTGCCGGTCATCGAATCCATTTGGATCAAGAACTGATCACAGTCGGAACCCTGTCGGTTCTTGATGTCGCTATGAATAGGTCTTCAAGAGTAGTACTGTTCTTTCAGATAGTACTTTCCTAGTTTATCCCCGTCTCCAGTGGACTACCTACCATCCAGGGAAGAGTCCAACAGACGGACAATCATTCAGAGGGATGCCGCATGATCGTCCATGATCATCGGGCATTGCGAGTTTCTGGTATCTGGAATAACTGAAAAGCCGCAGGACCTACCACTATCTTGCTGTGCTGGAAGCGTCTGAGAGGCAAAATGATGTGGAAATACAGGTCTGTTCTCAAATGTGTGAAGGCGTGCCCGGCCGGGTGGAACCTCTCCAGGATCTCTCATTTTGAGGCAAATTGCGGAAAAATAGGTGTCTAGGTTGGGTTGGCATATCTATCGTTGGAGGTACTACAGCCCGTAATATGAACGCCCGGGGGATGTACGGTAGCTGGCAGTTGGAGGTACAATTCCATTTACACAGTCACACATGAATCGTGGTTAGGGTACCTGCGACAATCAATGCTACGTACATATACTTGTCGAAAACGCTCAAATTGCGAGTATGGAGGAGTAGAGATGAGTGTCCATGTTGATGTAGATGCTGTAGACTGGTGTTCGTGAGGCTCCTGAAGTGGTACCCCGGATGATTTGGCGACGCTAGATAACGCAAATGGGAACTTGACCTACTAAGGTTGTTGTATATTTGTGGGGGGGTTTTCAGGCCCCATTAATGGGACGGGCGTAGGTTGCACGAGAGCGGAAGGGAAAAGCGAATTTCAACCTTGCATTGCAGGTGACACTTGACTGAATCTAGCCGAGTCTGGAAGAAAATATGAAATCTTCTTTTCATGGTCGTACTAAGGGGATCATTGACGCATAACACATAGCAGTATGCAATTTGAACAATCCTGCAAGATGGAACCTCATTGTAAAGTATGGAAGCGGAATGAACCCGATGACGAAAGCGCTATCGATAACGGGCTGTTCCTGTTCCCCGAGTCTCCACCGACGGCATCATCCATGATTTTTTTGGGAGATTGGTTCCAGGTGTAGACTCAGTTCGCTCAAGTCACACTCATCTCATTCATTCAGTTTCCCCGCTCCCCAGTCAAACACCCGTCCAACCATGGCATCCGATCCTTCTGCGCAACGTCCGGTCAATGTTCTATTCGTCTGCCTAGGCAACATCTGTGCGTAATCCTGCGCCCCCTCCCCGCCAAAGCTGGCGCAATCCAGCCCACCTACCTGTACTGCGGATGTCGAGTGTCTCTTGCCTCGTATACGTGCTGACGCGCAACAACCTGACTCCGCACCACTGCAGGCCGGTCCACAATGGCAGAGGGAGTCTTTCGCAATGTCGCCCAGACTCACGATCTTATTGGCAAGATCGATTCGGCAGGGACCGCGGCCTATCACGCCGGAGAGGGTCCGGATAGCCGAACCATGGCCACCCTGCGCCGCCACGGAATCACTGGGTACAAGCACGCGGCGCGCAGAGTCACAAAGGAGGATTTCGTGAAATTCGACTATGTCCTGGGGATGGACCAGTCCAATCTGCAGGATCTACTAGAAGTACGAGACTCGGTGGTTGCGGGATTGCGCCGCAAAGCAGCCACGTCGGGCGAGGACGTTCAGGTCGCGGAAGTTCGACTATTTGGTGACTTTGGAAAGGGTGGGAAACTGCATGCCCGAGTCGGCGGGGGTGAAGTGGTGGATGATCCCTACTACGGTGGCGCCAATGGGTTCGAGGAAGTCTACAAGCAGGTTGTGCGCTTTTCGGAAAGCTTCCTCGAGTACCTGGAGAGCCGCAAGAGCTAGTTTGCTCAGCCCCCGTCTTGTTCGACCTGATTTCTGCATGTCTATAGATGGAACGGGCGCGCATCGATATCGAAGCGTTTTGTACAGATATGCCCAGATGACTGTACCCAAAGTTCCGCTTGACCAGCATGTGCATCATGACAATGTATGATATATTAAAATGGAAATCGTTCCCATGGTATGGATATTTCTTCAGGACCAGAATCTCCTCGATATGTTCAGCAGAGTATTATACAGGCTTTGGTGGTACATGTTCTTCACATTGTCTGAGAGTTGAGAGTCCCAACGACCGTATCAGAGCGGAGCTAGTGCGCTCCTCTAAATCTTTTCACTGATCTTGATAGCGGTTCTGCACCCCAGCCGAATGACATCAACCAATGGATCGTAGGGCTTGGCCTCCTTTGCGTCGTTGGCCACGGCGTGGTCAAGATGCTCCAATTCTTCATCGCGGATGCGACGGAAAATCCCCAACATTTCCTTCAGTTCTTCGTCCAGTTCTTCGCCACGGCGCTCGGCGTCCGCCTCCCACGAGAGAATTTCCCGTACTTGATCGTTGTAATGTGTTCCAATTTCCGTCTCGACTGCCTCGGTGCATGCCATCGCGGCTTCACGCCCAAGAGCCGCCGTCGACCATCCGAGAAATGTTGCCGCAGCGTGCCACACAGGATACATTGCCGTCGGTCGAATCTCATGCTTGGCCACCAATCGATTGAATGTTTCCAAATGTCCAGCCTCTTGTTCGTACATGTGCTTCATCAAGGGTCGAAGATGTGGATGTGACCGGACTACCTGCGGTGTCTGCGCTTTGTAAATCAAAGTGGCAGCAATCTCCCCGGCTTGATTGACTCGGAGCGCACTGTCGAGATACTCTCGCTGTTGCTTGCTGAGTACGTATCGAGGCTTCGGTGATGGGGGGGCTTCGGAAGTAGTAGAAGCAAAACGGCGTGTGTGTTGGCCAACACGTGGGGCCAGAAAATCGAGGTAGAGAGGACATGGCGTCCTCATACAGCGCGTCCTCGTACAGTGCCGCAGCTGCCTCATTGAAGATCGTCGTAGAGCCATGCTTTCCATGATGTGACATAGACGGTTAAAGAAGTTTTGGAGACTCAAGTGTGTACTGTAAGTGGCCGTCTGACGCCACCACGGAACAAGGTACAGCCGCTAGCCGCGCGCTTGCAGTCAAGGCGGTCGGACGTCATGCGCCGACGGCTAACGCTAACTCGCGACGCAAATAATATACGTCTCTCGTCCCATCTCTTTGAAATTGTACTCTTTGATTGTCGCAATTCTTGTGCAGCTTGCCCTGTAAAACTGTGTGCCCTGTCTGGAGAGGCAAGCAGGGGGCTCATTGAGCTGAACGGATTATACGGCCGAGGGGTGCAGAAAGAATATAGCCTCTCTCAGGAGTGCTTTCGCCTGACAAACGAATATAACGGAGACATTTGGCGGTTGGAAAAGCGCCATTGTGAGAGTGTCTTCCGAAGAGCAAACGGATCGCAGACTCAGGCAGAAACGGTCCACAGGTATCCCGGGTAATCACCATGGCGGACGATTTGGACGCCGAGCTGCTGGCTCTGGCAGGTGACTCTGACGAGGAGCACTCGTCCCCCCCTCAAAAGGATGATTCACCAGATCCTTCTTCACCACACTCCTCAGATCGCGAACAGTCACCAGAGACCATGGGCCGTAAAGGCACTGCGATATCCACTCGTCGTGGAAAAAAGCCCCGAAGAGATGAAGATGACATGGAAGTGTCTGTTATCCCACACTTTCCCCCATCTTTGATATGTGGAATTTTACTGACATTACCCCACATGTCAGATCTGACGCAGAATCCCACGACTCCCTTCAGTCAGCCCCGATGTCTGAATCCGAGTCCGAAGCTGGCGAGGCCTCTGACGACGAGGACAAACCCATCTTTCCCTACGAGAAGCTTTACTACTCCGCGAAAGAGAAACAAGAGATCATGGCCATGCCCGAAATCCAAAGAGAAGAGCTGCTTTCCGAGCGAGCTCAACAGGTCGACCGCCACAATCAAGATCTCGCTCTACGCCGCCTTCTAGCCTCTCGAGAGCGCGAGGAAGCTCGTGCAGCTGCCAAGCAGGCGAAGCGCAAGTCTGGATCTGCTGGTAACGACGATTCTCAACGCAAGAGCTCCCGACAGAAGACTACTCTGGGTGGCCGTAAAGTCGGCGAGACTTCCGATGCGATCGAGGCTTACAAGCGCCAGCGTGAACAGAAGGGCAAGCGGGATGAGCTTCGGCGCCGAGACACCACGCAATCGCGTCGCCGCTCCCATGGCTCCCAAGGATCTCTTGGATCTTCCGAGGATGTCGACATGGAGAGCGACCTTGAACTTGACAATCGACGCTCTCCATCCGCCCCAAAGGACGACCCACCCTCTGAGCTGCGGGATATTCAACGCGCGCGTGTCGGTCGCAGCAACTTCGCCCAAGTTTGTTTCTACCCTGGGTTCGAAGACGCCATCACTGGATGCTACGCCCGTGTCAACATCGGTCCTAACAGCGAGACGGGCATGAATGAATACCGTATGTGCTTGATCGAAGGATTCAACACTGGAAAGCCCTATGCCTTGGAGGGGAAGAATGGTCGCCCATTTGTCACCGATCAATATGCCAAACTTGCTCACGGTAAAGCTGTTCGGGAATTTCCCTTCATCGCTTGTTCCGATTCTCCATTTACAGAGGTACGTGCTCCTTATATGAACCTGACCCGCGGAAGTTTCGACTGACTCTCCTCGAGGCTGAATACAGTCGGTATCGGAAGACTATGGTAGTGGAGGACTGCAAGATGGCTACGCAAAGCAATTTGGCGGCCAAAGTCGCTGACATCAATCGCCTGATCAACCACGTCTTCACCCCCGAGGAGATGACCACCAAGCTGCGACGGCAAGGTGTTCTTTACACAGATGAGAACATCATCCGACGCACTGATCTTGAGCGCGATATCAAACTTGCCGAAGCTGAAGGTGATGCAGGAAAGGTTGAGAAGCTTCAAAAAGAACTGGATGAGATTATCAATCCTAAGCTCTCCTGGGGCACATCCCTCAAACCACGAACAGCCAACGAGAAAAAGCTCTCTGAGGCTGAGCGCGTCCATCAAATCAACCTGCGAAATCAGAAGCTGAATTATGAGAACGTACGCCGTGCTCAGCTAGAAGAGCGCAAGGCTGCTCGCAAGAGTGCCGCTGCTGTAGCTCGTGGCGAAGCTGCTCCGGATCCTTTCATGCGAGTGCGCACTGTTGCCAAGACGCATCACGACGTCTCGGACAAACCCAAGGATGCTTCTGCCCCGGAGGCTACCTCTGTTGCAGCTCCACATGATGAATCCAAGGAACAAACCAAGGCCCTGAACGACGGAGCTAAGCGATTGGTTCTGCCTGGCGTCCTCCCAAAGAAGCCTAAGAGCGGGACTGCGATCAGATATGCACCCACATATCACGATCACATGGTTGCTCTGGCTGATCAACTTGCGGATGAGATGGACGCTATGATGGCCGAAGCCGCTCCCGAGAATGCCATCCCAAAAGATCTGGTGAAATAGATTGCTTCGCAGGCATATACACCACGAGAGACCATCTTATTTAGCGTCACTTGGCCTCTTGCCTCGCTTCTATTTAGTACTCTTACTGTATGGGGGGCTTTTGTGGCATTTCTTGTAACAACCTATGGGATAAGGGTGTTTAAAGGGTATGAATTCAGTGGGAATGTGAAACGCAACAATATGGATTACCGCTTTTGGAAATGGAAAAAAAATTCTAAAATTATTACCTTGTCGACACTTGAACTCAGCGGTATGATATGTTGTAGCTGGGCTTGCGTCTTGGACATCTTCAGGTATACAATTCAGCAGGTCTCCGGGGCAGTAGATGAGACAAAGAAGGATGATGCACCAGCAGTGTCGGACCCGCCAGCACTCTGTACTTGGCCCACATCCTAAGAAACGATACAAAATGAGTAGCAAATGATTTCCTGTTGGAGCGGAGTCTAGTATCCAAATATCACTTTGTAAGCTAGCCTACAAAATGCGTCCATTTAGAATAAGTCAATCGAATGAGCGGTGGTTGAGTATTCAGCGCGTAAGTGCCGAAAACAGCCTCTCTATGGCCGGTAGCTCATCAATTGCGATAAGATAAGGAGTCCACGCCGCGCGACCGGGCAACGCGAAGAACGCGCATCATCGCGTCACCCACTCAATTTGTACACCCTTGAGAGATCCCGCGGATTCAGGATCCTTCATAATACACCAAATCCTTGAATGCCAACCCAACGAAATGATCTGAAAGACGACACTTTGAAACTCACAAACTACTCTACATAATACCCACCCATTCAGTTCTCACCATGTCCACACAATCGACGCCTCGTTCGACGCGCTCAGCGCGTTCCCCCTCGTCCGCTGGGAATTCCCCACGCATTTTGACGCCCGGCCAGAAGATCAAGGCCATGATGGCTCAGTTTGACAGTGACTCGGAATCAGACTCCGAAATAAAGAAGACGCGGACGTCAATATCGAAGCTGGACTTCGGCAACAAGAGCACCTCTGCTGAGAGCCACAACCTCAATTACTTGGATGATGAATCGGACGAAGAGGATCAAATTGTCAGGCCCAAAGGGCGCATGGCTGCTCGAATGCAGGGTGATAGTGATGTCATGACAGACTCACATAAGCCTCAACAAGGCTCTGCCTCAGCACGATTGTCAGAAATGATTCGAAAAGAAGATGAGCAAAAGCAACATCCAGTACACCGACCTTCCTCGCCCGTGGGCGAATCGACCGATGACGAATTGCCTTCAGCAATCCCGCGGCGACGGAAGAACACGAGAAAATCCGAGTCTCCCATTTCTGAGCGGCATTCGTCCAAATCTCCTGCATATTCGCGGTCTGCGTCTCCATTGTTCGTACCATCCACTGCGTCTCAGAACGGGGATGCCGCCGAAAACCCCGGGAGCGATTCTTTCGATAATCCCAAATCCAACGCAAGGTTCCTCGCTCTTGTTGCTCAAAAGCGTCAGGAGCGTGAAGAGCGTGAACGCATCGAAGAGGAGCGACGGAAAGCCCGGCGCGCTCAGATGGAACACTTCAGCTCTGAAATTGTTTCTGGAGAAGAGACCGAAGGCGAAGAGGGGAAATCAGGCCAGAAGCTGAGCCAAAAACCACGACAACCTCGAAAAGCGAGCAAAAAGGCACTGGAAGAGATGCGACAGGAGACCCAACGAATGACTCGAAACATGCAGCTGGCTCATCAGGCTCAGACAAAGAAGAAAATCACGAAAGAGAGCCTGTTTGCAAAATTCAACTTTATGCAGCCTCAGCCTGCTTCTGCCGACGCTCCAGCAAACAACTCATCTTCCACAGCAGGGTCACAGCAGTCCTCTGATGGAGAAAGTCCAAAGAAGGATGACAAAACACCCGGCACGTCCCCTGTGTTAGGACCATCGGACTCGGAGAAGCCTGTTTCAACGCTCATCACTGAGAATGCAGATCAAGCAGGTGGTCATAATGCGGAGAAAACGGACATTGCCGTCGTGGCCGCAGCAAATGTTCCAACCACTCGTATTGTCGTCGATCCAGTGCAAAGTTCTGTCATCACGAAGCAAGATGTTCGAAAACCCACGCGGCCTGCGGTTCGTGTGATTTTGTCTCGGCAAGAAGTTGCCAGACAGCAGAAGGACGACTCGGACAGTGATGGTTTGGAGGTTGTGACCTCACCATCCAAGGCTCGCCGAGTTGCTGTCTTTGAGAATCTGCCCGCTCGAAAGCTTGAAGAATCTACGTCTATGCTCAAGCTCAAAGCCCTCGCCCACTTGACTTCGCCGAGCCGTAAGCGCACCGGCATGAACTCGGCTGAGCTGTCTGCCAATCTGCTGTTCAAAGCACGCCAGCAAGCTGCTCGAGACCGCAAAGAACGTATTGAAGAGCTCAGAGCGAAGGGAATTGTCATCGAAACTGCCGAAGAGCGTGCTGCCATGGAAGACGACATTGAAAACATGATGGAAAAGGCACGACAAGAGGCCGATGAGATTGCACGTCAAGAAAAGGCCGAGAAGAAAAACGCCAACGGTCTGGATTATGGAAGCGATGACGATGATGAAGATTTCTACGCTCCTTCAGGCTCAGACGATGATGAAGCAGATGGTGGAAACGACGAAATGGACGAGGCAGAGGATGAAGGCGAAGGAGACTTGGACCTTGCGGAGCGCCCCGAATTACTTGACGATCAAGCTAGCGAAGATGAGCATTCAGGTGACGACGAAATGTCCGAGGATGCAATGTCGGATGCGGAGGGTCCAGTCGAGGCCTCAAGTAGCCGACGAGTGCGCCGAACCCGAGTGGTAGATGATGACGAGGACGATGAGCCTCAAGTGCCCACCACTCCAATGAAGCATACACCTGCCAACCCACCATCAGTGCCGCAGTCTTTGCAGCGACCATTGTTTCCCGGTTTGGAGACACCCGGGGATGTCTCAATGGGCCTGACTCAAGCATTCGCCGGCACTTTGGCCGACGATCAAGGTGATTCAAGTCAGCCAGCCTCTTTGATCATACCGTTCTCACTTCCCGATCCCGGTCTCCCCGTTCCCCGATTACGCCACGAGGACTCGGAAATCCTTGTCCATGATAGTCAGGAACCGCCTGCCGAGTCTGACCCTGCGCCTGGCTACACCCAGAATGTGAATAGGGTATCAGAATCCCCTGCCACGCATCGGTTTTCGCAATTCTCTCAGATGCCGGACCCAACGCAGGATCAAGGATTTGTGTATTCACCCTTTGATCCATCCAAGCGCTTCCGTGATACCCCGCCTGCTTCGACCGTCGACACTGTTCTCGTAGGCCAGAGTCAGTCGCCACATGCTGAGCGGAAGAACAGACAACTCAGACGTGGTGGCAGAGCGACGAATCTATCAACAGTCGAGGAGAATAAGGATGACGGTGATTTCGAGATCAATGCCGACGCATTTAATGTGATGAAGAAGGCAGCCAAGAAGTCGACTGTTCCGTTCGACAAGAAGAATAGCAAAGCCAGAAATATCATTGACGAAGCTGCCGAGGAATCTGAAGACGAATATGCGGGTCTTGGAGGAGCAAGCGATGATAGCGAAGGGGAGGAAGATGCATATGATCAGCAAATGATCAATGACCAGAGCGGAGAGACTGTTGATGAAAAGCAACTTGCTGCGATGAATGCGTATGTGACTCTCGAATACCTGCTGAATATGTTCATGCTAATAACCGCATTTATAGACTACATCAACGGCAGCGTGACGAGAAAGAAGTTGCGAAGTTGTACAAAGACATCACCACGGGAGCTTTCCGTCGTCGACGTGGCGGGGAGGACGACTTGGATCTGGACGATTCGGATGACGAGCGCCGGGCTCGCCAGCGTGAGAAGCAGCGCGAATTTGCCAAGATGCGTCGTGCGCTCCTCGCAGACGACAAGGTTGGCCAGCTGGCGGAAGATCCTAAGAAGGCAGCCTTCTTCAAAGCCATCGAGGACCGAGAGGAAGAAGATGATTTTGAATTAGATTTCCTTGAGGACAAAACAGGAGATTCTCAAAATGAAGCTGCGCAGAACCCTACGCAGGACCACAACGAGTCTGTCGAGGATAGCAAAAAGCGCAAACGTCCTCTGGAACCATCTGCTGAGGATGCTTCAAATCGACCACCTCCCCATCTCCGCCGAACTCCTGCTAGTGCCATGTCCAAGAGACCTGCCACTCTTGCAGAAATCCGAGAAACGCTCTCATTCTTGACCGAGACTCCCGAATACGACTCGTTCCATGAAGATGCTTTCATTGAAGAAGACGAGACGGTCGAAGATGAGTCAGCCCGACCGGTCAACCAGGTTGAAGACGTGTCCGAGGAAGCAAGATCGCAGTCCAAAGATGGCTTCGCTGTGCCGAGTCACCCGCGCCGCACACGAGGCACGGTGGTGGATCGTCTTGCTCTTCTCCGCCAGGCCTCATCAAATTCCGCCTCTACCACCAATCCAGGACCGTCTGCAAACAGCAAGTTAGCTTTCCACAGTGGAGGTAACGCTGACTCTCCTGTTGGATTCCGTCCGCCTCAGCTCTTACGCCGTATGAACACTGGCTCTTCTACTTCATCCACTTCAAGCACAACCTCTTCAAACACCAATCGAGTTTCTCAGCATGCTCCCTCGGGGCCCAAGAAGGGTGGAGCAATCAACTCGTACACTGCTGCCCGAGAGAAGGAGCGGGAGAAGCAGCTCCGCATGAAGCAGCGCAGCGGCGGTGCAAATATTGCCAAGTTGCTGGGCAAGCATGCTGGCAATGGGCTGGGTGCTCTCGCTGGCAAGAATCAGTGGGAGTAGGTGAAGACTTGACCCGTCCGATAGTATTGCTTTTTTTTCTTTCTTCACTCGCGATGCATCTTTAACTTTGGGTTTCGTGAATTTACCGCTTTTGGAACGCGACTAGGAGGATTGATTCTGGGTAGGCGATAACTATTATGTGGCGTTGTTTAACTGGTGTACAAAATTTGTATATGAAGTGTTTGAGTCATTTCCTCCGAGTTCAATTGAAGGCTCTATTATTGTCGTTTGACGATCAATTATGCAATTTTGTGATTGTTTTTGTTCTTAGTAGTTTGGGCTCCCGCGTCGATGCAATGACTGTTCTCTGATGAGAGGGTTAGAAGTGATACTTTTTATTTACCCGTCCAACTGCAGCCTTTTTAATAAATCCATCAGGGAGCGGATGGTAGTAGCTGGGTCCTTTTTCCCGTCGCCACGCTCAAGAAGGAAGCTCTCCCAGCCCGCATCAGCAGCACCGACGAGGTCTTTCTGGCAATCGTCTCCAACATGCACGCAAGTCCAGTCACTGGTTTCCCCCGAAAAGACAAAGTCTAACTCGAACCCACTACTCTGCTGCTGC
Source organism: Penicillium sp. PF2412A (assembly GCA_023626555.1). NCBI lineage: Eukaryota > Fungi > Ascomycota > Eurotiomycetes > Eurotiales > Aspergillaceae > Penicillium > Penicillium sp. PF2412A. The sequence continues at coordinate 518,014 of JAMAHA010000004.1, forward strand.
ACCAGTCGCTGAGCCTGACGCTTTGCGACATCAAAGATTAACCTGTTGGGTTTCTCGGCCCCCGCTTCGTAGCTGGTGATCACCATGTCCAGATCTGTTGACTGTTGAGTGTCCATGCTTGCGGAATCAGCCTCTAGTCTGTCGGCCCCTCGAGTGACTTGCTCTTCGAATCCGGGCAATTCTGTACTGGATAGGTCGACATCTGCACGCGTACAGCCAACCCGTAGACCCAAAGATTTCAAGACCTCCGAGATCCTGTCATCCGAATTGGATACTACACCAACAACAATCCGATCAAAGGGCTTGCCTGAGGACGAAGATGTCGCTCTTATCTCACGCATCCGCTCGAAGAACGGCATCACATCATCGTATAGCAGATACCCTCCATCCCCAGCAAATCGATTCAGCAATGACTCGACCATCCCAGGAGGTAGATCAGTGTTGCCACGACGCGACACTGGCGTGGAAGAGACATCGTCGGAGCTTTTCTGTGCCAACACCTGCGCAAAACTGTTGCGGATCACTTCCTCCCACCACTGCTTGGGTCCCCCATAACGTCCCTCGAGCACGTCCGCCCGACCATAGTTTGGATATCTTGCGGACTGTGTGCCAAAAGCATCTTTGAATGCAGCCTTGAGCTTCTTGGGCGTAACTACAGTTTTAGGTAGCCCGAACGCGTGGCCGATCGCAGCGTACTGATCCGGTACGGGCGGGCTCGGGTAGAATAGAGTCTCAAAGGCGTCAAATGTGAGGAGCAGATTGCGACGGTGGCGAGTTGAGCTTTGACTGAAGGAGCGAGCGCCTCCGCAGAGGTAATGGCTGGCGTGCATGTGGATGGTATGCTCAATGTCCAAAGTGAATTGAAAGTTGACTTCAGTTGAGATGCTCTGTTATGACGTAGAAGTGATCCCGGGTACACACGCCGTTACGCGTTCCTATCGCGAACCAAGTTTAGATGCTGTTGCACATCTCTGTGGTCTGCTGGTTTCTCCAGGACCTTGTGCGATTGATCAGATGTCGTGGTCTCTTTGAATTTCGCGTCTGACGGGAAACATTGTGTTTTCTTATTTTTTTTCTGATGGCTCACGTCTATGACTTGTTTGAATTGGTGCATGATTCTATTTCGATAAGATGGCTAGTCTATTCGGAGGCCTTCTAGAAGCCGGATGCTCCCTGACGAATGGAAGAGATTAGACTTTTTTCTTTAAAAAGGTATGCAACCCTTTTTGAGATAGCTGAAGGGAAGAGTTTGGGAGTAACTCGGGATATAAATAAAAGACTACTTTGAGGTCAAACGTGAGGAAGTTTGATAACATGCTGCCCTCTCTGCAGCTTCGACGAGACTGGCGCGTAAAGCGGCGGGAACAGAAGATGAGGGCGTGACTCGCACCGCCAATGTTAGCCGGAGCACGTGCGTGAAGGGAAACTCGAGACCAGAGGAGCCTCTCCTCCTCAAATCTACCAAAGAAGGATTCTCACATCCCAAAGTTGACTATCCCGGACATGGTCCTGTCTGGAACCGCATCGCACCAAAAAGCATGAGACCTGATGCAAAGTCAGCACTAATGACCCTGCTGTTGAATCCTCTCTCATCCATCCTGGAGGAATTTGCTGTTTAACCGTGGCCGTGTGGCTGAGAGTGGAACAAGCCAACACACATTCGAGGGTCTACGCTTGGCATCAACACTTGTCCGGTCCAGCGGCTGATTTCCTTGGACGACAGCAGTAATGGACAGGTTCAAGCTCGTCAATACCGACCTAATTTTTGGTCCAAGCAAGACGATTCGCATCTCCCTCATTCTTGGGGTCTTGGCCTCGACTGTCTATGCAAGATGGGGATCGTCAGGGGTATTGTGTGTTAACCGCGTCTCGAAATTGTTCGGACTCCACAGGAGGCCCCCCAACCAGCGGCGTGGCTTGAAATCTCCCGCCCCGTCTCGGCACTTCTCTGGCCCTGGCGCAATTCTGGCTTGGTGATAATGATTGCCATGTGGAACTGCACGAGTGAGAAACTCGTATCAAATAGGAATACATGCTCGCTGTTGGACCCCATGCTATTATGGACGGATCGCGTTGTGAGCATCTGACTCGACCCATTGCCAGTATCGACCACCGGAGCTTGTAAAACGCGTACACTTGGTATGCGTACCAAGACCCGATCCATCCTTGGATCAATAGCAGAAATAATCAACTTCGCTGCCTCTTAGAGAGCAGCTACTCTGCTCGCAGATCTCAACTCGACAGATGTGAGCCGGGCAATCGAACTCATTACACGCTACGTGGGGCTCTCCTAGGTCAAAGATAACGCATGGCCACCCTCTGCATGCGCTTGGCGAGTGGAGGTCTTGGCTTGGTGTAAAGGTAAGTTTATCACGACCATTGTAGGGCAGGAGTTGGAGCCATAGACTCAAAATTCGCACTAGTGATGATCGGCAAGTTTCCGGAACTTAAGCCACGCCAAACGTGTCCTACCCAAGAGATTTTTTGCTGATCTCCGACGCCTCAAGGCACTCTCTTTTCCGTGTTAAGCATCACAAAACGACGCTAGCCTCCATCACCTCAACTCGTTGGTGATCTGGTGATCACCTATATCTTAATTTCCCACTTCTTATGCTGATCACCTGCGAAATAAGCCGTCTTGACTGGAGGGGAATTTCCCGCGAAAAGAAGTGGAGACATGAATCTGAGTGAACGAGTATGAACGCTCTTACTATTGCAACACCAGGAATTTGCGCTGGACAATGACCGAATTGAATGCGACCACAACTCTTGTCATATCCTCATGAGTCATTTATTCTCGTTGCTCTCCGCTTCCAAGCATGTAATCTGGTTCTCAACGAGCGCTTGGATGCAATGAATACCGAGACTTCGTTCAAGGTCAGTGAGTTTGAGGACTATGCAGATCGGTGGAGTCATGATCTGCACGTGGGTAATGAGGATGAACACTCATGGCAAGCTAACGAAGAAGCTAAGAGTTGTTTTGGCATCTCCGCTAGTTCTTGAGAGAGACGAATGTCATTTCTCATTCATCGTGGATCGCTAGAGTGGAGCATGAATTGTCAACACACGTTGTTGAGATCTCGTCTTATTATTGTTCTCAAACAGGGTCTATGATTTCACCGACGCTGTGATGGGGACTGAATGGACCATGTGGTATTGGATTGTCTCATCGTCCGGGAATTGAGGCTTCGGTCTCCATCGTCTAGTGCGCATAGTACTGGATCAATAATTCTTGGGATCGTGCCAACCTCCCCTGAGGATGAAGACTGGTGATATTTAAGCAAGCTTCCTCACCCGAGTATCACAACTTCTCTCCCCAGAATCATATCTCTTCCTTCCTGCTTCTCTAGCTCAGTCACTCTTTCTTCCCCGGTTTCTATACCGTCCATTCATTTAGCTTTTTACAAGCACATCCAATCTTTTCAACCATCAGAATGAAGTCTTTCGCCCTCTCCGCGGCCATTCTGGCATCTGCTGTTGCCGCTTTGCCCACAAGCATCCTCCCTAATGGTGCTTCCGGTGTCCTTCCCCCCACCCTTCCTACCCCCAGCTGCGCGCCTTCCGGCGTGTCCGTTTCTTCGGGAGTTCCAAGCAGCGTGTCCGTTGCTGCCAACGGTTACAATGCGGAAGCCTCCGCTGGCTCCGCCCAGGTCTCGACCGGTGAAGTGACCAGCCAAGTCTATGGCACCGCCTCCGACAAGGTCGATGATGTCTTGAGCGTCACCGATGAGGCCGGCAAGATGGTTCGGGTTGAGCTGGAGCCTACCGTGGCTCGCCTTCTCGGCAGCCTCCACCTGGGAAGCATTAAGGGATCTGTCGGACAGATCATCCAGGTTGCACCCACCCTTCAGGAGCTTCACATCGACGGTGCCACTGGCGGTCTGATCACCGTTGCCACTCACGATGGTAGCGTTGCTCTCGTCAAGCTCAACGCCGCGGTGGAGGATCTCCTCTCAAGCCTCGGCCTTTCCCAGGCTGGCTCTCTGGTTGGCTCCATTGTTGGCCACGTGGAGGATGTGGTGTCTGGTGTCGCGACCAGTGTCAAGCGCGGCCTTTTGTCCGAGGTCATGACCGTCACCGACCTCCACGGTAACCCCATCCACGTCCAGGTTGACCAGTCCATCTTGAACATCCTGGGCGGTCTCGACCTGTCCACCGTCCAGGGCGCCGTTGGCACCGTTGTTGCTGAAGTCCCCGCTGTGTCCGACCTGACCACCGCCGCCAAGCACGTTGTTGCCAACCCCAACCAGCTTTTCGGCGTTCTTGGCCAGGACGGTGTCTCTGCCCTCCTGGTGAAGGTCGACAGCACTTCCACTGGTCTGCTGTCCATGCTCGGTCTGTCTAGCCTGACTTCCACCGTTGGCAGCGTTGTCCCCGCCGGTCTTTTGTAAACGGCACATGTTGATTGTTTACTTGATTCTTTGATTTAAGGAGCTCTGGCTCATTTCACTTTCTTCCTGAGACCTCTTCCTTGATGGGCTTTGGGCAATTTTGTTTCTGGTCCAACTTGCAGCTATCGCGCTAGCATATCTACCAGGCTGTCTACGCGAGAATCCTCATCCCCCACATCTGAGAATTCTTTTTCCACCTTCTTCTGCTTCTTTTCTCATCTTCGACATGCCATATATATCCCATTTTCATTTGTATTATATTTTGTGAACGCATTATCAATGCCAATATACTGAGCGGAGTTGTTGATGTGGCTCGAGACTCAAATAATGCTTCTTTTGGTACTGCCATTATATCACACTACCTGGCGTATCTCACTCAACTTTCACCTCTGGTCTGTGTCTGTAGAACCTCGGAGCTGACGGCGACACAGAGGCATCTCATGGTGAGTCTTCTACGTTCCTCGGGCTAGAAGAAGCCTTTTCATAGAGTTGCCGGCTCAGGTGGGATTCAATTCCGCCATCCGGATGCCAGGAATCTGCTAGAATCTCCTAGGAAACCCCCATGGCCACTTAGCACTGTCAATGCCGCGCATGCCCTGATCAAACCCGCCCAATTGAAAACCGAGAGAGAGCTCTACGGCTCGGGCTCGGCAGTTTGAGATGGGAATCAGAAACAGACTTACTCCGAGCTCTTGAGAGGGGAGCCAGTCTCGGAGAAAAGAGGCAAGAAATCAAAGACCAGTGAAAGTGTGGGGAAGTTCCGATGAACTCGGTGATTCGGGACTTTTATTAGGAATCCAGCTGACGTTATTGTCCGTATTCAGTCAGAACGAGAAGAGACGGGACTGTTGCATGAAAAATTGCTTATTCCTTCTTGAATGGAGTGGTAGCACTAGTAATTTCGCACGAATACAAACTGCCTGTCTCTCTCTCTCTCTCTCTCTCTCTCTCTCTCTCTCTCTTTCTCATCGGCTTCGGATTGTGGGGTAAATGTGGGGAAGCGCGGCAAATATCTCAGCCGCTCTGCTTTCTCCTCTCGTCCTCAACCGAGCCGGTGGACGGGCAGTTCACGCGTTGAACGATGCGATCAAGATGATTCCACTCACTTGCCATTGCAAAAGTGACACGGACACTGCATTCGACTCAACGTGAGACTTTACCCGGTTGAATAGAGATTGAAGTATTTGTTCTTAAAGAATCGTCTCTCCCCTCTGTCCCCCTCCCCCAAACAGTCTGTTCTCGTTGGCGATTGCTCTTGATTCTTGAATGTTCTTTGATATTATCTGTTTTCCAGAACGGAATCTGTCTTGATCTTACAGTCACTCATTAACTGGGGGGTTTGCAAAAATGACGAGTCTTCAAGACTTGCAGATTGCCATTATTGGCGCCGGGATGGGCGGTCTGACGACGGCTCTGGCGCTGGCCAAACGCGGGTTCAAATGCATCGACGTTTACGAAAACGCACAGGATTTGGGGTTCGTTGGTGCGGGGATTCAGCTGGCGCCAAATATGGCCCGAGTATTGGATGGATTGGGGGTTTGGCGTGGAATTGAAGCCGAGGCTGTGGATATCTCGGAGACGTCTGTTCGAGGTGTGTACTACTAATTGCATGGATCTATTGCTTTTTCCTTCTTGTTTCCCCTTTTTAAGTTGTCTTTCTGTTTTGTCGGCTATGAGGGGGATATTTCATCAGACTAATGCCAATGTCTAGACGGTGCAACGGATAATGAGCTTGCCCATGTCGAGCTCGGATACATTGAAAAGACCTATGGATACAAGCACATGGTAGGACATCGAGCCTCATTAGCCGGGGGACTCTTCGAGGGATGCAAGGCCCAACCCGCCATCAAGTTCCACTTTGGCATCAATGCGGAAAACGTCGACTTTGGCCCTCGACCGTCCTTTACAGCTGTACCTCGTGAACAAAGCAAACCCTCATTCCGCGTGGAATGCGATGTCCTCCTCGCTGCCGACGGAATCAAATCATTAGCGCGCCAGGAGATGCTCAAACGTTTGAACGTCAACGTCGGCGTCCGCGATACCCACCAAGCCGCCTACCGGATCATGATCCATAAAGACCAGATTCAAAATGACCCAGAACTCCTGGCCCTGATCAACAGCACGCGCGTAACCCGCTGGATCGGACCCAAACGACACATCATCGCCTACGCCGTCTCCAACAACACCATCTACAATCTCTCCACCGCCCAGCCCGACACCAACTTTGCCGCCGCCACCAACGCCACCTATACCACCAAGGGATCCAAAACGGCCATGATGGAGGTCTTCCAAGACTTTTGTCCCATGGTCAAGCGAATGCTCGATTACGTCCCCGAAGGCGAAGTCTGCGAGTGGAAGTTACGCGTTCACGACCCCCTCCCGACATGGGTCTACGACAACGTCGCTCTGATCGGCGACGCCTGTCATCCCACGCTGCCTCATCTCGCCCAGGGTGCTGCGCAGGCCATCGAAGACGGTGCCGTTCTGGCCGTGGCTCTCTCCCGATTGCCCGATACCACGCCCGAGTCGATCAACAAGGCGCTGCGGGTGTATGAGCGGGTTCGCAAGTCCCGTGCTGAGACCTTGGTCGAGATGGCGGCTGCTTCGGGTCGTGCGTTGCATCTGGGCGACGGCGCTGCGAAGGAGGAGCGAGATCGTCAATTTGCGGCTTTGCGGCAGGGCAAGGGCCCGGTTCCGGATAAGTGGGCGGATGCGGATGTTCAGAGGGAGATTTATGGATTTGATTGTGTCAAAGTCGCCGAGGACAAATTTGATGAGTACTTTGGTCAAATGTGAGTGAACTTGTGTTGGGATCGGTGCGTGGATGGTGCTGACTCGATCCTCGTGTTCAATTTGCAGGGATAATACACCTCGTGACTCGAAGCTTGCGTGAAGTGGATCTCATCTCGTATTCCTTTTTGGGGGCGAGTCTGCTTGATACCAGACTTGTCTTTTGTTGATGGCTCCCGACTTCTCAATGGGAGCCATGTTTCCACAGCATGACAGCCAACGTAGGATTGTATATAATAACACAACAAAGGTTCCAAGTCAACTTGGATTTCCTCTCGTTAGACGGGCGGCTGCATACTCAAGCGGACTAGCTCAACTTCGTTTCGTAACCGAAGACAGTACTCAAATCTATACACTGTAAAACTTCCCTTCCTCCTTTTGTGGGGAAGAAAAGAAGGAAAAAGAATCCAAATTCAAGCTTCCGCAAGATTGGTCAAATTTGGTATTAGGTAATAGACAGTCTGTATAAGAGTACATCGAAATACAGTGGCTGCCCTCTGTAACGACATTGCGATAGCTTTGCTCAATTCTTCACCAGCTTGATGGCATGGAGGATATCCTCAAGCGACCAGCCCGGTCCACCGGGGACAATCTCCGCCCAGACCTCTTCGGGAATTGCGTCGCTCGCATCCAGCAGGCTCCAGTTGGGGCTAGGTTCGGGTTTGATCCACTTGAAGTCCTCAATTTGACTCCAACGATCCTCGTGGTCAAGTCGATCATGGTCCAGCGCCTAGTCAAAAAAGAGAGAGAAAAAAAAAGAAAGGGTCAGCACTTGACAACGAAGAGACATCAGATAAGATGGAAAGGAGAGAGGCGTACATAGGCTTTGGGGATTCGGGCAAAGCGGATGTTAGAGCAATCCTCGATGATGGGATTGCTGGAGCAGCTCAGGTAGACATCCACGTTGGAGCAGTTGTGCATGCGGAATTGTCGGCATGAGACGACGATGACACTGCGACTCATTCCAGTGATATGCGCTGGTCCATTCACTTGTCCGCAAATCAGCAAGCTTTCCTCGATATTCTTCACGGTCAGACTGGCGTAGGGTTTGCCGTCCGCAGTCGGAATCGACATGTCCACAACGCAATGCCGGAGAGATGTGATAGAAGCGGGGACCGTGGAGCCAGAACCAGAGGCAGGTAGCATGATGTGCAGACCCTTGTGGTTGTCCACAGAAACATTGGAGATTCCCTGAACCTCATATGTGGGTGTTGACTTGGTCTCCGGGGAAGACTTGGGTTTTGAATCAGGGTCGGATGTGACAGGGAAAGAGGTGGGAGCAATTTCGGGCCTCTCCTGAAGCTGCTTGTCGGGTTCATTCAACGGGGTGGAAGGGTAGTTGGGTGTATTGGCAGTGGAAGAGCCCAGTGACGAAGCACCGGGGGAGCGATAGCCGGGAATACTCCGACGACCATCCGCGGCCAGTGATGCCGCGTCCGACAAAGAGACCGCGGATCCGTTCTTCTTGGTCTTGAAGCTGAATTTGGCTCGGGGTTCAAAGGCGGCTCGGGTCTCGTTGAGCTTCTCCTGCAGGGCTTTGATGGCCTGCCATGGAATGAATCAGCACAGAGCATCGAAAACAGGGTCCCAGATCTTGTCTGGTGACTCACCTCCGCGTAAACTCTTTGATCATAGGTCGGAATGTAACTGGCTGCATCTTTGACCTCGTTGGAGAGATGCACAATGCCAGCCAGACAGTGGTCGGTGGCATCAGCGCGCTCCCCACCCACTAGGGAGGTATCGGCAAGCCGGTCCATTTGCTGTTGAAGAGCTGTCGTCACCGTGTCAGTCAAACGATGTTCAGGTCTTCCCCGTTGCACCGCCCAATTCCATACCGGTAATTTCCAATTGGAAGTAACGAAAGAATCGTTCCTTGAGGGGGATCTCCGATTTGGACACCGTTTGGTTATCAGCCGAGAAGCGGCGAACCTGCTGGGGTTCGAGATCCGCCATAGTGATAGAAAGGGTGGAATTAGGTCAAGTTTTTAGACTGCTGGATGATGACAGAGTCGTAAAGTGCAGAAGGCGATCCTAGTAAATACTTAAGAGGTTGAGGAGAAGTGGAAATGACGTCGTTACTATCTCAAACTGATCATACCACCTCGCCTAGCCGAAGGGAATGCTCAGAACACCCGAGCGAGTCTGCAAACCACGAAAGCGACGGTTTCTCCAGCTGGCCCAGTTGTTGTGCTTCAAGGAAGGGGAAGGGAGATGAGAGAGTCCCCACTTGATTGACAAGCTTCAGAGAACGGGCGCGAATCGATCTCTTTTCGACTGCGTGATGGGCTCCACCGCGTATAGCTTGGAGAGCGGAGCTAAGAGCAAGAGAGGATCGAACTAACTTGGGGAGGGTGGGAGTTGAAGAAGCGAAGAGGGGAAGATGGAGGAAAGCACACGATCAACGTGACACCCCGTGTGGAACGTGGGGTGCAACCTTTCAGTGCACTGTTGACGAATTCCAGGGCTTCTTGTCAAAGTGGAGTCGAGAGAAAATGCTAAATGCACGACATGCACGACGGCACTCGCGGGACCTTTCTCCAGTGACGTCGATCATCCCGCATTTTCGGGTCTCGGATCAGGAGTTGATCCGGCCTGTCATCCCCACTTGGTCAACCGAGCCGACGATGGACTTGCAGTTGCACACTTGGTCCTCATCGAGGCCTTTTTGGTTCCAGGCCCTGGTAACTTGTGGCTGAGAAATGGGGGGAAAGGAATTCAAACCCACTAGTGCATCAAACCATTGATTGCGTATGATTGATTTCTCCCTCGACCTGTTCCGTTGCAAGATCTCAACAGCTTTTGCATCTCTTCGTTCCTGTCCACGGTCGTGACCCTGCTTGGCTAAGATGATACTTGGGGTGCCCACGGTACCAGAACAAAAGCACGATATGAGAAGACAGATGAAAAGAAGCTTTTTCAATCACTCTGTGAGTGATCGGTCTAATGTACGGTGATGAGTCGGGCGCCAGCCTCATCAGAGAGACCTTCAAGGAGCCATCGACCGTCCCAGTCGGCACAGACAGTCTTACGCTCGCCCGAGTCTCTACTGTTATCCTTTGTATGCATGGTGTTGCCTGAGGATCTAATAGCATATCCTCTTTAGACAATAATGGCTGGATCATCGCTTGTGTTTTGGTTGTGTCGAGGCTTGCTTTGGCCCCCTGCCTCGACGCCGAAGTCCTGACTGCGGCCCGTGGCCGCAGACAAAGAAACGAGTGGCCAAGAAATTGGTTTCTCATGAATTCGCTTTCGATTGGCGCCCTATTCAATGCGGTTTATAGTAAGCGCGATGTAAATCTTCCGAAATAGTTTTTCATGGGTATAAGTCTTGCCGTTAGAAATGCTTTTTGACGGTCACGGAAGACGGAAGTACAGCTCATCTTCGACAGCAGCTCAAGATCATAGTCTGAGACACCTGGGTCTCCGCCTGTCAAATGCTTTGGGTGTGCTGGGTGATTTTTATTCAGGTTATCATTTGGATTCCCACATGTACCTCTCGCAAGATATGCTCCGGGACCGTCGAGAAGCTCCTCGACCTGCCAGCAGGGTGGTCAACGGGTGCACCAGCCGAGTCATCCACGAACCTGACGCTCCGGCTTGAGATCAAGAGCCCAGGCACGAGTACACTGGAGACGAGTGTGCTTGAAGTGTCGACACCAGGTCATCCTCGGTATGGGAAGCATATGAAACGGGATGAAGTTGCGGACCTTTTGCGACCGGACCCCAGTGTCCTCGATATGGTTTTGACATGGTTGTCTGCTGAAGGCGTGTCTGAAGAGACACTTTACATACGCGGAAATTGGATCGCCTTTCAAGCAACGGTGTCTCAAGCGGAGAGACTACTTCACACTCAATTTTTCTATTATCACAGTGTCACCAGCCAACGGTCTTTGGTGAGAACACTCGAGTATTCGGTGCCGTGTGAGATTCTCCCTCATGTGCTATCAATTCAGCCAACGACAAGATTTGGAGGAGTTCAGGCTCAAAAGGGCAGAAACCTGTCTAAACGTGCGGGACTACCGCTTGACCAGCCGATTGTGGCCACGGCAAATGATCTCGTCGCGGAGTGTGGTATCGTGATGCGGCCCGATTGTCTTCGAAGCCTGTATGGTTTGGAGGGCAGAGTAGCATCACCCGATACTCGGAACCGTCTAGGGGTCTCGGGATTTCTAGACCAATACGCTCGCCATGCTGATTTCCATCACTTCATGCATCATTTCTCTGCAGATGCATCGGCTTCCGGCTTTGAGGTTGTGTTCATCAACGGAGGGATGAATCCGGAAAACTCTTCGGCCAGTAGCACAGAGGCCAGTCTTGACATACAGTATGCGGCAGCTCTGGCACACGGCAATCCAGTGACATTTTACACCACGGCGGGACGAGCACCGTCAGTATCACCAGCTGGACAGCTGATCGATGAAAGCTATTCAGAAAATGAACCTTTCCTTGACCAGCTGCACTTTCTGCTCAGCCTTTCCGACCACGAGCTCCCTGCGGTGCTTACCACTTCATATGGAGAGATTGAGCAAAGTGTCCCCGCAACATATGCAAGATCGGTGTGTGGTTTGTTCGCACAGCTGGGCGCCCGGGGCGTGTCGGTGATCTTTAGTAGCGGAGACTCTGGTGTAGGCGATTCATGCCTCAGCAACGATGGGACCGACCAGACCAGATTTCAGACCATTTTCCCCGCGTCTTGTCCATTCGTCACGGCCGTGGGGGGAGTTGAAGGCATTGACCTTGAAGTCGCCATTGATTTCTCGAGCGGAGGCTTCTCAGACATTTTCTCTCGTCCACATTACCAAGATCACGCAGTGAGTGACTACCTTGGCCGCCTCGGCAGCAAATGGAATGGGTACTACAACGCTCGTGGAAGGGCAACTCCCGACGTCGCGGTTCAGGCAAAGAACTTCATCATTCGGGACCATGAGACTTGGCTGAAAATCAGTGGAACGAGGTTCGGCCCCCTTCCGTTGAACTTGTCGGCCTTCAGCTCAGACGACTAATGTACAGTAGTGCAGCTGGGCCGGTCTTTGCGGGAATAGTATCACAACTGAACGCGATCCGACTGGAGAACGGGAGACCTCGCATGGGATTTCTGAATCCATGGCTTTATAGCATCGGACAGACAGCATTCACAGATATCACAGAGGGGGGCTCGCGAGGCTGTCACGGAGGAACTAGCTCTGAGTTTCCAAGTGCTTTCGTGCCATACGCAAGTTGGAATGCTACCCAAGGTTGGGATCCAGTAACGGGATTAGGAACACCTCTCTTCCCAACGATGGTGGAATTGGCCCTATCGGACGAGGAAGTCGCTTGGACAAAGTACGTTGTATTTCGGAAAAATCTCTCAGGCTGATCATCTGAGTCGTGGCTCTAAAGTAGCGCAAAAGAAATCATCTCTTTCATGATCACATTGGGCGAATCCATAAATGGTGATCCGAATCTCCATACTCGTCCGGTCATCACAGTAATAATCCGTCTGGGCAATCACGTGGACGTTCGGCTGACCGCCCACCGCGGCAGCTCCGTCATGGCCGCACCTTCACCTTCTGAGCTGTGCTTCAAAGTCCAGCACAACACATCAACGCCGTCCTGTCATTGCATTCAGCCAGCTTCGCAGACGTCCTCTCCACATCCAAATCTGCCATACGCCCTTTTCCTCTCAGACTCATCAACCCCCATGACAGACCTCAAGTCCATTGTTCCCGAGCTGCAAAACGCTCTGGAGCGGAAGCAGCTTGACGCCGCGAACAACCTCCTCAGCCAAGCCAAGCGAGCCCTCCTCACCCAAAATGCCCTCATTCCAACCTCTTCAACGCCACCTCAACTCATCGCTGTTGCTCGACAAGTGCTTGAGCTTGGTGCCCTAGCTTCCATCCGGCAGACCGATGCTCAGTCCTTCACACGTTACTATCAGCAGCTCCAGCCATTCTATGACTTGGAACGACACTCTGGACTCCCCGGACAGGACTCTGCAAATTTGGACTTCAGCACCAGCCAGCGGAGTAAGATCACAGGTCTATATCTGCTTCTGCTTTTGAGCATGGGTGACAGCGCCAACTTCCACACGGTGCTGGAGGGATTGGTTGAAGAGGCTAGCCTGAAGGGCGGTCGTGTGGAGGACGACGCATATATCAAGTACCCGGTGGAGTTGGAACGGAATCTGATGGAGGGAAGCTACGACAAGGTGTGGCGCGAGACAAAGTCGGAGCGTGTACCATCCGAGGACTTTGGTTTATTCTCCAATGTGAGTAGACCCCGTATTCACGACATCTCATTGGCTTCTAGCTGGATCAATCGCTAATTTTGCGCTCCCCAGGTTCTCGTCGGCACCATCCGCAGCGAGATTGCAGACTGCTCCGAGAAGGCGTACCCTTCCCTCCCCATCTCCAACGCCAAGAACCTGCTTTTCCTCGAGTCTGAAGGGGCAGTCATCGAGTTTGCCCAACAGCGAGGCTGGATTCTTCGTGATGGACGGATATACTTCCCCGTTGAGCCCGAAGCGGCGACGAGATCGGAAAAGGATATCCTGGTGGCCAGTGGCACTGTGATTGAGAACACACTTGGTTACGCTCGCGAGCTAGAGACTATCGTTTAATTACAAGCGCGGACTGAAGGTGACTGCACTTTTTTCTACGGACCATCTAGCGCAATCTGTTGTTGCCTCAGCATCTACAACCCTTTTTTTTTAGTACGGCAAAACTAGTACATCTGCCTTCTGATTGCATGGCCTCGTCGTAGCGTCTTTGTAGCAAGCCATTCGGTCTGCGACTGTCTCGTAATTTGAACTTTTTAATCTGTTCCCTGTTCAACGTCCATTTCACACACTTGCCCTCCAGACGCATACCCGCCGATCGTAGAAGCTGCTTGAAACGCACAGCAGATCCGATGATGCCGCGCCTTTCCAAGTATCACTGGCATAATTCATGCTCTCGTGCTCTGTGAATTCCGCCAGTACCTCGATTGCCCATTCTCCCAGGCCATCCTGTTGGGTCTGCGTGATCCGCACCAGACGAGTCCCAGCATGCATACAGCTCGCCAGGACCAGGAATTGGCGCCCCGAGTCCGATCCCTCGGAGTGAAGAAGTTGTAATCTCCACACACCACCATCAAGGCCCTGCTGAGCCAAGACCTCCCCTCTTCGCGTCGCATGGTAGACCCGCAACCCTTCATCATAACTGCCAGTCAGGACGAGCGGAGCATCGTCAACCAACGGCACCGGTAAAGGGAGGATCGCAGTCACTCCGGCGGTATGATGACGCGCGCGATCGTCGTGTTGAAGAAGCAGGTTCATCATTGGTTGCTCTCCTCCGTCCTGTGCGTCATCCAGAGCTTGAGTGTCAAATCGTCGAGTATGCAGAGATCCAAAATCATTCCCCGTGAACATGAATGAGGCCATCGGGGATGTGGGTGCATCGCCTGTTGTCGCCATGGGGATCGCAAGGAGCGCAACGAACCAGACCTCGATCATTTGTCGGGCTTCAAAGGACCCCCACTCGATAATGGAGGCTTCGTTCGTGATGTCTTCGGTCGTGCCATAGACAGTGGTTCGGCCATCGGAGAATGTAACAGCGAGTCCCTCCGCTTCTGGTCGGGACAGCCACTTGGAAGGTGTCCATGCAAAGAAGAGAGCGGGGACAGAAGGGTCTTCATGGACACTCTTTGTCCATAGTTGCTCGAGATGTGGTTGTGTCTGGTCCACTCGGAACAGAGATATACACCCTGTGCTGCTGGCGATGGCAAATTTGTCCTTGACCCTTGGGTGGAAGTGCAGATCGAACACTGCGTATGGAAGAGATATCTTTTGCACCAGGGTTCTGCTCAAAAAGACATCAATAGTGGAACAAAAAGTTGTTATGCATTCTACTTTCTTTCCAGGGGATAAGGACGCCCGTAAAGCAATATCAATGGTCTATACATATGAGATGAAACACGGTCAACTTACAGTGTCTCTGTTTTCGGGTCCAACTTCCACAATTGTACACTGCCCGTCTTTGTTTGTTCGACCTCGTCCTGTGCATTTTTCGCCTCAGAGAGCAGATAGGTGCCTATGACGAGGTGATCAGGTAGTTCGGGGCAAAACTCGAGACAGCTTGGCGGCTGGTCGAGGAAGACGGTCGACGCAGACTTTGGTCGTTGGATGGCGCTCATCTTGGCGTTGAGAGTCGGCCAGGCACTGTTAACCACCTGCAGATGATCTTTGACGATGTGAATTTTCTTCTTATATACGATCGGTCAAGTCACTTCATTCAATAAACAGATCCAGTCAAGGATCGTTACTGGTGATGGGCTCGAAAAATAAAACCCGGCATGGGGTGGCGTGTGGGGCCTTTTGGGCCAGAAATCGATGGGAACGAGTGCTCAGCCGCCGTTGGGGGACAGCCAAAGCTGATCGTGATGATGAAGCATCGAAATCTGGACGTTAAAAGAATGAGGTTCGCGCCAAGTCTCGAAGACAGATTTGATGAATCTGGTGAATGAACATGCAGGCTGGAGTGTGGTCACTGCGATCGGTACCTCTGGTTGAGGGAGAAGGGATCGGTAGCATCATGTTCAAATATAGACTAGGTAAGTAGGTATGAGCCCAATAAATGAGTACTTACTTGAATGGCAACTGTGAGTCCGGTCTGGCACATTATCAGTATCACCTTTTTAAAAGCTACGTTCAAATACCTCACACCTTTCTTTGATGTGGTGTCAGTCATGTCTTGATCGATTCATGGTACAAAGGATATCGTCAGGTCATACAATACATCGGCTCCGCGACCTACTAGGAGTTAAATATAAGCGTTTCACCCATCAAGCGAGTGACAGAACCAAGCCTTCTTCGTCCTTTCCATCTCTCCCCGGTAACGGGACAACGTTACAGTGTGAGAACAAACCCCAAAATGTCCTCCATGTCGATCGTCGAAGAGATATTCTCTGATGAATCCAGTTTCTACGGTAGGTCCCCGAACGATCCTCGTGATCTTTGAATCCCCGGATCCACACAGCCACGCTGACCATCAAGGACAGGCGACGAGGATGAGAAAGCGCGACTTGAAGAGCAAGTAGCCACTTATGACCCCGAGCCATATTGGGCAAATATTCATCCACGTCTCCTATCCACCATCCAGTATACTTCCAGTGCACCGACCACCAAGCCGAAGCCGACAAATTCCGCACTGGATGACCATGACGTCGAGGCATTGACTTCCTGCCCAAGGGATAGTCGGGGGCGCGAAGAGTCCCCAGCCGCTTTCTTGTCTCGACTTCCAGCCTCGAGAACAAGGGCCTCGGATATCGGCCCTTGGATCTGGATGCGCAAGTCCTGCTCGCATGGCGGAGAAGGCGACGTCGCCACCTTTGTCAGAGAAGGCACTGCGCTTCTCCGCGCCTACGAGGAGGAAGCGTCGGAGCTTCGTGAGGCCCATGAGAAATCTGGCGCGAAGACCAAGGCGGCCTTGACGAGGAAATTAAATCCCTTGCGTCGCACTTTGGAACAAGACATCTTTCAACTGGCTCGGGAAACGGGCGTGACGGCCGGCAAGTGGATGCTTTTCCCATCTGTGGATTCGGTGGATTCGGTGTGGAAGACGGTCGTCTCGGCTTGGGATGAAGGGGAGTTGGGTGATGCCGCCAAAGTAGCTACTGATGATGGGTCCGGCCAAGCGCGCTTGATCTGTGTTTACACGGATGATTTTAGTGATCGGAAGGACGTGAAGCGTGTGCTGAACGCCCTTGTTGCGCGTGGGCTTGTCGACAAAAAGTCGCGCCCGATCTATTACAAGTGTGATGCGTATACGTATCTGGACATCAAGTCGAATAATGACTATGGCTTGAAGGCGAGTCTCTTCTCCAGTCATGATGTCCTGGCTGGGAAGGTGTGAGCGGAGAAGAGAGGATCCAAGGAGGTCACGTCACAGATATGAAAATGAAACAGTTTTAATGCGCAGGGGTATCTAGATGTGTATGTACAAGGTTTGATGCAGATACAAGGAGGGGGACGGCCGCACAAAACCAGGCAAAGGGAAACCAAATTGCCTCTATGCAAAAGTTGGCCATCGGATCTTTCTTGTTGTCATGGGCTCGGCACATGCGGGACAACACACATGGCCATTAGCAGAGGCGAGTTCTCCGTCCGGATAATCCAGAGTCTTAGCAACAGAATTTGTCGGAGACGAGTCAATGGTGAGTCAAGCGTAGCTCACACAGGGCGCAACACGATTCAACCATCGCTCGGTTTCGTCATGACTTTCTCGCAAGCGGCGCGCACCTCTGCGACTCCTTGAACCTCGCCCCAGGCGTCGAGCAGGTGCTTCACTTCCATCCAGTCTTCGTCCGCTTCTTCTTGTTTGCCATCTGCCACGAGCTTCTCGAGACGCTCCGGCGCAGCGAGAACCCACCTTACAGTTTCTTTTTCCGGATCACCAGGCTTGTCCGACTCGGCTTCCTTGTCCTCTCTGATCCGGCGGCTTTGTTCTTCGCCTTCCTTGATCAATGCTCCGGCGGTTTCCGCAACAAAAGCAATCGCCGGGCCCAGCGTCTTGGTCATGGTCAAGGGGGCACCGCGTTCATCCATACTTTTTCGCATTTTCCCAATAGTCTCAACAGCACGGATCAACTTGGAGTAATTGTCGTAAACCAAAGCCTTCCGCTCTCCATCAAGGGTGCGGATGTCCCCCACCAAGGTGTTTTCAGCTTTGAGAATCGTGGACAAGGATGAGGTAGACAGGAGATGGTCGACATAACGCTGCGGGTCAAAGTCCGCATTGTCCAGTTCCATTCCTGACGCTAAAGTATCGGAATTCGAGATCTCCCCCGCATCGGTGTTTCGAGGCACACTCCGTGATCGGTTGCCCCCGCTGTGAATAGCAGAGTCGGCGCCGGGGGGCTTTAGATTGTAGTAATCTCTAAGCGCAGAGCGATTGCGGCGTGGATTCGGGGAGATTGCACGGCCGGTGGTAGGCGTTGATGAAGCGCTTAGTCCGCCAGCGAAGCTTGTGTTGATCACATCGAGAGATGGCCGGGCAGAGGTGGGTGTCGGAGAGTGAGCACGCGACGAGGCAATTGACGGCCGAGGAGATGAGATTGTAGACATTGCGCTGTATCTGAATTCAAGGCTGTATGTCCACTAGGCTGTCCAGTCTACTCATGCCCTGGCCTGTCTGGCTACGGCGGTCAGAATCGATGTTGTTTGGAAAGGCAGAGGAAGCTTGACTGCCACCCCTCGGCCTCGGCGTTAAGCGGTGGGCTTATCTGCGCTGGCTTATCGCTTATCCGAGCTTCGGACTGTCTGTCCAAACCTACCGAGACCAAGCATTTAAGTAGAGGTATCAAAAGAGAGAAAATGGCCAACGCAGAGCAGATTGCCGCGCAGATCATGAGCACAAAGTCTTTATGCATTTCATTGACATGGCTCAATTCTTTCTTGGCTTCTTCGCCGCGTAACGTGCCCGTCTCGGCACTCTCCAAGACGGCCTTGTTCCGCGTGCTCGCCTCGGATATCCGCGAATCTCTGGCGACTGATGCGACTTCCGCTTTTCCCGTGGACATATCAGACCCTGCAGTGCAAGAGAGACGCCTGATGAGCTCGACTCCTGTCCAAGTACTGGATATCGAAGATATTGGATCGAGTCTTTGGAGCCAGGTCGAAGCAATTGAACGTGTGGAGCGCGGCGAAGCGATCCGTGGACGGGAAATTATCCGCACAGTCAATGTGGAAGGTGCCGGTGAAGAGAGGGAGAATGGCAGCACGACTAGTTCCACGACTGCTGGGAATTCTAGTTACATCGGAAGCAATGGCTATGGCCCCCATCGGCTGATTTTACAGGATGTCAACGGCACAAAGGTAGCTGCGATTGAGGTTCAGCGCATTGAAGGCATCTCCTTGGAAAAGCTACCTATTGGTGCTAAACTTCTTTTGTGCAATTCCACTGTGGCACGCGGCATGATTCTGTTGGACCCAAGGTCTTGTACACTTCTGGGCGGGAAGATTGACAGTCTGGACAAACCCTGGAGGGAGGGGAGAAAGGCCAGACTGCTGCAAAGAATCGATTCAATGGGGAGCAACTCCTGAGACTACGAAAGCAATCGTGACTTGACGGTAGTCTCTTTTCATCTCAACCCTCGTCCCCGTAACTTGGCCTGTGTCAGGTATTGTCTATCGATTTACGCTTTACGAAGTGGATAAGGAAGGGATCGAAACGCACGAGAAGCCGTTTTATCTGGATTCGTTGCAAATGACTATTCTCACAACAGAATGGACAGTATCGGTCAACAATGAGTGACTACGCTCCAACATCGGACAAGCCATGCCTCAATTCTTCCCAGCCGTCCTTTTTCCATGGAGCCACCATGATAGCTCGGAAGCCATCCTCGGCAGTGCCCGCTTGCGCGTAAGCCTGGCAGAGGTCGGTGGCATCCAAACTTCCGTGAGGGGGTACGCTGCGGAGAGCACGTTGAATGGAAATCTCTGCTGGATAAGAGCTATCCGAAACCTTGGAAAGTTCCATCCACCCCTGAGGCTGACTGGGCGATAGCATGATTGCTGCAGTCGCCTCGCCGATCTGGCGAAGGTCTTCGGGTAGGTTTGCCCTGTCATTGAATCCCATGGCTGAAATAGCGGCGAGCAGCTTCACGACTTTGGCGCGGTCGTGAATATCAATGTCATCACGCGTGATGATGTTGTGAAGCTCAGCCTCGACCGCTTCAATGGCGTCCCGGTCTTCGTCGAGCAGGGCGATAGCCCCAAGAAGCGTCACGGCACCGACATGCTCAGGATGGCTTTCCACACAGTCAAAGAGTTGCTGTCGTGCTAAAGAACGCTCTTCTTCGCCGCCCTTTGCCCAGAGCACTTGGGCCAAAAGACACACGACGTCTGGGTCATTATTGGCTTCCTGGAGGGCATTTCCAAACATATCGATGGCCTGATCCATGGACTTGAGGAAATAGAATGCCAAACCTGCTGTGAGGTGAGCCGAAAGCCGAAGTTTACGACACGCGTCAGCGTCAAATGATTCGGCGTCCTCTTCACCTGACAATGTCAGCGCAGTCTCAGCTTTTTCGGCCGCTTCCGCATAACGATGATTCGCGAGATGCACACGAGCCATGTCTGCATTCGCTTGAGCAAATTTAGACAAGGAGGAAGGAGATTCGGTATTCTCAAACTCCGATTCCATGGCCAAGCAAACAACTTCCAAATTAGACTCGGCACAAGAGAATTCGCCCATTCTTTCGGCCAGCAAGGCAGAAAGGTGCATGAAGGGAAGATCGGATGGATTTTGCGAGCAGAGCTGTTGCAGAGCAAAGAAAGGTTGAATAAGCTGCGAGACCTCATTCGATGCAGAAGGGTCTCCAAGCAGATGGTCGAACAGAGTGAGGGCGTATTGACGCTTGGGTAACATAGCAGACGAATTAGAGATATCGAAGGCATGCTCAAAGAGGCCCCGCGCCTCCTTTGCATCTCCGTAAAGAAGCGCGAGAAGACCCTGACCCACCCAAGCTTGAGCGTAATCCGGGTCAGTAGACTGGGCACGCGTGAATGCCTCGTTTGCAAGCTGGGTATCGTTGTGCAGGAGATAAAGCGCACCCAAGTTTGTCCATACTTGAGCACTCCGGTCATTCAGATGCAGGCTCCTTGCAAAAGCATGCTGAGCCACCTTCGGACTCATGGCGGTGGTTACCACCGCAAGCGAATTCCAGAACTCTGAATTGCCAGCCTCAAGCTCAATGGCGCGTTTAAAGCATCGCATCGAGGCCTTCAAGAACTTCCGAGGCTTCTTGCCTTTAGCTCCGTGTTCGCGGTGCACACTCATGTATGCCCTGTACTCCGCCCATCCCAGGTTGTACCATGCTACGGCTTGCGCGTGGGCATCTTGTTTCGACACTGAGAGGGCACGTTTGTATGCTAGGATTGCCACAAAGATACCAAAATCGGGTGATTGCTCGCCGGCACTGTCAATTGT
This sequence comes from Penicillium sp. PF2412A, assembly GCA_023626555.1. Lineage (NCBI taxonomy): Eukaryota > Fungi > Ascomycota > Eurotiomycetes > Eurotiales > Aspergillaceae > Penicillium > Penicillium sp. PF2412A. Next base: position 539,141 of record JAMAHA010000004.1, read on the forward strand.
GTCAAGCCAATCCCGGCTCACACCATCAACCTCTGCCATGATATCGAATGCAGCGGGGTCCAAATCGTACGTCAACAAGGCCTTGCATTCCGGAAAAGAAAGTTTGCTCATCTTTTTCTTGATGAAGGTCATGTTTGAACAAGCATCACCCACTGATTTCCAGAGATTGAAAATGTTGCTGTCCGCAGTGACGAGTGATCCGGCTACTCGAATAGCTTTGCAGGCGAGCTCTGCCGCATCATTGAACAGACCTGAATCAAGGCTTTTCCACGAGCTCTCGGTCAATGTTTGTAAAAGTGCGATAGAAACACCGATGTCATCGGGGCGTGTAGTCAGGACATCTTCATAGCTGGCAATGGCGTCGTCATACATGCCGAGCTCACGTCTCACATTCGCCATCATGTACCGCGCGAACCAAATATGGTCTTTCTCCTCCTTCGACAGAGTCGACTCAAGCTCCCGCGCATGCTCAAACGCCTTTGTGGCTGCAATGTATCGGCCAGAATGGTGGTAGCTTTCTGCCAATCCAACCCAGGAATGGTAATCTTCCGGACTGATCCGCAACGCGGCTTGGAATGAAACGATGCTCTTCGCGTACTGCTGGCGGTTGATCTGGACAGTGCCCAGAGCCGCATAAGGCCAACTGTATCCCTTTCGCTTGGAGCCTGGGGCAGGCTTAGCATATCCTGAGTCAACAACCCTTTGCGCAACTGCCTCGACTAGATCCCATTCCTTCTGATCAGCAAAGCCTCGTGCAAGGCGCTCCGCAGCTTCAGTCTCCGAGGAAGACAACTCGAAAGCTTTGTGGAAACATCGGCGTGCTCGAGTCTTGTCTTTCTTGTAGTCCGCGTAGTAGAAACCGAGGCTTGTGTATGCCGGCGCAAAATTCATGTTGGCCTTTATCGACGCGAGGAAGCTGGCGTAAGCGCCGTTGCGATCTTTGCGTGCAGCCGTGGAAGTGTCAAGCTGCCATTGGCAATAACCAATTCGGTAGAGGAGCTCGGATTTGAAAGACTTGTTCTGTGGTTGCCGTTCGTTCAATTGATCAAGAGCACTTTGGAGACCGTACAGACTGTTCTCCAGATCGCCACTCAAGGCTTTACACCAGAAGAGTTCGCCGCGTATCTTGATATTCGTGGGATCGCGCTCCAACGCACGGTTCAAATAATCCGCTGCATTTTGGTAATCCTGGTCAACCTTCAAGATAAGACCGATCCCCAATAGACAGACAGTGGAGGTCGGCTTCTGCTGGAGAATAGTCTCGAAGATGGACTTTGCTTCCGGGTGGTGTCGAGGTGATTGGTAAGGGATGAGGGCGTTTGCGAGAATGATATTCAAGGCGTCCGTGTTATTTTGGGACTTCCATCCGGTGAGTTTGACGAAGTCGGCAATGTTTCGGAGGCCCTTGCGCGCAACGTCCACGACACTCTCATATTCCTCGAGGAACAAGTAGAGATCGGCCATGATTCGATGAGCAATTACGGACGACGGAGCCGATTCAAGTCCCTCCGCCATGAGAATCAGCCTGTCTGCAGTCCCTGCATCGGCAGCATCTGTAGCGTCGAAGGCCTCGACAGCCTCGGAACTTTCAGCATCTTTGCCCAAGTCTTTGTTGCCTGTAATCTCTTTCACTTCATTATCTTCCCGTGGAAAAGGGGACAGTTCAGTAGCAAGGAAACCCTTAAGAACCTTTGCCAAACCGCTCTCGGGGAAAAATTCAATGTACTCGCGCAGCACACCAACGTCCCATTCGGAGTACTCTTCAATATCTTTCCACTCGAGTACAATATTCCAAGCAAGCTCGAAAGGATGTTTGATGATGACCATATCTTGCGCCGCACGCAGGATTTCCTTCCTCTTGGCCGGCTTTTTTCCAGTGCCGAGGAGCTCAAGTTCCTCATAAGCCCGGCTCAAAAGCTTCTCTTCATACTGGCGACGCACGGCGTCGTCATTTGTCCAATCAATGAGGCCTCGATACAGGTCCTCAAGCTGGCTTTTACGGAATGCATCACGTTTGACCTCGATCGTAACACTTTCTTTGGTCGCACCGAGACGTGTTCTTCGTTCACCAATTTCTCGGTTGATGTATTCTTTCTCGAGCGACTCGGTAATTTCGATCATACGAAGGTAGGTCAGGGACGGGTGAGCGAGTCGGCCTTCAAGAAAAGAGTAGAGTGGAGAGTTCGGAAGTTGTAGTTCGAGGGCCTTCCGGTACTGAGCTTTATCGTTCTGCCTTCGAGCCAGTTTGATGTATTTATCGACCACATCCTGGCATCGTTCTTTCTCGTCACTAGAAAGTAGTAATATTAGATCATGCTAAAGTATAAGAGAGAGCTTATCACGATCGTACCAATCTGCGAAGATTTGACCAAGCTTCAGAACCGCATCATGGTATGCATCCAGCTTTGACCCGCCTTGCTTTTCGTACAAATTGATTAGCCCTTGCCAAGCAGTGCGGTCGCTCTGTTTGATTCTTGTCGCAGCAAGGTATGCTTGTTCTGATGCAGCAAATTCATTCAACCTGTCGTTTGCTAGTCCGAGGAAAACGTTGCTGGTAAAATGAAATGATAACAGGATTAGCTCAGCGGATCAAACGAAAAGACGCGACAAGAACTTACGCATGGTAATTTTGAGGATCATTTTGGACTAGCGCCTTAGCTTTATCAGCAGCTGCTGCATAGTCCTTGGCGTCCAAGGCGGTCCTTACGGCCTTCAATGCAGCCTTGCTCGACATGATCCCCGATTGCGATCTGTCTGAGGGGAGCGGGGAGGTTCTCGGTGTGTCGGAGAACTGGTGGTCGATCGGTTAGCGCAGATACGTCACGGGCCGGCGGGCTTATCGGTTATCGGGCTGCCATGCCAGGGTTGGGGTCAGCTGCTCTCCGCATATCCATCACGCTGCTTCTTCTCGTGGCTGATCTGAAATCGCCCTCATTTAATCTTGTCGTGGAAGGTATTACTGAGATTGCTCTCAATTCTCACTATCACCGGCTCCTCTCATGTACAGTTTGTGCCCAGGGTCGACCCATAGTCACTAGTGGCTGATAACTTATTCTATAGGGTTTCGCGGTTCCATCAAGCTAGCGAGTCCTCAGCAACCATCTGATCTGTAGAGGCTGCTCAAGAAACCTCTCGAACTATCACATTTTCACGGAGAAATCGAGACTTCAAGACCAGATTCTATCTCGCTTGTCGTTGTCCAAGATAGTGAGCTCGCCAGATTGCGTGAATACACTAAAATGGGTCTCTTGCAACTGCACGTTGATGGGAAGGTGTTTCGCGATCCCCAGAACCGAGAGATCATCTTGAGGGGCATCAATGTCGCAGGAGATGCCAAGTATCCGAAAAGCCCGGATATGCCTTCGTACGTCTCAGAAGGATTCTTTGAGGCAGATGACGTTTCCTTCGTGGGTCGCCCGTTCTCGTTGGATGAGGCACACACCCATTTCAAGCGACTACGTAGATGGGGTTACAACGCCATACGATACATCTTCACATGGGAGGCGATCGAGCACGCTGGACCGGGTATTTACGATGAAGAATGGATATCATTCACGATTGAGGTCCTCAGAGTTGCGAAGCAGTATGAATTTTATATCTTTATGGATCCCCACCAGGATGTTGTGAGTTGAACGGCAAACTGCTTTGCATACTGGAGTACAAAGCTGACGATGGCAGTGGTCGCGTTTGTCTGGGGGGTCAGGCGCACCTATGTGGACACTCTATGCGGCAGGACTGAACCCTAGAGCATTCAAAGCCACTGAGGCTGCGCTGGTTCACAATACTTATGACGACCCTGCGGAATTTCCCAAGATGATTTGGAGTACGAACTACACGCGCCTAGTGTGCCAGACTATGTTCACACTCTTCTGGGCAGGTCGTGACTTTGCGCCTAAAGCGGTCATTGATGGAATGAATATCCAAGATTTTCTCCAATCTCATTTCATTTCAGCGTGCAAGCATCTAGCGCTTCGTATCCATGAAGCTGCAGATGTCGAGCATGAGGTAGTCATTGGTTGGGAGACCATGAATGAGCCTCACCGTGGGCTTATTGGATTCCAGGATATCTCCGTGATTCCTCCCGACCAGCAGCTTCAGCTTGGAACCTCGCCTACCGCCTTTCAAGCCATGTTGACCGGTTCTGGCCGGGCGTGTGAGCAGACGACGTGGGCGTTCGGTAGCTTTGGTCCCTACAAGACAGGCAGAAAACTCGTCGATCCAGAGGGACAATCGGCCTGGCTGCCCAAGAACCATGACGATAGCAAGTATGGTTGGAGGCGCGATCCTGGCTGGAAATTAGGGGAATGTATATGGGCCCAGCATGGTGTCTGGGACCCAAGCACGGAAACTCTGCTCCAGAAAGATTATTTCTCGAAGGTGCCAAGCACTGGAAAGCCGCTGACTTATGAAATATTCACCAACTCCTACTTCATGGATCATTATCGAGCTTATCGGGATGCTATTCGAGACGTATGGCCCGCAGCTATTCTACTGTGCCAGCCACCTGTTATGGAAGTGCCCCCTGACTTGAAGGGGACCAAAGATGATGACCCCAACATGGTTCATGCTGTCCACTATTATGATGGCCTCACGCTCTTGACAAAGCATTGGAATCGGCTTTACAATGTGGATGTCATTGGTGTTCTGCGAGGCAAGTACTGGGCCCCGGCATTCGCCGTGAAGGTGGGAGAAACGGCAATTCGCAACTGCCTTCGTGATCAATTGAAATTTCTTCGGGAGGAAAGCTTGAAATACATGGGCAATCATCCCTTACTCTTCACCGAGATCGGTATTCCCTATGACATGGACAACAAGAAGGCCTATGACGACGGAGACTACAGTAGCCAAACAAGTGCAATGGATGCAAACCATTTCGCGCTCGAAGGCAGCACCGCCAATGGCTTTACGCTCTGGTTATATCAAACAGAGGTGGGTGTCTTCTTTATTCTGCAAAGATGGGTTAGAATTAAGGGATGTGGTACTGACCATTGCCTAGAACAACCACAAGTGGGGTGACTTATGGAATGGGGAAGATTTGTCGATTTACTCTCGCGACGACATGGAACTTCCAAATAAGGCCACTTATACCTCACTGAACCCTCAATCACCGGCTTACTCCGAGAGTCACAGTAGCGTCGATGAGCCAGAAGTTGATCCCCGGAACCTCAAGCGCGCTCTCACAAGCCCGTCGATCTCAAGTGTCAGCTCACAGACCCCCAAGGGATACCGGGCTGCAGAGGCATACATTCGTCCCAGTCCGATCTACGTGAGCGGTTCTTTGGAAAGTCACGTCTTTGACCTTCGTAATTGCACCTTTACGATGACCTTAACCGCAGAAGCTGCCACGACAAGTGAAGCACCAACAGAGATCTACCTGCCCGAGTTCCACTTCCCAGAGAGCAAGGTTGTTGTTGCGGTCAGTGGGGGTAGGTGGAAAGTTGATTATCAGGAAATTCAATCTATCAAAGTACCTCGATTGCAATGGTGGCATGCAGAGGGCGATCAAAGCATCAAGATTGAAGGTGTCAAGCGCAAGCCTGGGCAGGTGAATGATTCGTCGAGTGAAGATGCAACGTACTTGGAAAGATGTGAGAAGGGAGATTGTCGTGTCATGTAATGCAGCCTGAGTCTCACCTACTTACCCTTGTCAAGTTTGTTCAAATTAGCTACTCCATGCACAGCATTTAGGTAATCTACTCTTGAAATGCCTCTGCGGAAAATTTGACCTACAGCGCGGTATGGTGCCCCCGAGCTTAGCTACCAAGAAGCTCTCGACACATTTACCTTGTTGCACAGTATCCAGCTAATTCCACTATCAGTACTCACTGGCTGGTAAATAGGTGCTTGCGGTGCCTCGTTGAATGCAGAGAGCATAGACGCGTGGAAATAATTGACACGAGCTGGACGGATCGGACTCTTGAGTCAGGAAAAACCAGCTGTATCCTTTGAGCGGCCGAGTGACTGCTAAAATATCAAATGAAATGACCAAGCTTCTTTAATCAGCTTTGTCATTCGCATAAGTAAAATTGTACTCTCAGCCAGAAGTGGGTAATCTTGCGGACACCAATTTCTATGGCGAATATCGCCCGTCTTCTATGTAACCGTCCCCTGCACAGATACCACTCCTTTCCGGTACCTGCTCTCACAGTGACCGCTATATCATTGATCCTTCGCAGTCACACGAAGGAATTGATGCAGCACCAAATTATAACTCTGGAATTGTCCATTCGACACCTCACTCACCCGGGTACGTGGCTGAAGACGGCAACCTTAAGCACGCTACTGCTTTGAGTGGGTCGATGAGAACAGAATCTATGCCTGTAATCGGAGGCCATGGTACGTGTGTACAATACCTACAGAACGAGTTTTGGTGTATCACCAAGTGTAAGTGAGGGTTATCTACCAGTGCTAAGTCCTACCTCGGTCAATGTTTGGTCCACCGGGCGGGTTTGGAGTTACGTTGAATAGAAGTAACCCTAGTCGTTTGGCGGCTTGAGAAAAGCTGCTTCCATCAATATCTCCGAGGTCCGGATATACTTCGATGTTTATCGGGAGTGAGATTTCACCAGATACAGGTACCCGAGAGAAGGATCAGGGTAATGTTGTTGATTTGCATGGGCTCGATCTTGCGAGAGACAAGCCAAAGCAGGACTAGACAAGTTCATGAAAGTAATTATGATATTTGCGAGATGGTATTCGCTTCTTGCCTTGCTATTTGTGAGTCCGACTTCAATAGAACTCCTCGTCATAATAGAATAGTGAAGGCTCTGGCATGTATCCCATAGGTACCGAGTACTTACGCGGGCACCGGACAGACCTACTGTGGGCCTCCTGCGCGCTAATCTTAGGCGGTGGGCGTGTTGGCCGCAGAATTGGAGAGGGGCAGGCACAGATCGATAACGATTCAGCGAGGGTGAGATATGTTGCAAAATGTAATCACTAAGTGGTATCTGATAATTCATCGATACAATTAGAGTACCTGAAATGTGAAAGATGATGGAGATCTGGGGCAATCTGTCTCCCTCATCGTCTTCAAAGAGTAGAGAGAAGCGGTGTGTCTGGAAAGGACCATAGTCATGCCTAGCCCGCGGAGAATCCTCAGCGCGGACCAGCAAATCACCAAACTTCCGCGTCGCTTGGCTTTCGACAGTCTTCGTTCAACAAGCTAGGGTGATTGCTTGAGAATAATTGCTTTCCACCTTGATCCGCTCCGATTGATCACCTACGTACACGTTCATTCACACCCATCTAAATCGCAGGAGAATACCGCAGTTGAATGGCCGTTGGTGCTGTGTCCGCCTGCCAAATCATCTGAAGGACAGGTTCAACGGCCATATCAACCACCGCACCACGCCCTGAGCAATTGAATCGGCTGGTACACCAATCGCATCTATTCAGGGTTCCAAACAACTCCATTTGCATCGAGGACAATCGCAACTCCCACTCTGTTCGTGTCCGAACGCGCCTGAGACATTTTTGACGTCTTCCCAACCTCCGACCCTTCTGTTGCTTTGTGCTCAACACCGCCCAATAACCACTTATCCGCGTTGACAAGATGGCGGCTGAAGATCTATCAGAGGCTGGGATGGCGGATATTATCCGTGCCTTAGAAGTTATCCACAGTCCCACATCCACGAACGAGCTTCGGAAAGAAGCCTTGTCCTTCGTCGAGGCTCTGAAGGCGAATGAGGCGGCGGCTCGCAATGGATTCCTCTTGGCTTCACGCGAAGATCATGCAGCTGTTGTACGGTACTTTGGCCTAACTCTACTAGATCACGTTCTTCGTCACCTTTCCTTCACCAACCCGGAGGAATCCACGGCCCTGCGATCGATGATCCTACAACTTGCGGAGAACATTCGTCCCGAGGACCCAAGTTATTTCCGCAACAAGATTCCACAGCTCTGGTCAGAGGCAGCAAAGAAGAGCTGGGGCTTAGATTGGGTGGATATGGATGAGGCACTGGTCAAGTTCTGGGGGGTGTCGCTAGTACACAATGAACTGGTGCTCTCCGTATTGGAGACCTTATCAGAGGATGTCTTCTTTCGTGAGGATACGATCTCATCTCTGCGCGGAACTGAACTGAATCGTGCCCTTGTCGAGATCTTCACCCCTGCTGCAATCGTGGAACAGATTCATGCCGAAAAGACACTCAACTCGGTTCAGCGATGCGGACAAGAAGGTTGGCTCGTGCGAATTTGCGAGTTCTTGGATAGTTGTGTGCAAAATGTGTCTACTTCGTCTGAAGCACGCGATGCGGCCGTCAAGGCTCTGATGACCTTGAGATCGGCGCTGTCTTGGTCAATCTACAAGGCAGTCATCGCAGGTCAAGTCGTAGCCAGTATTTTTAGGGCATTGACTTGTCAAGACGAGCAAGTGTTATTGGTAAGCAAGCGCGCCGACACTCCAGCGTCTAAATATGGGGTCTAAGTGGATTTTCTAGGCTGCAGTTGAGGCGTTGCATTCGCTCTATGGTCGAAACAACATGGGAAATGAGGAGTCTCACGGCCTGGTGTGTCTCATTTTCGAGAATGACTACCTGAACACCCTCCAGAACCTTTATCAATGGTCGATCGTGGGGCCGGAAGATGTCGATGAGCCAAAGTATCTGATTTCGAAGAAAGTGTCTGAGGTTTGTCAATACCGAAACCATTGCGTGCTCTGTATGAGGATCTAGGCTGATTACTCTTTACAGATGGTTTCATATGTCGCTGGATGTCTCGAAGATGAGAGGTTCCTGCGCGACACAATGCACCGTCTTGACCTTCCCCCATTCTTCAACTTTATGTTGACTATCATGCAGCACCAAAGCTTGACTGTGTCAATTCCCTGTCTTCATCTTTGGTCGAGACTCTTGAGCATTCAGAAGATCAACACGATGGAATTCGTTGTCAATCAGACCCCAACTTTTCTCGCTATTTGCACCCAACGCTTGATACGTTGGGAGTCACTTCCTACCGACTCGGAGGATCCCACTATCCAATTTTTGGTCGAAGACATTGACACAATTCCAGAGAGACATGCATTCCTCGGAAATTATCGTCGATACTGTTCGTCAATCATCGAAAGTATCACGCAGAAACGCGCCCAAGAGGCCGTGCGCGAGATTCTTGCACGGGTCGATGAGAATCTAGACAGTCTCTACAATGGTGTAGAGCCGTTTCAAAGTAAGAACCCTCATGGCTCACTTCGAACTTCGAAACAGTATTGATGATCAGCAACAGTGCAAGATTACAGCAAGTCATCGATCCCTCTGATGCGAGCAGACGCGCAATTTGCCGTCGTGGAAGCCGTGATAAAGGGTTTCAATAAATGGATCGAGGCTCACGGGAAGGCGCCCCAAAAAGATGTAAGGATTCCTCGGGCTAGCTTGCGCAATTGTCCCTGACCCGTGGAATAGGAACAGGAAAGAAGAGAATTAGAGCATGCAGTGGAGAACTGGGCATACAGGCTCATGCAAAGGACATTTGATGTGAGTAGTGCCCATCTCACGTCTCACACTAGCTTTGCACTAATGAGAAATCTGCTCAGGATCCCATGATCAAGCAAAAGGTCATCAAATTGGTGGTCGACATTTCCTCCAAAGCACTTGATAACCACCCCGCATATGCTCTCAAAGTTCTTGAGCACATCCTCATGACGCGTCTTCCTGACCAGCCTGAATTCCCTGTCTACGCGGAGGCCGTCAAGGAATTGCATGGTCTGGCCAGCCACGAGCTGCGGCGCCTAGCGATACGCTACGCTGACTACTTCTCTACTTTCTATGATCTGCTGGAGCCCAAGATTCGAGAGATCACACAGGCCAACCACGTTGACGACAAACTCCAAATGGAGTTGACATCCATTCTTCTCATCATCATCCAGCGGGCCAGTAGCCTGGATCCAAATCTGCGCCACAGCCGATTGGCAAGCTTCTTGATGCCAATTCGAGAGGCATGGCAAGACGAGGAGTTCCGTCGCATGAGCTCGACATTCGAGGGCTTCTGCATCATGCTGGGTCTAGAGAATGTCGGATCGTATATGCAGGCAAAGCAGGCCCATAGACTAGAAGATTGGTCCTCTGTCTCCCTGGATAATGAAGGAAAGGTTGTTCAGGAAGAGATGACTCGAAAGTTCCAGATGCTACCTCTACGCGGTACGAAAACTATGCTGGCCGTGTCGACCGACAAGCTGAAAAGAACCTCCCCTGCCTACCAGGTCGCATGCGACATGTGGCAAGACCTGATTCCCCAAATCCTCCCCACTATGGTTCAGTTACTCACCCATGCTCATGCTTTTCACAATCCGGCCAACTGGGCAGTGAGTAATGAAATGCGGGCTGTGGTGGAGCGCATTTTAACGGACCGCTTTTGGCAAGCTGGTATTTCCACAGGTAGTCGGGACGAGTTCTATGCCAAGATTACTGCTTCCAGGTCAACCCTCGAAGGTTTCGCATCTTCTGTCCGTGGGAAGATTCGCGCAGTACGAGAATCATGCTACTCAATGCTTTTCAGTATGAGCAGAATGCGTGACCATTTCTACGGCTTTGCCGAATTGCCAGGCCCTTTGTCTGAAGCGCTTTTCAAAGATGCAGAGCACCTTTCATCACACCAGTTCTCTGTTCTCCTCAATATCTCGCGTTGTCTGATCGACGATTGCCCGGTCAGATACCGTGCCCAATTCTTGCCGCCAATGCTCGCCACTTTGTTCCGTAGCCTCGATCGCAAGATTACGACTGAATGGGAAACGATTGAGCAGCGGAAGAACGGTGGCATGGACGGAGATCTCACTGATGAGATGAAGTCAGAAAGTGTTCTTCGTCAATTGACGTACGCTGCTGTGATTATGGTCGCGAGCCTATTCGATCCCCAACGAGGAGGTAAGAAGCGCCCCGCTTCCAGGACTTCTGTTCAGAAGTTCGAACATGATCGAAATGAACTCGCGCAGCAAATGTCGCTTCTTTCAAAAAACTTACATTCCATCCGCTTAGACCCCGATCGAGCCGAAATAGACCCTAGTGCACCACAATCACCCCCTGAGCTGTCAGACTCTATTCGTCATTTTGTCCTATCATCGCCAGAGATCTTTGAGCCTGTCATGCTTTTCTGTACCCACGCTTTACGGATGCGCGACACACGCTGCTGCAGCATTATCACTCGGGTGGTGCGATCCATTCTGGCCGATTTCGCGCCCCCGCACAACAGTCCGACAATTGCTACCATTCGTGAGTTCATTTGCACCGACGTTCTGCAGGCCTGTATCTCCTCGGTCCATGAATCATATTTCGTGGATATGCAAAAGGACCTGGCCCAACTGATCGCCTCAATCTGGGTACTATACGGCGTCTGCAGCGAAACGCCTCGCTCCGTGTTCCTCTCTCTACCAGGCATTGCTCCAGAAAAGGTCTCACACACGGAGATCTCTCTCCAGCGATGCACATCTCCCCGCCAACAAAGAGCTTTGGTTCTCGAGCTCCTTGAGCCTCTTCGTGGTGTGAGCATTGCCGAACAAGGCAAGATTCTGGGCTCGCGGGAGGAACGGCGCAAAGCACGAACTGCAATCCAAAATCGCTACATGACCAATGAGATGGAGACTCAGCAGGAGGCTCAGCGCGTCGACATCAACGACGGTCCCGACCTTTCTGGTGTCGCCGACATGTTCGGCTGAATAAAGTGTCTGAGTTCGCCGGGTTCAATACACATCTACCAACATTCCAACAATCGGGGCGATTTCAGCACCTCCTTTAAATAGTAGGACGTGGCTCTGAGCCTCGAAATTGGTCTAGCGTCTTTCTTTTTGCCTTTTTGTCCTCGCGAGAGCTCAGCTTGATCTCACTTTATGTTCGAAATCTGGTGGTGTGGTCGTTTCATTCATCTTGAGCGTGTGTTCTCGATGTTCAGAATCTCGTCCATGATATTACTTATGAGAGTTCTCCGTTTTTGTTTGCTCACTATGCAATACCCCCGGCTGCGGCCAATATAAAAATAGAAAGTCTTCCATGTCTGTACAGACAATAGCCGATTCTATTGTACTCACCTACGAAATCTCTAAATGTGTGTTCGCACTCTAGCCATCCAACTCATGACATGAAACAAGAAAAAGATTTCAGTGCAAGACAGTAACTAAAGCTCTCGGGTACCAGTGTATCTACATAATTTTTTCTCGAGTCCCCGGCTCCTCGAGACAGACCGAACTGTGTTTCTGTGATGATTGTCTGAACCAGTTCTGCCTCCACTGTGAAATCAAGGACCAGCTCTTAACCCCCCATGCCAGCCGCGTTGTACATGAGAACTCGTGACAGCTGGACAGGAATGACATTGCGAAAGCAGTTCCTCAAATAACGGTAATCTATTGAGTAACCTGGGAGGGAGTGTAGACGAAAGTAGGTCGGACGAAGCTGTTTCGTGGAAAATGTTAGTATCAAAGAATTGACGAATGGCGTAGGCCATGTAGTTCAGAACTTAGTGATCACGTACCGGTCCGAGTTGTAAACCTTCTGCTCAGTACCCAGAAGCTCCTTCTCCCGCGCCTTGTCAGCGTAGTAGCGGCGGACCTGGTCACGGTCCTCCTCGGCCTGGAGGAGGGGAGTGAGGTAAAGACGACCCCACATCTTCTCACGGGCGAGCTCACTGCACAAAACACATATATCAATCACTGGTCAATCGGGAATTGGCAAGTCGCGTTGCTTAACGGGCAGATGGCCGCATCGGGAACGGAGGAGCCTGGAAACATCGCAGTTGCGCCGGACATACCGCTGCTCACGGACTCCGTGGAAGTACTTGTAGAAACCGTAGGCCATGATCGCATGCATGCCGACCATGTAGTAGAAAGGCTTGAAGCCACGGGCAGGCACGTTCCGCTAGATAATGAGCACCGAGGGTTAGCGGGAATCACTGTGCCGTAGCGCCCATTGGCTTGGCTGAACTCGGAGAAGGATCTTTTATGTACCTTGTACTGAACTTGCGCGTAGCCCCCCGTTGGGGGCATATCCTGAGGCATGATGGCGGTTATGGGAGGGTTGGAATCTTAGAGTCCGTATCGAGGAGTTGCCCAGCGGAGAAGTTGGTGATGCATGTCACGTGGCTCATCTCGTCGTGAGCAACCTCCGGCATGCGCGATTGGTTGCAGGCGGTAAGTGGGATTTTTTGCCCGATGATGTACAGAAAATCATCCTGCTCACGCGCGCACCAACATTCACTATGATACAAGAAAATATTCTCGACTGCGCAATGGACGAAGAAGAGAGACCGAGAAAGGTCGCAAAGCTGGAGCATAGTGAGGCATCGATTGAAACCGAGCTCGGCCCAGCAATGACTGGTGCTGTGCCCACTGTCGACGAGCCGTCGCAAGCTACAAGCAGCAATGCGCAACCCGAGCAATCCCAATTGACTCTCAGCAATGAGACCTCTGGCCTGCCAACACAATCGGAGGGAACGGGGCAAGAGAATGACCAAGATTCGGCCCCCAAACTCTCCAAAAACCAGCTCAGGAAACTCCGTAAGAGGGAGCTATGGGAGGCTGGACGCGAGCAGCGCAAGGAAAAGCGCAAAGAGCAAATGGCCCGGAAAAAGGAGCGTCGCCAGCGCATGGTTGACGAAGCGCGTGAGGCTGGTGGCGAGGAAGCTGTTCAGGCACTGCGCAAGCAGTGGGAGACCACCCGTTCCAAGTCCAAACGATCTACTCTCCTACCTCTATCAATCGTGATTGACTGTGGCTATGATGATTTGATGAACCCCCATGAGCGTATTTCTCTCGCCGGCCAGCTCACACGGTCCTATTCAGAGAACAGCCGCGCCATGTGGCGCTCGCATCTCATGTTCAGCTCATTCAATAAGCAACTAAAGGAACGCTTCGACAACGTGCTCTCGCCTTATCGCAATTGGAAAGGAATCCGGATTATCCAGGAAGACTTTGTGCATGCTGCGGAGATAGCCAAGGAGCAGATGACCTCTCCGAAAGGGGGAAAACTGGTTGGACCATTTGCCGACGAGGCTGATGCCAAACCCGAGGATGGTGAAGTGATCTATCTGAGCAGCGATAGTGACAACGTCTTGACCGAACTCAGACCTTACTGTACCTATATCATTGGAGGGCTTGTGGACAAAAACCGACACAAGGCTGTCTGTTACAAATCTGCGGTCTCCAAGGGGCTCAAAACCGCAAAGTTGCCCATTGGTGACTACATTCAAATGACCTCGCGCCAGGTACTGACCACAAACCATGTGGTTGACATTATGTTGAAGTGGCTCGAACTAGGCGACTGGGGGGAGGCTTTTATGCAAGTTCTGCCGCCCAGAAAAGGTGGAAAACTGAAGGGTCAGCAAGGCAGCGACGGAGCTGTGGACGAAGCCTCAGATGATGAGCCGGAGGCGGAGCAGACCTTGGAGGAGATCGCCAACCAGATGGAAGCTGATGCGGAGGTAGAAGACGAGAATGGCCATAACAGCGGCCCCGACCTTTGAGCGATAACCATGAATGCTGCAAGACTCTCGATTTAGATACCGCTCTTCCCATGCATTTTGCCAGCACAATGAAACACCTGTCCAATGATGCCAGCAGCAGAGTAACATCATGATAGAACACATTTGAGAAAAGCTCCATCAACAACCAAGGCTCCATGAAGTGGACAAGTTGTGGCAAAATGGCAGACCATTAATTGACCACGTCTCAACAATGGTCGAGCATTCAAGTCAACTCTTTCAATCACTATGCAATAGACACTAAGTAGTAGTGACTTAGCAGGCACTGCTGGATGTAGCAAAGAATACAAGAAAAAAGCCGACATTGCCTACTTTTTGTTATGCATCATGGGGGCATTCGTGCTGCCAGCATATCCGCAGTGTCTGTATGAAAGATTCATGTCACCCTTGGCACATATGAACCAAATCTACAATTTCATGGACTATTGTCTCAATAATGCAGGCCGGGTGGTCGCATACCCGGTACCTATAGGTCCGCCATGGTGTGAATCCATGCTGAGATGCGTATGCAGGCCACTCATGCCGGCCCACCATTGGTCCACCTCACCGCAATGCTTACTTAATCTATCTCAGCCACACGTGCCGGACGCCACGATTACAATGACGAAGTCCGTTTTCTCCAGATATGATGCAGTGATGCTTCTTTCTCACTATCGTTTCCAGATTTCCTTTCATTAACTTTGTTCTTGATCTCTGGCAGTGGCAGAGACAGTTGCTTGGCCGCTTGCTTGGATCCCCCCTTCAAACCCAGAACACTTTTTTGCTTCTAATACTCCTCTTCCTCTTTTCAAATTCACTTTCCTCCGCATCCCTGTCATTCGTGCTGCTACCCCTCGCAACCATGTTTATGCTCCGCAACGGTAAGAAAAAAAAACACCCCCCCTCCTCTCGGAACCCCGCCACGCAGCCCTATATCTCGTGCAGGACCTTCACCCAAAATGGTCACAAATGTGGATATGAGCTAACAGACCGTGATTTGTGTTTGATTAGTTGGGAAATTCCTCTTTGGGGACACCTCCAAAGAGTCCATCATCGAAATCCCCCAGGGCCAGCTCTACATCGTTCGCCCACTATCACCCAAGGGATATTCTGAGCTTATATTCAAGGACGCCGCTGCGACAATCCGACGCACAGGCCAAGAGTTCCAATATCAGCTGGTGATTCAGAGAGCCTACGAAGAAGGAGAGGAGGAACTCGCGGACGACGAAGACGAGCAGGGTGTTGCAGACATTCTGGACAAAGACGAAAAAATCTTTTTGCTTGACCAGTCTTTGCACTTCCGCTCGGAGCTTCGTGACGGAAATAAGATCCTTGCCTGGGATGACTTGAGTGGTGACCAAGGCGATTTATATGAATTTATTTGTGATCCTTCCGTCCCCGCGGAAAAGGTCGCTACCTTTGAACTAGCGGCGTTGCAGTGCCAATACGAGCGCAAGTATCGCCGTAGCGCGCAAAAGGCCACTGACGACGAGCTCAAAGAATTTGAGTATCAACAAGAGGAGCCTATTCCGTCCGCCAGTCCCGTTTCTTCTCCTACAGCCAAGTCGCCCGAACGTGTGGTCACGTCCGCCGACTCGGCAGCTGCGATGGCGCAAGATGTCAAATACGCTCAGTCCAAGGGACAGGTCAAAGCTCCCGAGACCCCCGAGAAGTCAACTACTGCACCACCAGCCGCAGCTCAGCCAGAGGCAAAGGAGGTATTAGCGAAGGAGCGAGCGGAGCTTCACATGTTCGATTTCGCCTCTGGTACATTCGTTTTGCAGGATCCCGAGGTCATCGCGACCGTCTCAGAGGTCGGAAATTGGCAGTACTGGTTGCAGATTAGCGGCATGGACAAGGATTGGCTCGGCCAGGCAGTTGTGGGTGACATTAACCCTGTTTTCAACTTTGAGTACCTCTCCTTCATCTTCAACCACTATGCGGAAGATGGCTCAGCATATTCCTGGCTACTACGCTTTAAGGACCAGTCGTCGGAAGAGAGATTCCAGGAAGGCCTGATGCAAGCATTGTGGGAGCAACTGAACGAGTTGAAATGGGAGAAAGTCAAGGAGAACGATCGGGAATACGTGATGGATGCATTCCAAGAACTGACCTTGGACGACGCGGAAGATAAGCCCGAGGAGGAAGAGGAAGAGGAAGAGGAGGAGGAGGACGAGAGTGAGCAGGATGACGGACAACGCAGTGAGCACTACGATAGTGACGAAGAGGAAGATGACGTGAACCTCCACGAGCAAGACGGCAACAAGAACTCTCAACTTGCTGTGGGCTACAAACATGACCGCTCCTTTGTCGTGCGTGGATCCAAGATCGGTGTCTTCAAGCATACTCCGAACAACAATTTGGAATTCTCTACGACAATTTCCAAGGTTGAGACCCCCGGGGGCAAATTGTTTAGCCCAAAGAAAGTCATGCTGCATGCGGAGGATCGCAACATGATTCTTCAGAACGGCGATGACCCGAACGCTCTTTATCGCATGGATTTGGAATATGGAAAGGTGGTTGATGAGTGGAAGGTCCATGACGATATTCCCGTCGAGACATTCGCTCCGGAGAACGTGAGTTCAAAATTCGACTGGATTGTCACTCCGTTTTTTGTTCGCCAGTATGTGCAAGGTTTGCTGACCATTTTTCACAGAAATTTTCCCAGATGACTGCCGCTCAGCCCTTTGTTGGTGCTTCCAAGAACGCGCTTTTCCGGATCGATCCTCGTCTCTCTGGCAATAAGCTTGTGGATTCCGACTTGAAGCAGTACGCCAGCAAGAATGATTTCTCCGCCATGGCCACAACCGAGAAGGGCTACTTAGCCGTCGCTTCTAACAAGGGTGATATCCGTATGTTCGATCGACTGGGTATCAACGCAAAGACCCATATTCCCGCTCTTGGTGAGCCGATCATCGGATTGGATGTCTCTGCGGATGGTCGCTGGGTCTTGGCTACCTGCCGGACTTATCTTCTTCTGATCGATTCTTTGCAGAAAGAGGGCAAGAATGAAGGCAAGCTCGGATTTGAGAAGTCCTTTGCCAAAGATTCCAAACCTCAGCCCCGTCGTCTTGGCCTCCAGCCTGCCCATGTTGCCCAATTCCAGCATGAGACGAAGAAGCCTCTGGCGTTCACCCCTGCCCGATTCAATACGGGTGTTGATTCCCAAGAAACCTCCATCATTACTGCCACTGGTCCTTTCATCGTGACCTGGAGTCTCAAGAAGATCGTTGCAGGCCGAAAGGACCCGTATACAATCAAGCGTTATGGAGAGGACGTCATGGCAGACAACTTCCGCTTCGGCTCCGACAAAAACGTGATTGTCGCTCTCCCCAACGAGGTGAATATGGTTGCCAAGCGTAGCTTCCAGAAACCCACCCGTGAGAGTATTGCCGGACCCATGACCCCGAATCGCGCCCGCAATGGCAGATGGAGCAGCCGTCTTGGTCGCGATGACATTGTCAACTCGCCCTATTAGACTGAGCCGCGGCGCTCGCCCCCTCACACGCTCTTTCTTTCCTGCCCATGTCCTTTCAACTTAAATCCTAGTTCACTGGCTTTTTGTACCATGATTCATACCCCTTATGGCTTAACGACAATTCAATTTACTTCAGTGTTGAGATTCCTTCCCCGGTGCCTCGTTCTAGCAGAGGCGCGATGGCGAAAAGTCGTACGGCTCGGCTTGTCGCTCTGATTTAACCAGTGTCCCTCCCCCCTCCAAGATTTCCCAACTGGGTTGCATGCTCTACCATACCTAGAGATCCCCGACTCCTGGATAGGTGCCGATTCCACGCCCAGGGGACCAGACCGCGTAAAGAAAAGTCCAGCCTGCTCGGATTCTCACGCTGTCTGCATTGCCCTATATGAAAAGAAGTAGTCATTGCTTTCTTTTGGAAGCAGTGACGGATTATCCCTCCGAATGACTGTAAGGATTTTCCACTTATGGTCTCAACTCCATAATGGCTTGTAGTTGCCCTGAAGGAGTATACTCAAGTTCATGTCCTGAGAGGTGGTCTACCTGTGAGGCTTCGTGTCTTTTACATGTCTTCTCCTCCCCTCTCCCACTCTTCTTTTTCTGGCGATGCATGTACCGCAAGTGCGGCCAGCTTCCTGCTCCGCAGCGCTTGGCGGTGAGAATGGCGAGCTGAGCCAGTCTTACCCGAAAGGGAAACCGACCTTGTGCTGTACGAAGATGATTCTGCTTTAGTGCAAGAACTACAGCTCCCGTCTCTCGCCTTAAAAGCTTAGCGTCTGACTCATGGAGTACCGTGCCTGTCTATGGTTGCCTGGCCAAAAATGAGTACAAACCCAATACGTCGGGTCTCGTCACCCAAGACTCTTGAACATGTATTGTCTCCCATCTCCTTGAAATCGAGAATCATGGATATAGAAGAGATGGAACACGACCTGCTCGTTATAGTCGATTCGACATACTCAATGCAAAATTTCTCCCATGCTCTCCAAATTTCGCTACCTCAGATCCTGAGAATATCCTCGCTCACCGGATGCTTTTCACGCATTGGTCTTTTGGCCTATCGGGACTATCAAGACTTTGGGCTCCTTGAATGGTCTGGCTGGCTGTCTCAGCAGGGCGCATCGGCGAACACATCTGAAGATGGCCCGAATCTGATAGGAATGGCCGCCGATCTTAAGGCTTCAGGGGGCGGTGACGTTCCCGAGGCCATTAAGACAGCACTGGCAAAGGCATACGAGCTCATGAGACCGGAGGCAAAAACGCTGATACTTGTCTATACCGACGCACCGCCTCATGCCAACTTTGAGTACTCGTGGAAGAGGAGCTCGAACAACGAGAAAGAACTTGCAGCACTAAGTCAGGCCGATTCCGAGGTGTATGGAGGCTATGGGCCGCTGTTCGTTGACTGGGTTTCTGCAGCAAAGACGCTGGCTTATGGCGAGAAGCGCGCTCAAGTGTTTGCTGTGCTGTCTACCGGCAGTGAACCGAGTGTATTGGCTTATTACGACTACCTGGCGACTATGACCGACGGCGTCTGCATTCACCTGGATTACACGTGCCCACATACTATATCTTCTGTGACGATCCACTCGCTTCTGTCATGGATGGGTATCGAAGCTGTCAACAACTCTACCGAGTCTAAAGAGGAAAGCCTGTACGCCAAATTTTCCCGGTACATCTCCCTTGCAGGCATAGAAGATGTGGAGAATGAGATTTCAAGCCATGCCTCGCGGTTCTTTCATTCCAAAGATGATCCGTCGCAGGATACAGTGAGCAATCTTGGTTCTCAGGTTATGACAGTATCATCAATGAAGAAGTTGATGCCAAAGAAGCCTCGGCCCCTCCAGAGTTTCTCTATACGATGGTTTGAAGACCCCAGTTACAGAGACCTTGCCTCGAAACATTTACTGGAGATTTTTGAGACCGATGTCTGTGCCATGGCCGTGAATCCTGTCTTTGGATCTCTGTGGAGGACGGTGTGCTCTGATAAGAATTACGCTGGACGAGACAGTCTAGCCAACGCCTTCAGTCGAAGTATCGAAGCTCTGGGAGATGGGGATAAACAGGTCAAAATGAAGAAGTGGCTGGACGAATCGTACGATTATACAGCAGAGATCGTCTCCACTATACAAGATGTCGCTGCTGAGGAACAGTTCCCATGCGTCTTCTTGGATCCGACTCTCAATTTCACCCAATCCTCTACGGATGGCCACGTAGCGATGGACTCCAACTGTCTCGACGAGTCAATAGACAATATTACCCGAGGAGACTTATTGGAGATTGGTCGCTCCTGCAATGGCAACATCTTGCGACGCATCAGTCGCATCCTGACGCGACTGACGTTCGTCAACTCGCCAGAAGATATGCCCCAACACATTTCTAACATTGGTATGGGGCGAGTGCCACGGATTCCAACGGCACTAGCCCTGGACCACCACAAGCGTCAATTCTGGCGCATCCTCTTCCACTTAATAATTCCAGGCACTCGACTGTCCGCTCGAGCTGGCGCTTTGATCGCGGCTCTCAGCCTCAAAGTCGGTCTGAGACCCTTGATGGAAGTGGCAGCAGAACAATTGATCTGCTTCAGGGATAAATGGAACGATCCTTCAATTCCAGAGAATTGGACAATGGGCTGTCTCAGTCTGCTAATGGACGCAGACGACAACTATCGGTTTCATCAACAGCGTGTTTCTGGCACCAACGATGTCTCCAGGCTCAGAACCCTCCTTGAACCATCTGATCGACTTCGTTTCGCCAAACTCGTTCAGTTCAAAATATTGCAGTATAATCTGAACGCCCCCTTGTCCGCTCGTCTCCCCTGGACCCCTGAGAAGTCACCAGGCCCTATCGGACCCCTTGTCACATGCAACGAATGTCATTACCCACGGTCGGTGACCATCATGGGTGAGGGGAACAAGTGTGGTGTATGTCTTGTATCCGACTACAGCAGTTCACAGGAAAGAGACATCGCTATCCATGCACGGGTATCCCAGGATCTCACGATGACATCCGAGGCAACTTGGGTTGAATGTATGAATAAATCCTGCCGGGGCCAGTACGTTGTATACAACGTGGCGGATCTGAACGTACGACCGAAGTGTCACTATTGTCGTAATGGCACCCAGGCGCCGCTCATAGAATGCGAAAAGTGCCACAATCGAATGATCTGGCCCCACGAATACCGAGAAGGGTCGCAACTGCATGGCACGTTTTTATGTCCCCCATGCACCGCCGGGATGAATGTGGCCGCAGACGTTGAACTCACAGCAAACCTTCTGTCAAACGAGAATCCGTTCAAAACATGGCTCTTCCGCGATTCAGACATAAATGCCAAAGGATACTTTTATGATAAATCTCTTTTCGCCATGGTTTCCGCCATTGGCCTTGAAGAACTTTATGCTCGTATCGAGCTTTTCCCAGCTCGGAAACTCCCCCTTGTTCATAAAGGAAAGCCGGTTCTCAACACGGAGGAAATTATCGCACTGCTCAAGGCCAAAGTCGACAAACGAAAAATTGCAAAGACAGAGTGTTCGCTCTGCTTCGCAAGCTTCCGCCCAAACGCACTGAATTCTGCCTGCGGCCGACGAGGATGCCTTCAGCGAATCTGCACCGACTGCCTAGCAGGATGGTATGGCCTCAACGCTCCAGGAACCATCATCAATACTGCAGCTCTTGTCTGTCCCTTCTGTCGTCGCTTCCCTACTCCGCAGACTCTAGCCAAATACGGTAAGGGCATCCACGCAGTACGAGATCTCGAAAATGCGATTCGTGATAAGGGGACTTTGATCTACGCCTGGTGTCCTCGCTGCTGTTCAGCCAAGGAATACATGGAACGAATCTGTGCCGGGGGAGCTCCGCCAATCCTTCAAAACTGGGCCTGTCCGGACTGCACCACAAGGCGTGGGGAAAATCTCCAGAAAATGCAAAATCCTAAGCCATGCCCGGGCTGTGGCACGATGTCTGAGAAGATTTCAGGATGTGGCCACATCCACTGCCCTATTCCTGACTGTGGAGTGCACTGGTGTTACTTCTGTGGCAAGATGTCGGATGAAAAGACAATATATAGGCACATGAGTGAGCAACACGGTGGCTTCTTTGATAATGGGATGATGGCCGAGGACGACTACAGTGATGATGACGAAATTGTGTACGACTTGTATGATTGAATGGTGTTTCTGTGACTGACTGAGGTTCTCACTGGCTGATGTGCTCCTGATGAGGGCACAATACTATATTAAGGCTTCTGATAATCTTGGCAATAATGAGAATGTTGGATATGAAAACGAGACAAACATAATACCAAAGAACAGTCCGGTTGTCGAAGAGATTTAATCCCTGGGGGGGGGGTGGGAGTTGGAAGCACCTACGAAGCCACGATAGAACCCGATAGAGAAGGATTGAGCTGTCTCTCATCATAGCTATACCTATTCTCGAATCTAGAGGCGCGAAATAGTGAACGTGGTGCTGAACGAGTAGCCGACGGCTCAGTGTCGCAGTCGTGGTGGTATATCATTTGTATCTGGAGCATTCTGGCACGCGGATCTCTCTTTAACTAAAGACACATGGGCAATAATCAGTGCTCGTCTGCTTGGATTATTCGAGGGATGAGGTGAGCCTAAGGACCCGGGTTTGAAGATCAATCAATGCAGGGAACGACAATGAAGCCTCAAGATCATACGCTCATTTGAAGCAAGCTTCTTGGTAGCATTTGACTGTATGTTACACGTACATTTTGATGATAGCAATGACTCTATGGATATCTATAGATTAGTGATATTAATACAGCGCATTTACTGCAATCAAAAAGCGCTTTGCAGAAGAAAAAAAAACGGCCATGCCACCCCGGCTAGCAATCCCCGCGGCCACGGGCCCATTCCCAATCTTGAGCTTCCATCGAAGACCCCTCTGGGGGCTCTGCCTTCTTCAGTGACAAAGATCCAGCTCTGATTGCCCGAGATTTCTTTTTCATCGGGCTTCCCTTTTGACTGGTCGGACTGCGACGTACGTGCGGCCGAGTCAGCTTTGACCAGAACGGAGGGTCGTTCTGTTTAGGGCGAGCAACGATTTCGGCTAGACCCTACAGCCACGAAGAAACCCATCTTCTTGGGAGTTCCTATACATCTCACTTACTCTCGGTTCTGACTGGTGAAACCTTTCACTCAAAAGGCACTTGAGGTGTCTCAGGGTCACTATGGACGTTATCATCCTTGTCCACTGCTGCTCCCTGCATTGCCATGATTCGCGACAGATACCACCGAAGCTCAAGCAGTTCAAAGGACGGTAGGGGCATCGCCTTGAAATCCACCGTGCTCAGTTCGAAAATGAACCTAGAACAGATATTCTCTTCGTTTCTCCAGTAGAAGAGTCCTATCTCCTTGATCCCATCGCCCTCCTTTAGGTTATACACCCACCCCTGCCACTGTTCGGGACAGGGATTAGATTGGAGAGGGACATGATCTTTCCGGCAAACACCGACCATAAGCAACAGGAAAAAGTGAAAGGAAATTCTTATGCTGTTCTTATCTTCATAAGCAGATATGGGGCGAAAAGCACAGAGACCGGCGTCCCAATAGCCTCGAGCCTGAAGACTCAGCGTCATCAGGTTGGCGACAAACTCGGTAATCAGAGGGCCTTCCTTACTCTGAAGAAGCTCTTACTTCCATAAAGGGGTTTCTTCTTCACCCTAAAACGCTCGAGGCCAGAGCCAAATCGGATCGTTCCGATCTGTCACCCGTTCAGTTTGAAGGGGATGATGTGCGACACATGAAGCGTGGGTTGAACCAGCTTTGTGAGGACACATTACTCCCCATCACGAATCAATGCCTAGAGTGAGTTGAGAAAGTCAGCAATGGAACGTTAAATGAGACTCTCCACATAGATGAGGTCAATTTGAAAGTACGAGCTTCTTGACATCGCCACCACGTCTTGGGCTTTGCGTACGAGCAGACAAGTTGGACGAAACCGATAACCGGGATAGGACTACCACAGAGCTTCGAGGGGCCTCAACTTCAGGCGTCTTTGGCTCTTCGATCACCTTGATCGAACCGGCCGCATCTTCTAGATTAATACGCCGGAGCTTAGCGTTCTCTGAACGAATGTTGTTTCTTGGCTCGTTATTTGGAACGGTCTTGTTGCCAGCCCCTAGTATAACAGGACCATGACGAGCTCGGACAAACCACAAAAAGCCTCAAGCCATTCACTCACAAATTCTAGCATGATCGCTTGCCCAGGGCTGCAGGAGACATCTTAAGGTCCATCTGAAATCGTTCCCCTCGGGCTTGACTGCCCTTCGAAAGATGTCAATATCGCAAAACCGCAACGCAAACAGACTGGCTCGAGCAACAGAGGATAGGGCGTCATCAAGTTCTATCAGGCGGTCAATCGGGGCTTGTCGTTCTGGGTGCTTGAACTCCCAAAAGATGTGGAAGGAGTCCATTTTGAAGAAGAAAAAAAAAGGAAGAAAGAAAGAAATGCTTAGAAGTTGGACGGGAGAGTTTCGTCTGATGAGTTTTTGCTATGTGAACAGGGTGAGAAAGGGTTATTGTAGGAAAAGAATTCTCACGCGGAAAGGAAGGATAAGTGTAGACACCAGACGTTGTCCAAAGGGCAGAAATCGTGACCCGATGAAGAACCCAGACGTCGGCGCCAGAAACGGGAGACACTACAAGTCTGTTGACGGTATCTGACGACAGAACTTCCACAGCGAGATACCCTGGTAATTTGCGGGTTTATTCTGCTTATACTGATGGGGCTCAATCTATGGAGTGAAGGTGGACTGCGAGCAGAATTACATAGAAGGGAAAGATTGTTTCCTGGATGAGAGAAGTACTGGGCTAGTTGCACCGGATAAAGTTGTAACTATGATCTGCTGACCTTCATATATTTCTTTCAGATGCTCATGACCGGCTGACCACTATCATGTACCCAGGCTCGGTACCTCTCCGCGCAGTTGTAGTCCATCAGCAAAGCCGATTTGGTTCCTACCACGTAACCGGTCTCGTCTCGCAGGATCATACTCTCAATACCAATCATGCCTCCTTCACCTTCTCCAGTTGCCCCATCGATCCCCAGCGATTTGCTGGAGCAGCGCGTTTGAACCAGCCACATACTCAAGAGCAGTGCTGCCCATCCCTGGTGTCCACTGGGCGCGGCCAAGAACCCCATGAGCAGCAGCGGTTCGTACAAAGGAGTCAACTGTTACCTTCCTCGCCTTCCACGTTCAGTTCAAACCTCCTTCCCAAAAACAAAAAACGTCGCAACAACATTAATATGACTGAATTCTATATTTATAATATGAACTCCTTCGAACTCTTCATTGTGTTTTACAATCAATCATCTTTCATCCTTGAGAACGTCATCAAACAGTGCCAACAATATACAGATCATCATGATGAAACGTTCTATGCAATTTGAGTCCCCAGAGCGTCCAGCTAAGCGGCCATCGCTCGAAACGTGGTCGGTGCCCGCTCGGATGGCACAGAGCGTGAGTCACCACAATTTAAAGACCTTGAAGCTTCCTTGCCTGTATCTGTTACACCTGAATCACTAACTAAACAACGTATCTATCACAAAGGCTCCTACTTCGCCAACTCCGAAGTTGATCTTGCTCGCCGGTCAAACCAAGCCCGCGAGCCATCGAGACACGGTCCGTGCCTCGAAAAAAGCCATGGGCATCCAAGCAGCTTCCATAAAGTTGCACGCCGAAGAAGATGTCGTTGCCAACCAGCGCGGCATTGACTTCTTCCGGGAGTCGCAAGAGACGAGGAAAGCCCTGGAGAAGGCCATGAAGCGCCTGGATGAGACCACCAAGCGCCTGGATGAGACCAACAAGCGCATGGATGCGGACATCACACGTCTCCAGAGACGCTCTCTTCAGGAAAGACGAAGAATAATTTCGACCTTCGTCCGGGACTCCAAGCTCCCACGGAATCCGGCTGCAAGGAGAATGTTACTCAACGCCCCCGAGAACGAGGAGATGAAGGACAATATTGAGAGAGAGAGAGGTGAGAGAGAGGTGAGAGAGAGGTGAGAGAGAGGTGAGAGAGAGGTGAGAGAGAGGTGAGAGAGAGGTGAGAGAGAGGTGA
>JAMAHA010000004.1:565232-660412 GCA_023626555.1 Penicillium sp. PF2412A
TGAGAGGTAGAAAAGTGAGAGAGGCGATAATACAAGGACGCTAAAATAGTTATCACGTCTTTCGAGCTGAGGCATTAGAGGAAAACACTATCTAAGCACTATACAGTATGAAACCATAGGAGATTGCGTACTTGTAAAGTAAAAAGATCATGTTAAGGGCTTATACTCGGGCCTTAAGGTAATTCGGAATCCAATATAGACAAAACGCGCGTGGATCACGCGACGGAGCTTCTTAACGTGATCGCATGGAACAAACTGTCCAATACTGGATGTGACCTCGCCCCGAATTTGGTATATATTTATGCATAAGTGGTAGAACTTTTGGAAAGAGGCAGGAAAGGAAATTGTAGCTTTTTCTGACGCAAATAGTGAATTAGCTATTTTGAACAAAACACTTGAATGGTGGGAACCAGCTTATTCTTAGCTATAATTGTAAGGTTTTTTCACGGGAGAGAATTTAGCCAGGGAGTATCGGCTTCATTTTTAAATAGATGACTGCTCATATGTGCTCGTAGATAGTGTCACGTTCCATTGGGGTTCCAAGGTTGTGGACTACTTTGCGAGGCAGAACAACTCCATTCTACTGACTCGGCGGAGGTGTCGGCTTCCTTTTCGACGATGATGGAACGCAGCCGTCTGGACGCCGGTCGTGTCTTCTTTATACAAGAGACGGATTGGCACAAGGACCAAAGAATTTTCCGATGACGAGTAGGACTTTTTGACAACGTCGAATAATGAACTGAATATATAGGATCGCAAATGCATCTGAAATTAAAATACAAAAGCGAGGGGGGGACATGGTGAAGAGGAACTCAGCCATATCGGAAAAGCATGGGTTGTCGAATCAAGTTCTGTTGTAATCGAACGACCGAATGTTTACCGTTAAGTACACACAACCGTTGCAATGGCCTACAACATCTCGGAGAAGGGCACGTAACCGACGATTGACAGCTACATCAACGTTTCTCAATCCGGGACCAACGAACGAATTTGTGTTTCGGGACTGTGCAAGGGCTGGCCGGTCTATTGGGATGCTTCTGAATGAAACCACTACCGTCGCCGATTTTCCAAGGAGTTCCTTTGTCTTGACCAGTACGTCTACATCCATCGTATTGGCCAGAAGATCGAGTCCTTTTCCTTCTTCTGGCAATCTCCAAGGGAAACGATATGTGCCCGTGACTTATCTTATTTTTATTTTTGTGCAACATTGGGAGTAAGATGAGATAGACGTAAAAGAGACTACAGTCCCCAAACTCCATTGTGATGCAGTACACATCGCACGACACTGACCTGCTGGGTCAAGAGTGTAAATGGGCATGGGGCATTTTGCGGGTATTGCTCTCCGGATGTGGTCCCCCAGTCAATTCACGCTAAAAAAATCAGGATCAGATTCTCGGTAGGCAGCTTAGTTCCCATGCGAAAGTCTCATGGATGAGGCTTAGATGTCTGAGAAGGGTTAGATCATGCCGTGTTCGCCTAGAATCCAGAACACAGTATCTCGCTAGACTTGGAGGAGGTGGCGCAAGCGTGGAGTAAGCGTGGAAGGTATCTCGCAGCCTGTGTGACAAAGCCGAGGAGTTCTGGGCTGAGAACGGGTAAGCACTAAACACTAAGCACTAGGTATGATGAAACTTGGAAGCCTACGCCACAGACTGGGATTTGATAGATTTTGAACTTCTACCTCTATACTTAGGTGAACAATAGCTCGGCTGAACGCTCATCTTGCGCTGTTGTATCTCGCTCTGGCTTGATTGATGGCTCCTCATTCCCGTCGACTTGTTGCAGCCGTCGCTGGTGGGTGCTGTTGGACGTCTTACTCCCACCGTCCATCTTGCAAAGAATGGACACAATGTAGGAAAACCCCCAACTCTGCTGAAAATACTTTAAAAATCAATCATAGACACGTAGCTCTTCTACAAGCATTAAAGCTCGCTAATGATCATTTTCGTCAATTGCTCTCCATTGTGTGAGGTGCTTCAAGGTAGATGACTTGAGTCCGACCATGACCCGAGGCTGCAGGGCCCACCTGCCATTGCAACTTACCCGCGCGTGGTGGAGATCGCGCCATGCCGAATTTGGAAGCAATCAAGCGTCGCAATATCTATTTGTGGTATCAGATCTATAGAGACCTTCTCAATCGAATTCAGCCAGAGTGGTTGCCTGGCAGGACCAATGTACGCGCAGTGGCATAGCTCATGTTTTCCTCGGTTACATCAAGAGATTATATATGGCCTATAAAAGACAGCCTGGCTCCCCCAGTCTTTCGCTTGCCCAGCACACAATATCATCATCTCACTTACCAAGGCATTATTGAGCTTGTTTGTCGAAAAATAGTACTCAATCACCATGGCATCAAACAAGACCCAGGTGTACGTTCCCTGCACCCTTCAAACTTGCCCTTTATCAATGGCAGTCATTCCCTATCAGCCAAACGTGGCCGCCAATGTTGTCTTTTTGGTCATCTTTGCATTGGCGCTGGCGGCTCAAATATGGATGAGTACGAGATACCGAACATGGACTCATTTGGTCGGAATGGTTGGAGGTCTGGTTCTTGAGATAGTAGGCTATGTTGGTCGCATTCTGCTTCACTATGACCCATTCAACTTCAACAACTTTGTGATGTAAGTGGTCCAAACTGACTGCGTTGCGAATTCTCAATTTGACCAATGATTGTCTAACTCTTGGCTCGGTGGTCCAGATATCTAGTCTGCTTAACTGTGGCCCCAGCGTTCATCAGCGCTGTGATCTACATTTGCTTCTACCGCGTCACTATGATATACGGGCATTCTCTCTTCGGGCTCAAGCCCCGTATCCTTGCAATTATTTTCATCTGCTGCGATGTCATCTGCCTGGTTCTGCAAGCTGCCGGAGGTGCCATCGCATCATTATCAAATGGCACAAGCAAGGAGGCTCGAGCCCAAGGAGACATGGGCATCAATATCATGATTGCTGGTCTCGCGTTCCAAGTTGTCTCGCTCTTTGTCTTTCTCAGCTGCGCAGCCTATTATCTCTGGACTGTGCATCGCAAAAATCCTGGACTTGGGGCGTCTACGGTCAATCGCGGACTTTGGCGTGCATTCCTAGCAAGTAAGTGTGGCTTCCAAGCATATGCTTGAGTGTGCAGCGCTCATTTCTTTTTTTTTTCCTTTGATAGGTCTCGCGGTTGCTGCAATCGCCATATTCGTTCGTTCAGTATATCGGGTTGCAGAGCTCCGAGAAGGGTTCCAGGGGAAACTGGCTGGTGATGAGGTGCTTTTTATGATCCTCGAGGGGGCAATGATCGTGATCACGACTATTGCTTTGACAGTCTTCCATCCGGGCTTTTGTCTTGGTGTTCCATGGAAATTGAAGGCTGTCGAGACATCGATTCCGCTAATGAGCCAGGAATCGAATGATCGATTCAAATGATTTCAAAAGCAACACGACTACATGTATGCTTGGTACACATCCTGTAATCTTTTCCATGAAGTCATCATTTTTCCTCACTGTCTCAATGTCCTTGCATGATTTGAACCAATTTTTCGAGTCTACGTGCCAGCCTCTTTTCAAGCTTATTAATGCAGTATTTCCTTTACCAAACACCCGATCCAGGTTCTCATGTGACATGTTAACCGACGTAGATCCTCCTTGGCATTTCTATCGAAGTTGCTGTTGTATGAGAGCTACACTTTGAGCCAACCACCCAACCTCACCACAAAACTTACTATCTGCAAACCCATTTGAACTCGTTCCGTTAAAGTCTTTATGAGCAATTCTTCACTGACAATGTCCGATCAATGAGTCTCCAAATTGTTGGGACCCACCAAGCCACGTGGGAAGCAGCTTTGAACCTCGAAGAACGCGTTGAGCGTGGCAAAAGGTGCGCACTGGGTGCTGGAAAGTGCAAGGCTATTTAGACGCGCCCGATATATTAGGATCCTCGTGAGAAGCTGTAATAATCGTGCAAGACAGGACTGATGACCTGTTAAGCATATACCCTATGTGGTAAGTGAGAATAGATAATGAAAGGAGATGGGAATGGTAAGATTGATGGGGAGTGAGACGTGCTATCTATCCTCATGGATCACCTGACTAACAGCTTGGTCAGTCTTGTCATCTACTGAGTAAGAGCGGATATTGGATTTACATGGTGGAGAAGTGATCCACAGGACAGGGATACCTCTTCCGAGAGACCATGCATCCATCTTCTGCCGAGGCTGGCTCCTTCAGTTATTCTATTACAGTCCACGAGGGCACCTTGACGGGTCAGGGTCTTTGGAATTGTTCAATGAGGACACTCATTGATAACAAATGAGCAAGAAGGCCCGACATGAAAGGCGAAACACTGCCTACTTAGAACTAGGGCCTGCGAAATCAGGCAAGGCGAAACATATGGCAGCGGTGAAATTGCACTCTCGAGGCTCACGGCTTCCTGACTGAGAAGACCCTGGGTCGATTCCCAGAGTTGTGCTGTTTGTGTGTGAAAAGCGAGATGAAACCTTGATACGAAACTACGAACGGGACAGATGGTTCGCTTCTTGGAGAGCCGAACTCGAATTGAATCGAGAGTTACACGAAATGTTCTTGTCCTCCAGTATCAAGCAAGTCTCGGTCGCCATGAATCAGATCATCTGTGTTGACGACTCGAGTCACGCCGACAATGAGCGCGTTGACAGCTATCTCAGCTTGAACACCCGGCTATATCCAAGAGTTCTACCTGATCAGTCCGATGACAATGCGATGTTGTGGTATACTAAAGGGCGGAAAGTGTCTTTGGTGATCACAATTCCGCCTCTCGTCTTCAAAATGTGGGCAGATCTCACACTGTCTCGCGTCGCTGACCGCAGCAGGATCTTAACGTGGATCGCTTTAGTCAATATTTGGCAAGGAAATGAGCCCGCATTGTCACAAAAGGTAACTCCAGTGTTTCGTTCTTTTAGGACTGTGCGCCGCCTATTCAATAGAGGCCGATTAGATCATGATCAATGGGCTGGCCAGATGAATGTCAAGCTCCACCCGCAGTTTGACTTCCAGAGTTGAACCGACTCAGTACGGCCAAGGTTCTGGCATCGCGCAATCACTAAGCAAAGGCTCGATCAAAAGGCTCGATCAAAATCCTGCAAGTGAAATTCAATCGAAAGACCAAATCCTCATAGGACAAGCGTACCTCTGAGTGGTCTGAAGAAACTCACGCAGCTCAATGTTTCAGAGTCGCCGAGCATGAAGTTAGCAAACCTCGGGGTGGCAACGTCAATGGTCACTGGCCACTCCAAGCTCGGGGATGTGCTATAAGTTATCTGTCAAGTACCAGAAGCAGAAAGCTGTCAATCCAATCAGCCCGAGGTGAGCCCAGTACGCACAATTAGTCCTCTCGGCGCAACAGTGCCTGTGGGAGGCGAATCTGTCCAGCGCACGGGGATCAGCACTCGCACTGACAAATTGGTCGACTCAAGAAAGCTGCCAAGAGTCAATTGACTGCGCAGCGCCCGTTGCAAAATATCTAATGTGAGTGAGGGGGGCCCAATCCCATTGGATCGTAACGATCTGGCCCCCAAACTTCTGTCTGTCACCACTTGTCCCACATTTAGTATTGGTGCAATAGTCATGCAGGCCACAAGATGATCAGCTAGGTACAAAAGGCCCTGAAGAGCTCTCGGGACGGAAGGTGCCTACTTGTTTGGATTTGATCAAATACTCACCTATCAGGGTCGTTCAGATGTTTGTTCCTGCGAGCGTGCTCTAAAGACCTCAAAACTGCACCGGGAGCCTGGGACTTGGAGACTAGAATCTTCAGCACACTCTCCACAGCAGACAGAAATTCGACTACTCGCGATCTCATGGAGCAGTCACGGGTCTCCTACGCAATTATCCTAGCCGCTGTCCTGGCAGAATGGATCGTATTTGCGGGCCTCATTATCGCCATCTTCAGAAGGAAAAGGCAAGGGAAAGATCTTATCCTTGGTAGATCTCTTCAGGTCTCTTGCGTCGCCTACTTCATGTAAGTATATTGCTGAACCGATTGGGAATCACGTCTGGACCGACTACAATCTTCGAAAAGACGCTAGCTTTACGAACTCGGAGTGTCCGGTCGTGTTACTTCCCTAAAACTGCCTCATGCTCATATTATTGATACTGCTAGTACGGACACCCTCGGCCTGGTTGTCAGCTCTCTTCAACTTGCGCAACCCCAAGCCGCTGGAGTCAATTTGATCATCATTTTCATTCAGCAATTTGCGTACCTGTTCGCGACATGCACGACATTCCATCTCCTTTATAGACTGGCTCACATCTTTCAACGGCGTCACACAGGCCGATCACCACCCTCATTGACTCTCTGCCATGCAATCTGCCTCGTCGTGATAGCACTGACATGTGTGCTGGAGTGGTCACTATATGTTGCGTATGCATGTGGAGAGGTTTCTAACGAGGCCCCTCAGGCCGTGTTAGAGGCCTTTCACTGGAGTCAATGTGCCCGTTACTTGGTGCACTGGCTTGCTTCATCAGAGATATTGGCTTGGGCTGGAATTGTCACAGTTCGATCCTACACGAGGGACCGACAAATCAAGGTAAGTGCCGCAAAGCTTGCCAACCCATTGACTGGTATCCCATTTCAGCGGGCCTAACATGTATCGTTTCTACCGCAGCGCCCTGCACTCTTATTCTTGGTGTCGTGTATTCTATTCTTCGCAGTCAACTTTTTCTGGGCGGTGATCGCAATTGACAGGGGAATCGTCCGCTGGCTCAATCACCGCGTGCCGTCTAATCGGACCCAAGTCCTTTGGTTCGACACCATTTTCGAGCTTTTGTGCATTGCCATTGGGTACATCTGCTTTTTGGTGTGCTCTTCACGTCTCGCGCGGGATAAAATCATAGAATTCCAATACATCGAATTCTAGAGGATAATTATACTCAATTGAAGCAAATCAATAGAGACTCAGATGGAAACCAACAGAAAAGACCAAGAGACCTTTATGATCCCATGCATTGCACGCAATTTCCTCCAGCGTTGAAATGAGGATCATCATATCTGCCTCAGGTGGGTAAGCTTGGCGGACGGCAAACCATCGTTGATCTCCTCGAAGTTCATTATCAAAGAAGACGTACTCGGCACTGTAGTAATACGTTGGCTGGTAACTCCAGGTAGTAGCGTTCGGGTGACTGTGATTGACTGACGAGTGAACGGCCGGCCTTGTCGTCGACCATTGCGCATATCTATACGTAGGGAGCTGTCTCCAACCCGGCTGCAGGGACGATCGTCGTTTTAGATCATCTCAGTCGAAGCTGCACCTCATCCATTCTCATTATCAGGTCACTTGTTTTTCCATAGACCAGTGTCAAAGGAAAGGCGAGAAGAGTGACAGCCGGGAAAAGTTCAATCGAGTTGGCGACGATGATTCTGCACCCCGCAGAGAACCTAGTCTAGCGCCGAGTCTATCCCCTGTTCAGGGCTTCGTGCCACGACTTGATGGCTTTTAGCTAAACCATATAGCTTGCAGCTTAAACCGTGACAGATTCCTAGACCGCCTATCGAAGCAGAACCCCTAGATCACTAGCACTATCACAAGCTAAGACTGAACCACCCCTGAGTTCCTTTAAACGGTCAAGAGTTTCGTCAATGACCTCGCCTATCCCACTAGCGTAGAAGAATTTCGCAAGTCGATAGTGACAGTCTAATAAGACCGGGTGTGGAAGACGGGACTCTCACCTAGGCTAGGATGCATCTACGAAAGTGACCTGGTAGGGGAGGAATAGGTTCATTTCGGTAGGAAAGCGCTTGAAGGTCACGAAGTTGTACGTATGCGACGCGGTTAGCGGGAACGAGTTGAGGAGCGGGGCGGTGGAGGTGGAGATGATCCGTGCTTGCGCTTAGGCATTTCTAGGGCTCAGGATATAGAAGATAGGGGAGATAGCGTCAATGGCGTCTACGCTGTCAATTTTACTACTTAGTTGGTTATAAAACCTCGGGCAGGCCAGGCCGGACCCTTGGCCATTTTACACTAGGAACAACAGAGGGGCAGAGCTCGGCGATCTGGATCAATAGCAACATTACCTCACCAACATTATACATACAGAGGCGAAACGCACTGAGCATGAAGGAAAGAACCTCCAGAGAAGCAACGGGTGCATTGATAGAACCACGGACGGCGTCGCAACGAACAAAGTCTTGGGATCCCTACTCAAAAAAAAAAAAAAAAAAAAAAAAACATTGAACTCCCACGAGACCAACAAAAGCAAAAATTGACCAGACTGGGGTTCGATCCCAGGACCTTGTCGGTGTTAACGACACGTGATAACCAACTACACCATCCGGCCAGATGTTGATGTGTGGGGTCTTATTTTATGCATTATCAATGTTTTGGAGCGAAAAAAAGCAGATCCACACATTGCGTGTGCTGTTTGCTTCATTCCCGGAGAATAATTCTCGGTCTAGACTTGCGCTGTTCGATGTTGCTTCCTGATTCCCCAACTTCTGCCCCAGGTCAAATGGAAAGCGACTCGAGTTTGGTCAATTCGTGTACTGCTTCCCATCCCCCCCTGGAGAGGCTGAGAGTGTGCTATTAGCGAACTCTTGGCCAGTCTGTTGGCCGCATTATATATGTGGAGCGCTTTCGGATAAATTTTGTAACATGATCGAGGAGGCATTCTAACTCTTCCCAGAACGTCGTGCCTACGTCCAGATGGCTAATGGATGTTTCACCTGCTGCTTCCCATACTCTGGCCTGCATGACAACCAACTACACCATCCGGCCAATTGACGTTATGTGAAATACTAATTTCTCAACACCTGATCGCTAAAAATGGCCAGCGCAAAGGAGCACAATACAACTCGGTTAAGCTCCTACGTACCACACCTCAACGCCGAGAACCTCGAATTTCTCGCCTTCGTCGGCAAGAGGCTCATTTCCAAACGTCTGGCAATGAGAGCTGACTCCCTTTTCTAGGCTTGAGTCTAACCAGAGACCGTATCGACCGTCGCTAAATGCAAGGGTTAGTGGGATGAGTGATCCTAGATGCCGCGAGAAAGAGCCCAAAAAGGAAAAAAAAGAAAGACAAAGAACAGAAACCCAACTCACCCGCCACCCAAGCTGAGAAATCCAGTCTCGCAAAACATCATGTAATCATTCACCCCACTGTAGGGAAAGGCCTTGAAACGAATTCGTTCGGGCGTGCTGGCCCCACTTCGCGACGGTGTGTCAATGGAGGACGGTGACGGAGGCGCCAGCGCGCCACCGCTGGCCGCGGCCAGGTTGGTCTTGAGACTCATGTTCAAATTTCGAGCCGGCGATGACTCGGTCTTCACCTTGTTCCGTGGGTCGCTGCGGAATGTACTCCATCGACCAGCGTGGGTAGTGTCCGCTGATGGCGGGGGCGGGAGACCTGCTCGCTCCAGCGCTTCGACCGATTCTGGTCCATCCCCCTTGAATGCGAGGCTCAAGTTCGTTGGAGGTGGGAGAACGCTCGCCCGCCAGAGGAAACATTCGCCCGTGCCGAAGAACTGCGAGTCCGGGTGTGGGACGTCGGTCATGTATGCGCCAAAAACGCCGCCGGAGGGGGAAGAGTCGCGAACGACGAGCACGTA
Organism: Penicillium sp. PF2412A; assembly: GCA_023626555.1. NCBI lineage: Eukaryota > Fungi > Ascomycota > Eurotiomycetes > Eurotiales > Aspergillaceae > Penicillium > Penicillium sp. PF2412A. Next base: position 574,792 of record JAMAHA010000004.1, read on the forward strand.
GCCCGCCCGCGGGCTACGATGGGAGAATTGCTGGCAGTGATCATATAGCGTGGAGAGAGAGGCACCGTCGCGGTCAAGGCTGTATGCGAGACGCCAGGTCTCCATAAGCTGGAGGCGGGGCGGCACCAGAAGGCGGATTTCTTCGGCGAGCGAGCGGGTGAGGAGCTGCTGTTGCAGCAACTCGGCGCCTCGGGGGATTGTAAGGGTGAGAGGGGTCAGCGGTGGAGGTTGAAATGGCGAGGCTGTCCGGCGCGGCGTGAAGACGTCTGGTGAAGACGACGAGGTCGACCACGGAACCGAGGAAGGCATGGCGGAAGTAGAAATGCTTGGGTCGGTCAAGCGGCGATAAAGACCCGAGAAAACGTGACTGACAGGGTAAGAAAAATATTGACTATAGGAGGAAGCGCCCGAGTTTCCTTGCGGTGTCTGTGAACCGGATCTTGAGGTGGAAGGCGAGTGGGAGATGCTGCTGGTAGCGGGGTGATCGGAGGGAGGAAGACTGCCTTGCGATGAGGACGACATGCAGACAGTGTGGGGTCGGAATGACGAAGGAAATGGTATCAGGACGCTGGAGAAATCAATGTCAAGAGAGCCGAGAGTTGGCGGTTCGGAGAAGCTGGCGCAAGCCGAGACAAGCTAGGCGCTAGTGAAGTGGTGATGTCGGCGGGAGTGGATCAGACCAAGAAACTCGTCAAGGCACAGAAGTTAGTGGGTTGCTTGGGAGTCAGCGCTCGGGAATGAAGGCGTGGTGACAGCGGCGGGGATGATCCACCGGAGCCGTTGATGTCTACTATGTGGGGGCATTTTGACCAGTTCAGAGTCACTGCAATGCATTGCTGGAGCCTAACAGCATGACATGAGCGACGGGTGGAAACAATTGGTAGGAACGCGCGCGATTCATTATGTTTTCAAGAGGTTATCTAAATGACTGGATTCATCACGTGCTTGACGAATGATCCTTTTCCGGTGCTTTAACTGACACCGTTTCCCACATGTACGTATATCCACATAGCTCAATTGAAGTCCGAAGCGAAATTGAAAGCGCGCAGAGGGAGGGAAAAAAGAATTAGATTAGATAGAAGATGGTACGTTTATTTGTTAGTCATGCGGTTTATTGGAGAATTAAAGGCCGGGCGTGACCTGGTCCCATGGAGTTTCAAAGTGATTCTATACAAATATGGGTTTGAAGTAGACTGAATCTAGGAAGGAGTTCACGGAAATATGGAAATATAGCGCCCCACAGGCTTCGCTCGTCGCTACCTTTGCTGCACTTAGCCATGGTTGTCACAGTCAGAGACATAATTGATTGTGATCAGACAGCCATCGCCCCGGTGGTATGATCCACATTTTTTGCATCCGCCAACGTTTCGAATGTTCTGGTAGTCGTTCCACAAGTCGTTGCCACTGATGCTGCAATTGGCACCTTGGATAAAGACGGCACAGCCTCGAACGTTGTCACCCCAGCAATTTCCAGTTAGGCTTAGTCCACTAGTGCTCGAACGTTAGTACGGATCCAACAATTCTCTTCGAAGGATGATCTAGTAGTTGCAGCGCCCATGGGAGGTTATCTGAAGAAGCAAAAGCAGCGGGAGATGACTTACTCGGTGCCATATCTCTTGTAGTCGTCTCGTTGCAGGTAGTTGACGGCGTGGTCACACCATTTCAGGAAGTCAGGAGTGGAGCACATCGACGAGCCCTTGCAGTCGTAATCATCAGGAGACGGCTGATAGGCGTTGATGAGTGGATTATAGCCCTGACATTGAACGACAAACTTGCTTGTGTCGATAGTCTGAGTTCCAATGGGCAAATTCCAAGTGTAAGTATAGCCAGAGATGTCGAGAGAGACATCTCCCACCACCGACCAAGACCAGGGCGGTGCAGTCGACCCTTTAGGAAGGACGCCACTGTACTTGTACAGCGTGGTGCCCTCAACCATGTACTTGGTGCAAACATAATTGTCCGTTTTGAAGTTGACACTCCATCCTGGGTCTGTATCAAAATCACACCCCACCGAGTCCCAAATGTAGAGACGGATGAATGCAAACGGGACCAGAATATCCGCTTGAATTTTTGTGGAGCCCATTTTGGGCACGGAGTGGTAGTTGGCGACTGTCTTACCGTCTGGCAAAGACGAAGTACGAGCCGTCACTCGGCTGGTAGAGAATCCCATGTCGCCGTTTCCACCGACGGCGCGAATATGGAATTCAGTGCTCGACCCCGGCTGAAGACCTCCGATTGTGACACTGGTCATCGAGCCTGGAACACTCGCGACAAGGCTATCTCCAGCATAGACATGATACCCCAGAGCATTGGAGGCTGCATTCCAAGATAGCTTGGCTGAACTGTAATCGGATTTGGCCACTGACAGGCCACCGGTTGCTCCGATTTCCCCTCCTGAGCCCCAGTCAGCTGCAGGGGCGTTCAAGGGAGAACCGCCGTCCACCGCATTCAGCATGCTCTGCACATAGGAATCACTAGGCAAATTGTCGTAAGGGTTTGGCAAAAGGTCATCAGTGAGCTGAATGAATCCGGCCCCGCGTTCTTGTGATAGTTTGATGACTTCGGAAATCGAAGATTCGGGGACATTGTAGACAATGTGCCAGATCTTCCTGGGGTCCTTTGGTGACCAGTCGTTGGGCGTGTAGGAGTTTTTGTACGCCGTGTAATCCAACTCAAATGTCAGCAAGGTATCCATGGTGTCCTCGTAGCAAGATGCCATAGGTGATCCGGGATTCAGAACGGTGAGGGCACCAGGGTGGGCTCGCTTGGTGTAGGCGTTGATGTACTTGTAGAGGTCGACGTATTCGTTATTGGCACCACATTCAGGCCAACCTTCGTCGAAGAAGATACCGCCGATCTTATCACCGTACAGCGAATACCACATGTCGACATCTTCTTCGATTTGCGCAGTCCAGTCTGCCAAATCGCCGGAACCCAGCCGTGTAACGAATTTCTGTTGGCTCACGCCAAGATAGCCGGTCCGCACATATCCAAGAACGGTCTTACCCGAGCCCGCAGCTCGTTGAATGACATCGGTCCAGTGGGCATCAACGACAGAATCCGGACCGTTCATTACGTTAGCAACCAGGATGGGCATTTTGTTCGATGAGTATCCAACCAGGCGATTCCAAGCCGAAGCGTCGGCCAGCGGGTTGATGTAAGATGCTACCGCGACTTGCTCTAGATGGATGAAAATGTGTTAGCCTCCGAGAATTCCAGTAGAAATTCGACAATACGCACGTCCGCTTGCTGAGGAGTTAGAGCCATCTGAAGGGTAATAAGGACAAGAGTCGAACCCCAAACTCTGTGGGATCTCCGGATATCCATGACTGATTTCATTCTGATTGGTCATATGATAGATGACCAGCGAGGCGATAAGCTGATGAAGCAATGGCTGAGGATGGAAAACACGTCCGTATCTATGGGCTGTCAGTACCAAAAACTCCACATTTTCAATCTCAGTCTCCTCATTTATAAGGAGAAAGGGATATTGCTTACCCGTCTGGAAGAAGATTCGGGATGGTTCTGGGTTGTACCGAGGCTTGGATTGACGCACGCCTCGAGAAAGCAACGGCAGAGTTTTGGTTATCGACTAGAGACTCCATAGAAAATTTTGCATCTGGGTCCACGAGCTGTGTGATGAGGGCAAATTGATTCACTGTGCCCCCAAATGTGCCCTCTGCAATATCTTCTTCACTGCGCTTCCAAGGATTGCTTCCAAAGGGATCCAAGGTGTTGAGCTCGTAGAACATGAGACCAGTTCTGGACTACGAGTCAGCTCGGTAGATGATCAAAAATATTCCGCCACATACATACCTTGTGTTGCTTTCCTTCGTGGACTCATCAACTCCTGCCTCGCAGAAGCGGCCGTTGAAGTGACCCACGTAAGAGTCGTAGTCCACAAACTTCACCTGATTTCCGGCTCTTTTAACCGCATCCGACTACAAATTACGCGATCAGCTTATCAATCAAATCAACAGAATAGGCAGATGCGGATGACTTACGATCTTCGAGTTGACAGAATCCACAAGAGCGTTCATCGCTCTTCGGTTGAGCGTTGTCAGTTTTGCCTCGGGCTGAAACATGTTGTAAAGTTTCTGGCAAGACATCAGCATCATTTTGAACACAGTGCAGACGGGTTACTGACGTAAATCCAGGTTGACCAGCTGACTTGATCACAATCAGACGAGAGATCCTCTGCAAAGAACTTGGCATAGCTGGAAAGCATCATTAATATCTTGGCCTTTTGCTTTAAAAAAAGAAAGGGCCACAAACCCCGTATAGTAAATCATGCCACTATTTCCAATTAGCCTTCGAAAAATTCACAAGAGGGAAGGTAACTAACTCGGATGCTAATTTTGACTTAGCCGCAGAGATGACAGAGTCAAGACTCTTTGAAAACTCGCTTCCCTCAATGATTGCTTGGGTTTGGGCCAGCTGCCCGGCGCAGCCAACACCAAGGGAGTCCCAGTCGACGGAAGATGCCCAGGCAAACTTTGGATCCAACTGGCTTGCTGCCTTTGCAGTTTTCACTTGATTGGCATTGAGGACTGCCCATTGGAAGACACATTGATTGAGAATGCTTGTGAGTTGAGCGTCATTTCCACCTAGAATCGGCACACGTTAGTCCCGGTAGGCCAATGGTGAGATTTCTGTGGCGAGATATACCAGCTGAAAGTAGAATGACTTGCTGATTCCCACTGATCTGGGGAATCTGGTTGCTAATCACATCGGATATAACTGCTCCAGAACATGACTTGAACTGGAAATTCCGGGTCGCTGGATCGCCTAGCCGAAGGTCGGTATGAATGAGATTTGGATATGCGTTGTCATATCGACTACATGCCGAATCTTTCCCGAAAACAAAATAAACATTAGCCCCGATGCATCAGCCACGATTGGAGGGAAGATTGTGACCTACCGCCGTCTCCCTGAAGGCGAGCACCAGCTCCAATTCCAGCAGAATACGAGTCACCAATAGCAGCCATTCTCGTAATGAACGAAAGGTCGGATGGATCAAAATAATCATCAGTATCTCTCCCTAACAATTGACTGGGATACGAGCTCAAATTTCCGAGAGCATATCCCGCCGCGATTGGATTTGTAAGGCCACGATCCACTAAAGCAGTGAGAAGCAGTAGACCACACCATCGTGGCTTCAGCATATTGAGCTGAAAGGAAGAAAGAGCGATGGGAAGAGAGAAAGACAAGAAAGACAAGAGAAAAAGAGAGAGAGAGAGAGGAAGCTTGCACGGCATAGAAAATAAGTGGGCGTCCCAACTACCATATATAGCATTTCGCCATCAGGACATAGGGATCTCTGCCGTTCAGTAGGATCGAGTCTCTTCCTCTTGCCTGTTCCTTTCCAACCGTGTTTGTTTGCCATACATCTTTGTTGATTCTGGATTAAAAGGCCCACTCACTTCCCAAATTTACTGCTCTGGAAGCTCGATAATTAGCTTAGGGCTTACAGAGATGAAAAGAGTAACTTTTGGCGACATTACTTACCTCCTCGGTCTTTTTTCAAATCGGCCAGTCTCTCATCACTAGACCTTTGAAGTAGATCATCAGCAAACCCCGTCTTTCGGTGCTAAGCGATAGTCTCGATGCCCTTAGAACATCTGACGGTGAGAAGGTCCTCGAATTTCCGACTGTATTCTCGACCGAAACTGTGGATGCATTAGATTCGCTCTGGTAGCAGTTAGACGGACATTGCTCCTGACTCGTCCGAGCAGACAAGTTCTTTTGGATGGCTCGGTCATTCACTGGAGCAATAGTATTATGTCCCACATGGAACCCTTCATGAGTAATCTCGCCCACCCGAAGTCTAGGCGTGTCATGTAGTCGCCATCCGCCCGCGACATGATAGCGGCACGCGGAAGAAGTCCGGCAAACCCGGCAGAGGAAGGAGTCATCTCCGACTCTCTCGGCCGCCCGAAATCGCTTTGAAGTTGTGGCGTTTTTGATACCACAATGCGAGCCGTCGGAAGCTTGACGCTTAACTTCGTTCTTTGAATGTCAGGCTGGAAATGTCGAGCCGAGATTTATCCGGTGGGTGAAAATGGTTGAATTAGGCTTTTCGTACTGTTGAAAACTCATGCAACGTCGATTTTGCCAAGATGGCTACACCAGAATAAGTGACAGGTCCGGGTGGCATTGACCGAAGCTTTTGGCCCCCATGCTAGATAATCTTGGTGGGTATGTGGTGAATTCTCACGACAGGCTGGGACCACAGTCAAGGAATGGATACCATCCCGTCGATTCATCGGCTAACGTTCGCACCCCTGAAATTTGCGGCTCTTTCTCGATCCCGTTGTGGTCACCTAGTCTCGCATCGATTGTCTCACTTGTTCTTGTTTCCACCAAGTGCTTACCATGCCCCGTGATCGAGGTGGACTTCTTTCGTGGAGGGTCTAGGGGAACAGCATGGGTTCGTCGAGAGCGATGAACCATGTGGGCCCGCTAGAAGGATTTGTAGACGAATCCCCACTCACAGTCTCCTAGTAGCCTCATTTATCCGGTTGTGGGTCAATTGACGCTGACCGTCGCCTATTCCAAATAAGCCACGAGGTTGTGCTGTGTTCAGGGACCCCTGACCATGCCGAGCTTGGCAATCTGAAAGCGCCAAGACAGTCCGCTGCATGTAAGCTTGGTCGGCTTTTGGACGGTTGGCAGATGCTTTGTGACTTGGGCAATCACTTCCGTTGCAAAATATGTGCATACTTCCTATCTCAGCGGGTGACAAACCTGAGAAACCAAGCCTATTGTTACTGCAAGATTATTCCCGAGTATACATTCGAGCCTGCCGAAAATGATTCTTTCTAACAATGCTTTGAGAGATGGCAGTCTTGAGGATGGGCTATCTGTGCCTCATATGACCAAAGCGGCCGAGAAAGAACAATGACAAATCTTTTGGGATTTCCAAAAACCGAGGTGGAGGCTCTTGAGGTTCGGTAGGATCAGCAGAAACGGTGCATTAAGGTTGTACTGTGCAGGTGAAAGTGGGTCCTATCTGATCTTGCTGATGTCAGATTGCTCAATGTTTCGGATAGACTCCTGGCGGCCTCCAGTCGGCCTGTGCAACCGAATTATCCTCGGTCGAGTCTCCTTATGGCAGCCTTCTAGAATGATTTTTGCTGAAGAGCGTTACAAACTCGCAGTAAATGAGTGCGCTATATCTCAACTATTTTTTTTTTTAATCTTTCTTTTTCTTTTCTTTTTGCTTTCAAGGTTGGTTCTTGTGTTTGAAGTCTCATATGGAAGTTTTCTACTGGCAGATATTGACTGAGAGATTTTTTTTCCACTCAATATCTATCTACCGATCCAGCTCAATAGGTTGACTGGCTCCTCTTACATGACTGCCGTCCCGCGATGCTGAACAATTTGTCATTAAAGTCGCGCTTGTATCCTTGCTAGTCTGAAATTTATCCCTGCACCCACGATGATACGCCGCTCACAATCTTGACTCCACTTGTAATAGATCTAGCGCTTATATAGCTATAAGCGATGATAGCGGGCCACTCAAGAGGCGAGACCATAGAAGACCATTGTACTCGGTGCAGCGTAGAAGAATCGAAGAGGTCTTACTAGATCCACCTCTACTTACGAGGTCATTTAATCACTCGCTTGGTGTTACCAACTTGGAACTGGCTCTATTTGATCAAAGCCGGCACGGGATGGGTCTAGAAGCCGTTTGAACGAAGCTTTGAAAGAAGTCTTATCAACTGTATGGACTTTCGAGGGGACAAATGCGTGCTGAGTGATATAAATTGGCCGCACTCCGCAACTATACATTCTGATCCATTATCGGCATTCTTGTTCTCATATCATTGATACAATATCCGTCTTTGGTAAGTCGGGTTTATTTCTGGTACATTATCTTTAAGTGGTGATCACTCTTCTCTGATAATAGATCGCTGTAGATGATGGTTGGTTTCAGAGTCTCGTACCTGGTTCTCCTCGTCTGTTGGGCATTTGGCGTATTACTCAATGCCGCTCAGAACTACGACGTACGATATGAACCTAAAGGCCCATTGGGAGTCAGACTTGACTACCAGGCCGCGAGAAGTTGGCCGAAAGATATCACACTCAAGCCGCCTGTTAAGAGAATGGTCATGTTCAGCAGCCATTTGAAATTCAAGAAATCCGTCAAGGACCTTTCTAACGAGCAGCTTTGGCAAATCGCACATGATGCACACGCGGAAATGGTTGCCGATTCTAAGCAGTACGGCATTCTTGCAAAAGATGTACCCACCGCTATGGTCGTGCTGGCTTTTGAGAATGAGATTTTTCTAGCTTCCTCCTCCAAGAACGCCGGAACCTTTGCCTACGAATATCCGGAAACCAAAGTGCTCAGAACTCTCCAGCTTTGCCAACTGGAATTCGAGACGCAGGGATTTGAATCCCAAATGCACAAAAACCGCGGCAACTGCGGTGAAGTGATGGTTGCGCAGTTGTATTACTCGCAAGGAAACGACATGCCCTCACTTACTACCAAGAACGCCAGAATTGGTGCAGTTCTCTTGAATAAAGGTCAAACCAGCCCCACTCAGACAGATCCCTGTGGATCAGAAAGAGATGTAAGTGAGCCCCTTCTCTCGCGCACGGCACATTTTACCAAAGCAAAATCTAAGAATACGCAGGATGTCTGGGGCTGCAACAAGTTTGTCGTGGCTGAAGGAATGACCCCTTTGAGCGTGAAAGACACGCCCCTGCCGTACGATCTCGAGGAGTTGCTCGGAAAGCCTGAAATCAGCCAGATTCAGTTATGCGGCTCACCCACAGCCCCATCTAGTTCTTGATTTCTTATCAACTCTGGTTGATGATACTTCAGTGCCAGAGTCAATGGGCCCAATTGAAAATTTTGTATATCGCTATCACACTACGCAGCGTATGCAGATTTGATTACCACGAAGTCCAGTGGGACTCCGAAATGAGCACCAACTTCCCTCAGTCGTTGCCTCATATGCGGATCCCATTCTTCAAACCCCTCGTCCATCCACTCCAACGATATACCACGTAGATTCGGTGTACATTCTTTCCAACCCCGTAGCCAAGACTCTAGCAAGGCCACGATGGCTTCGTCTGTCCAATCCCACTCTGGCCAGGACGGCTCCATTCCATCGTAGTTTTGCAGCCTCAAATCGTACGTGATGATGAGATATTCAATGTTTCGTGGAATGACCTCGATCAACCGCTTGGAAGTGTCTTGCACGAACCCGACGAGAAAGGCCCATGGGATTTGGACTTTTCGCACGTTGACCAAATTAAGAATTTTGTGTATGGAACCTTCCGCCTTGATCCCAGGAAGACATTGATCGTTTCCTCCAATATCAAAGTCGGCCACGATGCACAAGTCCGTGAGTGTTGCTCCGACATGGGATAAAGCAGCTCCGATCTGATCAAGATCAATGATGGGCTTGTTCACCTCGTCGTCGAGGCCAAAATCATAATACCATTTCCACCGCAGAGAGCGAAGATTTTTCGTGGCGGCCAGGACATCGCCGAGACAATTCTCACGCACGCGTGTCAAATCAAGCTCGGTCAGACTCGTCGTTAAAGGAGGATGTAAGGTCGGCCATGAGAATGCTGGCAAGCTTTCGATCGAGACTGACAGGCGTCTGAGGGCTGGAAGATAGAACAGTGGCAAAACATCAGCCGTGTTCTTGATTTTGTTGCCCCGAGCTCGATCTTCTCGATATCGAAGATGAAACGACACATCTTCAAGGAGCGGGAACGTGGGCAGCTTGGTTTCCCCGGACGAACAGAGAGCCGTGCGGAGGACCATGCCAATAATCTCACTCCTTTGAGTAAAAGCGGGGCCCAGACTTAGAAATTGAATGTTTGATGACTGTGCCACAAGAAGCGCCACAAAGGCATCGATGGTGCCTTTCACAAGGTCTCTGATCCAGCGGTCAGCATACGGCAGATGAGTGTTTCTGACGAATGCGGTAAGCTCCTCAATCTGCGTCTCGGACTCAAGGTCCACGAGAGTGGGAATCATCTTGCTGTAGATACCATTGCAGAAGGATTTGCCGTCCAGGGAAATGGACTTGATGTAAGATGCTAGATGAGGTCTCACTGTGACCGATCGGAGAAGTTTGATGATTGGAGGAGGGGTCTGACCCTCCTGCCACACCCATTGAATCTGGGAGTACAAAAAGGGCTCCGCTTGGGCACGAAGATTGTGGTTAACCAGGCAAAGTGAACGGTAATCTGTCGGCGACAAGATGTTGAAAATCAATCGGAGGATTTCGGTTGGACAGCTGTCCAGCCTTGGAGTCATTTGGAGATTCTGGAAAACTTAGAATGGAGCCTTGAGCGGATGGAATTATCCTTTTTATGGGAAACATACCTGGCTTCTTTCCATGTTCATGTTCGGCCTACTGCAGCCACCAGGACGCTCTCGAAATCCGAGTATCGCAGAGAGGCTCTATGGAATCTTGCCTTGTTCGAATCAGATTTCGGCCGGACGGGAGAGAAAGATAATAAGGGTATTAGTTACCTTAAGTACCTAAGTGGGTCATATCATCTGGCTCATTCCCTTAGCCTGGTCTCAAGCCGGGTATCGAACAAGCGAGAATAGTCAGCCGTCTCACCTGCCGGTCCGGTATCGCCTAGAATTGTGTCGCATAAGATAGCGTCTATATATCAATGTTTGTCGCATGTGTGAGAGGCTTAGCAAGACTCTAATGGAGACATGGGCAAAAAAGGCTGATTCGAGGTCCCCGTAGTATGACTGCGGCCCCCAAAATTGTGGATCATTGAATTGATAGGCTGAACAAAATTGTTGGCGCAGACGATACCCAGGACCCATCGAGATTAGCCTCCGTAAGCGCAATTACGCTTCCAATGGAGGCATTGAAAAAATTTGATAGGGGCCCGCCTTGGAAATGAAAGGCAAAAATTCCCATAAGCGTTGTTCTTGTGCTGCTCAGAAGCAATTTTCAACCCGCGTTATTTAGGTTGGTACCTCACACGTCCGGTGGAAGAACCTCCCTATGGAGGTGTAGGTTCCCCTATGGAAATCTAAATGACAGCCAAGTGTTTCCGCTTGAAGGACCGTACGCCCCACATCCAAGAGGTACCAGCCGCGGGCCTGGACCCCTGGGCGTTCACACGCCGGAGTAACTTCAGGTTCAAAAGCTAAGCATACGAAGTCTGCAGATAGCCTACGACTAGAATATATACTGTGATTGGGTATATCTACTCAACGTAGATATATCGCAGTGAAAGTGTTTTGGAGTAAGGTGACCTCCTATGGCCTGTGCGTGGTCTGGGCTGCCACTCAACAGATTCGTAGTATATGTGAACCTTGGATTTCACCGAGCCATAAGTGATTGATGACTACCAGTCCCTCCTAAATCAAAAGTACCCGCGTGAACCGTGATATCGATGTCCACTTGTTTATTGAGGCGGTTACCGAACGTACGTCAATCCTGCCGGCATGTGGCGATAGCCTCCTAGTACCTATTCCTCGGCAGGCTCTATCTATTCCCCTACTCTATACAATAAATCTGGGACACTAGTTTAGGGAGCAGGTACTTGTTCCAGGAGACTTGCAACATATTCAAGGGTCTATCATTGATGGAGCGCGGCTGAGCAGAATCTCAACTTTCCTTTCAGGCCCACGACAGAAGATTGAATTGCATACCCTTACATGTAAAAATACTTGATCCATGGTGCCCGGCGATGTGGAGTGTCTAGTATCGCCCAGATTGATGATGGAATTCTCTTGAGTTTACTCTTGTGTCACGCAAAACCCAGAACGACCCAAAAATAATGTCACCTATCAATAGGACGGACCCTCTTCCCGGGTTTGCCTTTCACACCTCGAATGACGGCAGTGTGGCAATCCAGAAGAAGGACCATATCCTTTAAATGCTTTGCACAAACCAGATCCATGCATATCGCCATTCATATATTCAGTTTAGACGAGTGCAATTTCGCAAAAGAAAACAGATATTGGGATTTCAGTGCGCGTCAACCCTGCAAGATGGTCCATACTAGCACATCCCGCGACTATACAGTCGAAGAGATCATCCAAGTAGGTCGCAAGGGCCGCTCCCATGGCCACAAGTACGACGGTGCGGATTTTGACGAGTCGATGGTAGGTCACCCCGTCGAATGACATAGTAAATATCTTGTAGAGATCACAGATCGGGTCTAACCCCACCGCAGATAAGCCCAAGGAGGACACGACGTCAACAAGAACGACGCCGATCTCCGACAACGTCTAACAAAACCCGAGCTAGCTCGGGGTCTGCGTCAAAAAGACGGACGGCGTCGAAGACTGGACATTCTCACCAGCCTAAAAATCCGAGGGGGGCACATGGCAAGACTTGAATTTTGATCCTCACTGGTTGACTCGAACTACTTTGAATAGCACAGAAAGGAAGCAGAGGAAAAACTGGGTATCATAGGCAATAAAAGAAAATAAAAGAAGATTGATCTATAATGTGCGACCACACAATCATTGTCCTTTAGGCCGCAAATCCACAGTCTCAAAGTTCAACTGCTGGACCTCGACAACATGGCCAGGTCGCAGGGCCCCCGTATAAATGTTTGCCTCCCCGTGTGGGTGAAACAGGCCCGTTTGAGTGCAATTGAGTACAGTCTTGAGACCAGGAGGATCTGTCAAACGGAAAACCCCCCAGTCAGGACTCTTGCTGGGCGCACAGACGATGGCGATGCTTTCAGGAAGCATCACCTGATATCCTGAATGGGTGTGTAGATCACGTGAGCTCATGAAGCAGGTCTGACTTGGATGAGTGTGGATCCAGCCGAGCATGATGAGATCTTCAGCATCACAGTAGTCGAAAAGCGCGGACTCATTGACGGTCTCACACGTGTCAGACGTGGCTATTTGCTCTGGAATGACAAGCCGAGAAATGAACAAGGCGTTCGAGACCAATGTACCACAGAGAATGCCACAAGTTTCGAGATTGTTCTTGGTGTTTGGCGCGGCGAAGGCAAGGAACTGCGAGCGCAGTGTCGCAGGAAGAAATACCGAGCGCAGAGGGCTGCCATTCTCCAGATATGCAGATGGCTTGAAGGTGTAACTTGCTGGGTCGAGTTCTGGTTTCGTAGGCACAGTATTGACAGGCTCCCGCGGCTTCTCAGGGAGCTTAGGTCCCGAGAGGTGTTTGGGGGGTAGAGGAGGTACGTTCGATTCCGGTGCACCATCAACGAGAGTCGCTTGAATTGGTTCCCAACGCTGTTTCGGAGGCAAAATCGGAGGCATCTGGCGTTCGGCATTGTTGTCTCGGATAGCAACGTGGGCAGTAGAAAGGCCCGGTTCTACAATCTGGCGCCTCGGTACGCTGGGGTAATTGTAGGCTGCCGAGATAGTCGAGCCTGCATCAAGCGAGCCTTGTTGTCGCTGATGGGGAGACTGATTCGAGGTGGATTTGTGATCCATGTTGTTTCGTATATTCTGAATCCGCTGGCTGAGCTCCATTTCCGCAGACGAGGGGTTTGCCTGGTAGACGTTTGCCCAATCGCCCCATTCGCCGGCCGCTCGTCGACTTCGCACAGTCGCCCGGCGGTCGAGCTCATGATGTGCAAGCCGGACTGCGAGATCACGGTTCTCACCTGCTTCCAAGGGCTCTGCCACCCCAGTTAAAGCAGGGTCCGCAGGGTGTGCGTTTACCTCCGGCGAGAGTCTTCGAGACTCACGCTCCCGCATCAGCTGGGTATATCTATCATAACGCTTGTTGATACGCGGCTTCAGTGCTTCAAGTCTAGCCAGATTCTTCTCAACCTCTTTCTCCGCTTTGATGAGAGCTTGACGATCACTCTCATTCTTCTGAGCATCTGGATGTTTGGATAAATTGACTAGGACGAGCTGGGCATGGCGGAAGAGGAGGAGGTAGACCTGTTCATCGTGGCCCTCACGCTCATATATTTGAGCCTATCTCAACGCAGAATGTCAGTACGCAGTTATCAAAAGCTTTGGATAGAGCAAGCGCTTCGAACCTCTCTCATCAGTGTTGAGGCGGTTCTGAGCCAGTATTTCAAAGCCACGGCCGGGTTGTAGTCGTAATCTTGAGCGATACGAGTGATCTTCTCGACACTTTGAGGCGGACTGCCGCCAGCAACGGAAAGGGCAACTTGGGACGCCATGGTGGAGGGGGCTGTATGAAAATCGGTAGAAGAGCAGGAGGTGACGGATAATCACGGATGTGGCCCCTCTTCAGGCAGTTGTCGCTCGAATGGGCATGACCATGGGATTGAAGATTGCTCTGAAAATATCAGAGATTCCACCAAGATCTTCCGTGAAAACCACCACCTTGGTACGAGACTGGCGAGACTGGTGAGGTGGGAGAACTGGTTGCAGGCAGACACGGGACACGGACTGTTTTGATGACGATGAGGGGAGAGGGGCCTGATGCGGGCTGGGCGATCGTGCGGAAGCCGCAAGTTTCTCCGCTTCCCCAAGAATCTTCTGAAACCTCGAGAAAAACATATACGCAGCAGACGAGCTTGACCGTCACCATTTTGACCAAGAACTCCAGTGATAACAAGCTGTTGTCCCGTCGGTCCAATCATGGATCAAATTGGAGTGTCAAATTCTCCAGTGTATAGTTCCCTTTGTTAATCGTCATCATTCTGCTCCAGCATGTCTATAACCAAGAGGGCGCTTGCGCAGCGATGGCTGCCAGTAGAGCAGTATCCGCTCACCAAGGATATGCACTCTCATATTCTGAAGAAGCTCAAGCGAAGGACAGTACTACAAGCTAGCATCGTTAGCGACAAGCTCTGTGGTGTGTATGAAGCTCCAACCCGTCTCGCCACGCATTCAAGGGCGCAAGCTAACTCGGGCTCCATCGCGTAGCCGATGTCGTGCGTCGCGTCTCTCCATATCTGCGCAAAAACTCCCCCGTCGACGTTCTTGACCTCTGGCCCAATGTTGGCTTGTTATCCGCGACGATACATAAATACTTGCGTCCACGCCGCCACCTCCTCGTCGAGCCGGACCTCCCCTCCTATGAGCCTTGGCTCCGCGAACTTGTGAAAAGCGATCCTAGCTACAGGCTTATTTCCGAAGATATCTACACTCGCCGTGACTGGGCTGAAATATTTGAAGAATACCTCCCCGAGCAGGTCAACGCTCCTGACCGAGAAGTCGCAGGCCAGGCACTGCCTCGAAACGATACCCTTCTTGTTTTGGCCAGCCCGCCTGTTCCAGCCCAGAAAGCCGACCACTACACGCCCCAACGATGGTGGAGTGCGATGATGGAGAGCTGTATGCAGCAGAGAGGACTACATAAATACGGAAGTGTCCGTATCCTGGCTTCGATGCCGCCCGGCGAGGTGGAGGGTGTTCTCCCCCGAACCGTCGCCGAGCGTCGACGGCCCGCCTTGCTGACGGAGACGGTGGCGGCGCAAGCATTTGAGGTGGCCAGTTGCTATGAGGAGGAGCACTCCTGGATTACTATCAAGCCGCTGGAGGTGACATTGAAGGGTCGCGAGCGAGTCGAAGAGCGAGCGGCGGCGCACAAGGTCTCTGTGTCTGCTCGTCGGAAGCCTCCACCCTTGAAACTTGCCCCAGTCTGTCAGAAGCGCGATCGATCCGACGTCCCTCACTGTCCTCGTTTATTTACCGAGCGACATCAGACCCTGCTCGATGATATCGAGGCCGGTGATCAGGAAGACCCCAAGGTCCCCATTGTCAAGTCCCCTGCGAAGACAGCACGACAGCGAGCCCAGACCGCCCTGCACAAGGAGAATTCGATTGCCCATAGCCGACATGAGCTGGCATACCTCGAGATCGAAATTGACAAGACCTCCCGAGCGCTCTCTCGAGCCGCTGCCGACCCCGGCCAGACCGCTGCCGATTTACAAAAGCTTGATGACACTATCGCCACGCAGAAAGCGGCCCTGTCTGATCAGCTGGCAAGTCTGCACCATCGACTCTACAAGAGTTGGGATCGGCTCGTCGACGACCTCCGAACCATGAATGCGTCTCACAATTTTGACGATTCGGTGCTGACATACGACCGACGACCCTCGGAACCGATCCTGATTGACAAGTTTGAGCTCTTCCCACGCGAACCACGTACCATCGTTTTCTTCGAGCCCGAGACCAACCCCGAGTTTCTCAAGAAGATCGGGCCCTTGCCGGCTGAAACGCGGCAACATGTGGAAGGATTGTTCGAGGCACTGTCTTCGGTGTTTGGCCCTCGCAATCACATCACCCTCAGCGAGCTCTTCAAGATCTTATTCGTGGACCGCCCTACCAACGAGATTGTTGAGGCTGTGCCATCACTGGCACCATATGCCCGCAAGCGGCTCAAACCCGGCCACGGGCCCGTTCCGCTGCCCGACGCCAGTCAACAGCCGGAGATGTGTTTCCAAGAAAACCTCGACTACGACTTTACAGATATTCGTCTTCGATGCATTCCCGGGGTGGTCATGTGGGACATCCTCCTCGAGTACCAAAAGCAAGCGCCAACCGTGACGCCGACCCAATTCAGCCGCATGATCGGAGGTACTTTGACCTCGTTCCGCGCCGGACGCAATCTCATGGTGGTGCCGAAGCGCATGCACTAATATCGCGCACCCGCGGCGGTGGCAGGATGGTTGTTTTTTTTTTTTCTTTTTTCCCTCTGTGAGCCTGCAGTGTTTGGGCGGTCAACCCCCTACAGCGCTAGACTATCGTATCACGACGTTCATGATCATTTCTCATGTTGCCAAGACTTGCACAAGTGAGATTTGTATAAACCCAACTCCTGTAAGATAATCCTGATGAGCTTCTTGTGATCTCATGGTCTCCCTCAGCATCAGTGTACCAATGCGACGTCACTTTTCCATCCACTTCTCGGCCCCCCGAGCACAGCTTTCCAGATATGCAACGCTTTTGTCAATCAAAGGGTTACCTCTAGTAAAAGTTCGGCGCACATGTCCCCCTGTGGACATCTCGGGACTAGTCCGAGGATGCTTCTTTTTTGAGAAGCTCTGAATTGGAACTCTCCATCCCCAAGAAATTGACGATCATCGCGAGGAGACGAGATCATGCTCACTCGACAGCTTCGCTCGTCATTGCCAGGGTTCGATCGTTCTTTTTTTTGTTTTGCAGCGTCCTGCTGCGGTGGCTCATTTTCCGCGGAGAGGGCACGGGGCCGAATGATTGGTCCCACGGATAGGCCCGGCGCACCCTGCAGGAGCCCGCCCCGCGCACATGACCTGTTGGAAATTTTCCTGACGATCGTTTGACTTTTTCTTGGCAGGTTATCCATAGTCTCCTTCAATTGAATGTGATGCCGCGGGAAGGAAGGGAAAATAGAAAGTAAACTACAAGGAATCACTTAGTGGAACATTTTCCTTGCGCTGATTCTGTTCCCATTCTTGTCCAGTGTCCAGCGTACGAGGATCTAGTATGTCTTGGATTCTAAGGGGAGATGGGTGACAGGCGGCAACGGGAGTTTCTCGGCAGTCACACTTGTCGATAACGAAATGTATAGGTACCGGACCTGTTGTCTTTGGACATGATTGAATGTCATGGATTCACCGGGAGCGTCACTCAAGGCGGGGCCCACCAATGACTCCATCACACATATATCGAATCGAGTCGAGTAGATTCTGTGATTCAGAATCTTTCCAGCACATGCAGCTGTGCGTTAGTAGGCGGTGCTGTCACAGTCCTCGAGCGTGTCTCGTGTGCGTTCGTCGCGACGCATGCTGGATGACCGCATCACCCCCGGTTCTGCCGCTGCAGCCCTGTTTCTTGTCCCGGTCAGGTTGAGCCTCATTCGTCCATCGGGTAGATGGTGGTGACTGGGGTTCCAGTAGTGGTGTCACTTTTGTTCCTGGACACTTGGGGTGGCTGGGATTCCGCAATGCACCGTTTTGGCGTTTGGGGGGGGCCGATGCATCATTGCATACTGTCACCTCGACTGGTGGAGTCGAGTGGGCGGCAGTTGGGGATCATCTCGTGGCGAGAAGTCTGGCGTCAGTCCTGGGCGCAGGCAGATAGCGATGTGTTATCTGAAACTATGAACGTGCAGTTCAGGGAAAGACGTTTAATGCGTGAAGTTGACCAGCTTGATATTGAAGAATCGAGGAACTTTTAGAGGATGTTTATATTGAATCTCATGAGATCCATCTCGATAATATTCCAACGCGGGAGAGGTGGAGCCCAGGTTTGGTGACCAGTTCGGCAATGATCAGGAAGTACTGCGATGGGTGCACAGGGCGTCCTGAAACGTGTTTCCACTCCAAAAGGATGATCAGCTTGAATTTGGAGACCTATACACCATTTACATCCAGGTCAACTGGCGGATGCTACATTGAAGCTTCGACCATTCTGGTGAGAGACTGACGGTGATTTGTACGCGATCGGAAAAGAAAAAAGAAAGGAAAAGGAAAAGGAAAAGGAACCCCATTTCCGTTGACAGATGCAGAGTTTGATAAGCCAGTTTAATGAACCCTCGACGGGGAGCCAATCGCCGGGCGACATTGGGTTGTCTGGACCGATCACGGTGCGCCCAGCCTCCTCACCCTCCTCTTGCCTCGTGGGACGGAGGGTCAGTAGCTTGGTGGATTGAGGATTCAATAGTGTAATCCAATCCCAAGGAAAATTTCTCTCACTCGTGCATTTCTGGAAAATTGGTGTGATCTGCCATTTCCCACCTGGTGAGTCGCAACTACAGTACCCGAGGATCGAGTTGACTGAGTCACCAGCTACACGAAAAAGAATCTGAAACTACCATCTGGACTGGACGATCTAGAGAGACCTCGGAAGAGATCTCCCCCTTTTAAAGCAGGGAGAGTCCCTAAACGGGAAATCACTAGCCCCCCCACAGAGGTTCCGACTACTACCGTAACACCGAGAGGTGGCTTTCACCTCTCCCGGTCCAGGACTCATCCACGGCCATGGAAGATCATATCTTCCTGTCGCTGACAAGTAGAGCTACCAGCCAGGACTGTCTGGCGTTGGCAATGACATGGGTACCAAGCACTCACTGCCGACCTGCATACTACGAGTCGTTAGAGGAGTACCGTAGAATGATCCTGAGATCGCCCGGCGACAATGCGGTCAAGTCGAAGCGAGACCAGGGTCCTGTCCCGGGAATCTGAGAATCTGACGGGGATTCTTCTCATGTCTTGATTCTGTTGCCGGCCAAATGGGAGGAATCGTGATCAATCAACAGCCCACAAGTCTTGTCTGGTCCATCCGGAGAATCCACCACAGTCCAGAGAGCCCAGCCCGGATACCCGTGCGGTCGGAGTGGAACTTTGTGGGGTCTGTTCCTTTCTACACCAGAGGCTCTTCCCGAACAATCGTGACGCTTTTCTCTGCTCCGCGTCCACGGGAGTGTGCTGACGGCGCTCGAGTCACCGTTCTGTATATGGTCTGGCCCCCAAAGAGAGTGCCAATGGAAAAAAATAATAAAAAAAAAAAGAGAGGAAGAACCACCGTTTCTTCAGAAATGGATACGCCAAAGAGAATGGGAACTGTCGGGTCGTGGACCACCCCCCCCCCCCCCCCAGACAGTCACAGTAGGGAGCGCCGTCCAGGTTGAATGAAATTTCTTTTCTTTTTCTATTTTGCATTTCTCTGGGCCCCCTTTCATCCTGTTCCTTCAAACGCCTCGCGACTGGTCACCAACCATCGCCTTTT
This sequence comes from Penicillium sp. PF2412A, assembly GCA_023626555.1. Lineage (NCBI taxonomy): Eukaryota > Fungi > Ascomycota > Eurotiomycetes > Eurotiales > Aspergillaceae > Penicillium > Penicillium sp. PF2412A. The sequence continues at coordinate 594,416 of JAMAHA010000004.1, forward strand.
ATCGCTCACTTGAGACGACGAACCAGGTTGTGGATAAACATCCGTAAGCCGACTCGAGGCGAGTGTGCCACCACCCGGCCCAAATCTGTCGGACTCGTCGTCAATTGCCTCTTGCTCGAGTGATTTGCGACTTGTCCATACTGTCCCTGTCTATGCAACCCCCGACCTTGAATGTGACGCGCTCCCTTCAATCTTTGGCCCCAGTGATCCCAATCGACCTTGACCCTTCTCACTCATCACCTCAACTGTGCTCTCTTCCTTTCGGCTCCATTGTCTGTCCTTTCCTCTCCTCCACACGATCAAACCAGCCACGACCAGTCCACCATGCTCATATAAAAGTGCCATTCACCTGCCAGACCAGACGGGTTGAGTTTGGAGCCACGGCGACGGTACCATCCTTTGGCGCATTGCCTTTTTGCCGCCCACGGACGTCATCACCCAAGAATCGTGAACCGGCCTGATATACTCGATACCAGCAGCTTTGCCCCTGCACGGCAGCACGAGTCATCTTCGTCAAGGTCAAGGATCTCACCAATACCGCCGGGACTACGGACTCCATTATCCGTCTCGCGCATACCCCGAAATCACCGGTCTTTTCCGGATGATCCCCGTTATCTATTAACAATTGCTCATTAAGCGCCCCGGATTCCGCGCCGGGACCTATCGATACTGGTCAACTTCTTTTCTTTCTTTTTTCCCCTGGACTCGACTACAATCAATTCATTGGCAACTCTTTTGACGCCAAGAATCACATCGGGCTGACTTGAGTCTTTGAAATTCTTCGGGAAGGGTAAATCGCGCGGACAATGGCTTCTTGCACGTCGCCCATGCGTCTGTCAGTGAACACAGCGCATGCGAAGCGCAGCCCACCACACTCTCCCCCAGCAGACTCGGCCTTGACTCCACCAGTCACCCCCATTGGCAAGGGCACATCTCGACCCCGGCACTCGACTTCTCCGACAGAGGATCCGTCTTCAGAGCCACTCTCCGCGGCCACGAGGAGGAATGTCGGTACCCCCCTCATCTTCCCGGGTGAAATTGATATTTGCCATGATCAAAGTAGCCGGCCGTTCGAATTTGGCCGTGGCGCATGGAGTATCGTATATAGAGCCCGGTGTATCCAGAGTCAACCGACGGGCCCTCTCCACACGCCTCCGAGCTCCCCGGCCACCGTAGGCCGCATTTTGGCAGTGAAAGCGCCGTTGCGCCGCGATGCGCACAAGGTTCTCCAGAGCGAGGCTCTGACGATGACTCGCCTGAGTCTGATCCCCGGGTGTGAAGATTACGTCGTTCCCTTTCACGGGTTTCTTCCTGAATACGATGCGCTGGTGATGTCTGCGGTTCCGCTCGCGTTATCCACATTCATTGAGGACCAAGCCGATCTACGCAAACAGTTCCCTTCAACCGCCACGATGTTTGAACCAGTCCAGGGTCCCGACTCGTGGCGCGATATGGCGCGCAAATTGATCACTTGCCTGGCCTGGCTGCACGATACGGCCGGCATGATTCACGGCGATATCAAGCCTCACAACGTGCTTCTTCGACCAGTCACCACCGACTCGCCAGAGGCCTTTCCATACGAGCCGCTCCTAGCAGACTTTTCCTCTGCCTATGAAATCCCCCGGGACTCGAACTCGACTCCGAGTGCGAACCAAGCGGCCATGTCAGCCTTCACGCCCCCCTTTACGGCGCCGGAGCTACTCTCCCTCGCATCGCTCCGATCCGGCGAGATTGCCCCGTTACCCTCATCAGATGTCTTCTCTCTTGCCGCGACGTTGATTGCGGCGGCGACGGGCGATCTGCTTCTGTATCCTGGTTCCAACAATTTTCAGCGTCTGGCCATGGCCAAGGACGGTCATCGAATTTTAGACTTTACACGCGCGGGTTCAAACGGGTGCCGCGTACCGCGTTACGGTTTCGTTGAGAAGCTCGTGCAGCCGGCCGTGGTCAAAGACCCTACGCAGCGGATTCTCACGAGTGACTGGGTGACTTTGGCGTCTTCCTAGTCATCGTTGAGAGTTCCGCGCTTGAAAATATTTTTTTTTCAACTGTGGACTTGATCGACTGTCGGGTCAAAATTCCGTCCTTCTATATCATGCACGATTCACTTTTGGATGCTGACTTTTGAAGTATTTTGGCAGCCTTGATGTTGTGCCACATCTTGCCCTAATTTTCACCCCCTTCTCTTCTCCCCCTGGATGCATCTTCGGGGCTCTTTTTTTACTCATTTCTACACTGCCCTTTCTTTTGTTTCATTCTACAACGTACTGTACAAATTTTCTTCGTCTGTTTAGAGCTTGTTTTTTTTTTTCTTGTTGGCTTGATTGCTTGATCGTGTGACATATTTGGAGATACCCGGAAATAAAGATGGAGTTACTGAGAGTGACCTTCATCCTGCTGACATATATTGGACTTGACATGTACCTCTCTTCAGCTTTTTTATTGCAAATAGTACCTGACTATCGAACGTGCCCGAGCGGGCATTGCCTTTACTTGACTCTATAAGTGCTGATCATTGCTGCTTCGCAATCGAAAGGTTCAGGTTTCAATCTGGAACCTAGTCCTGAAGATCCTTACACATTAGGTCGCATGTAAAACATCAACAGAGTTCCGACATTAATCTAAGCAACCACCCCCTCCAAGGAACCCTCCTGTCTTCCCTCCACAAACCTCTTCAAATCACTCATCCAAAGCTCAAAATTATGCCTCAGCTTCGCTCCAAACATCCACTTGACCAAATACACCAAATACCCCGTCTGCAGCTCCCAATTGCGCACCTCAGCCCTACCTCCTTCACCCTCCCCATATCCATCCACATCCACAATCTCATGCACCCGCTCCGCATACAGCAGCGACGGCATAAATCCTCCCGGCGCATCCACATCTGCCACCCACACGATCCGCCCGGGCGTCTTCGTGCTCGGATCCGGGGCCACAAACTCCGTCACCACGAGTTGCGTGTCGCGCGCAGTCTGCGGCTTGGTCGAGCTTGGATTCATATGGACGTGGAATGTCATTCGGGTCCCTTTGCGAAGCCGAGGTGAGAGAGTCTCGGTATCTTCAGCTTCGGTGTCGGGATGAGACCGGATCGTCACTCGTGGAACGAACGTGTTCCATTCTGGCCAGGTCGATGTGTCGGTGAGGATGTCCCAGATGCGAGTGGAGGGGGCGGCGATCACGGCTGAGCTGCCGATTTGAAGGTTGGCTTGTTCGACGGTGATGTTGGGGGTTGATCGAGTGGAGTTGATGGGGTCTTGGAGGGTGGTTGTCATTTTTTTTCCCGGTTTTTTTTTTCTTCTTTTTTTTCCCTTTGCACAGATGGAGGGAGACCCTTCTTTTGTAGAATAGTCTGGTTTGTATGGATGGGTGATATGGAATCGGGACTGATGAGTTGTATTTGTTTTGTTTTGTGTTTTTTTATGATTGCCAAAGTTGATAGAAATGGGAGAAATTCAAGAAATTCAAGAATCGCTGTATAGGCTCTGTGCTTGGCAAGGACTGTTTCTGTGCTTGGCAAGGACTGTTGGGTTGGTTTCAAGGTTGTGCAAGACTGGAGAATTGATGATGGAATCGACGGGGAGTAGGGCAGTACTTATGTCACGTCTATTTGTAGGTGTAGTGGAGGTTAGCGCAGTTCATAGCAAGGTACCACCATTGTGAACCATTTCCACTTAATCTGAAAACTTAATTCATTCCGAGAGCCCCACTACGAAACTGAGTCTATCTGACTGCCTAAAGCTTACTCTCCTTCTTTGAGAATGTAGGAACCCTTCTCAATTAGCAGTTAGATATACATCATACCAAGCGATAGGATGGTCGAATACCTGTCTGGGTGAATGTATTCTAATCGGCACCCACTCACCGCCAAATCACGTGATTTTTTTTTTTTATCAGGCTAAATTGTTCACCCTGATCCTAGGTCATTCGCCAGTAAGTAGTAATTGCTTATGAGTATTCCTACTAAAAGAACTTTCCCTTTTGGTTCAAAAACGGTCATGATTATCACGTGATACTATGGCTTCACGCTAGCTCTACAATTGATCTTGCCAAAATAAAAAACCCAAGTCGCCAATTTGCACAATCTGGTCGGAATCAAAAATGTCAATATACTGTTGCTGCAAATAACATAACACAATCTCTCGCTTCATCGGTCAGGTTCCATGTCTTACCGGGCGAGGATTAGAGGTAAAGAGATGAATCTCTGACCCACATATCATGCATTAACGATCGAAGCCTGCTGGTATCACTGCTGTCACCCAGAAGCTGAGATTATCCTTGGACTCTGTCGTCAGTTGTAGTCCAATTGACATTTTATTGTTCTTTCTCCACGGCCCCTGAGATTCTTCCAGGAGGCTTGAGCTGCTGTATGCCTGCGCTGTATTTCCACGAATTGAAACTCCCACTCCGCCGCGGCGGAGCAATTAGTCCATCCACAAGCGGACTCTTCCGCCCGTCATCCCCGCATTATGGGGTCGAAGAGCTCAGGGAATGGAGATGATGTGGTGACGATCCCAATCCCTAGAGTGAATCTGCGGCAGTCATTTTGATTCTCATCAAACGTATTTAGAACCAATCCCCGACCACTAACAATCTCACCATGCTTGATATTTGTTCAGCCCAACCGGACCTACCGCAACATGTTGCTCTCACACGTGCCCGTGTTTCCCCTTCTTTTTGGGCTTGCTTTGGCATCGTCACGTCGACCGCATCGCTGTGTGATTCCAGCGGCCAAGGACAAGACGTCTGACGACTCGGGTGCAGTGAACCGCGTCTTTGCCCAATGTGCCCAGGATGCCATCATCGTCTTTGAAGAAGGCGTGGACTACAATATCTTCACACCGATCAGTGCGACAAACTTGAGCAATGTGGAAATTCAGGTCAAGGGAAACCTTCACTTGCCGCAAAGTATTCCGCAGGTCCAGCGCATTGTGAATGGAACGGATCGCGTGCCAAACTCGGACGGTCACACGTGGTTCACATTCGCGGGGCCTCAAATCGATTTTGTCGGATCGGAAAACATCAACGCTGGATGGATCATCTCCTACGGCCAGGCGTGGTGGGACGCCAACCCGGCCAATGGCACAGGAATTGCCTCTCGGCCGCACTTGATGAGCTTCCAGACCACGGATGGCTCAATGAAATATTTCAAGTCGCGGAAACCGATCGCGTGGAACGTCAAGGTGAAGGGGGACAACATCGACATTAGTCACGCATTCATCGATGCCGAGTCGGACAATGATTCTTTCCCTTTCAACACGGATGGCTTCGATGTCTCGGCGACCAATGTGCGAATCACCGACAGTGTCATCTACAATGGCGATGATGCCATTGCGGTCTCGGACGGTTCTCACAATGTCGTCTTCAAGCACAACACGATCGGCTACCAGAGTCACGGCATGAGTATCGGCTCCCTGGGATCCAATGCCAAGTCCTTCAACAACGTCTCTGATATTCACTTTGAAGATGTGACGGTGATCAATGCGGTCTATGCAGCTCGGTTCAAGTCCTGGATTGGTGGTCAAGGTCTCGTCAAGAACGTCAGCTGGAAGAATATCCGTGTGTACAACGTCACTTTTCCAATCTTTGTCACGCAGAGCTACTTCAACCAAGGCTCGTCACAGACCCCTCGAGCCAACAATGCATCTGTCGCCATGGAAAACTTTACTTGGGAAGACTTCACCGGGACCATCAACACGTTCAATCCTGGTGACGGATCGTGCGCTTCGGACCCATGTTGGTACAACGTCGGGCTTCCCGACTTGAAACATACCGAGGCTGTCATCATTGAGTGCAATACTGCGAGCTCTTGCACGAACTTTAAGTTGCAGAATATTAACCTCATTCCGCAAAATCTCGCCGAGCCCAGTGTGATCTGCATCAATGCGACAGACAAGCTCAACCCACATTTGGGCTTCGACTGCAAGAACGGCACATTTGTCTCTTCCTGATTTTTGTTCCCACCTGATGGCGATGTTGGCTCCTCGAGTGTGCAAGTTATTGTATCATGCGGCCCACTTTGCTGAAGTTAGAGTGTATATCCAATAGAATCTGCACAAGAGATAGCGACGAGGAGAGTCGAAGCAACCAAATACAACTCCCCACCCTCATTTCATTATCCATTAGAAAGTTCAAGTTATTTCGCCGCCATTCTTTCTTTTCACCCCAATCTTTGCTCCATGTTTGTTTTCACCTCGGTTCACTCTTTCTTTCTCCTTTTGTGCCTGCTTTACAAAAATTTTAGCTCATATCTATTCTCACCGTTATTAGTATAGCGTGCAGAATTGCGAATGTAGCCATTTATGAGGCACATGTAGCGTAAACTTGCAATGCCCTGGTTCTGAGTCATCTACTCACTTGGGCCTGTTTTGCATGGAGATAATAGGTCCGTTCAGATTCAACATACGATACACGTGATGATCGGCTATAAGAGCGAGGTAGTGCGGGGTTACTCGGTATTTTGGCCTCGATGAGCTGAAAAGGCCCGAGATCACGGCGAAGCAATAGCCAAAATAAAAAATAAAAAAATAACCCCCGGTCAGAAGTACAGCGAGCTCACAATGGAGTCAGATCTACCATTCTCTATTGTTATTGCTTCTTTTTCTTCCCTCTTTTCTCAACCCTTTGTAGCGATGCCTGTCTGATCACCAAAAACTGTCATAACCGCGCAGATAGAACCCCCACATGGTTGCCGAATCGAGTAAGTACATTCATGTAGCATTCTTCCCCCCATTCCCCGCAAACTCCGCACTTCTTATCAACGGGATCACCCTGCAATCTAACCACCCAAGTACCATTTAAGAACATACGACCCCAAAACACAGACACAGACTTTTGATCAGCCCAGTTGACTTGTATATCAACTTCAGCCCCTAAGCGTCGCAAATATGACAACTACATCATCGACATCCACATCCACACCCACACCCACAATCACAACCACATCATCCTACCTGGAACGCGCTGCTGAAAAGCGCGCCAGCCAACTGGCTCTCATTCCACCCGAATGGCGACTCCCCTCGATCCCGACGCCCGATTCTCAACCAGACGCACTTGCCACAATCCGAAATGAACTAACACCGCGCGAACTTGCTCTCACGGAAGAAACCGACATCACAGCCCTTCTCCGCAAATTGTCCTCGGCCGAGGTAACTTCGCTAGAATTGACCCGCGCATTCGCCAAGCGTGCGTCCTTGGCGCATCAATTGACCACATGCTGCACGGAGATCTTTTTTGAAGAAGCGTTCGCGACTGCGAAATTCCTGGATGAACATCTTGCGCGGACGGGGGCAACAGTTGGTCCATTGCATGGACTTCCTGTTTCCATCAAGGATTTGTTCTCTGTCAAGGGGGTTGACACTTCGATAGGTGAGAGTGAATCAACTAGAGATTGACTCAGTTAGAAGAAGAAAGTATGTGGAATTCAAAGAGACTGAGGCTAATTTCATTTTCTTTTTTTGTTTTTTCTTCCGTCTTCAGGCTGGGTCGGTTTGACCAACAATCCAGCCTCTGCCGACAAAGCCGTCGCGCGTACGCTCCGTCGTCTCGGTGCAGTGTTATATGTGAAGACCAACCTTCCACAGTCCATGATGATGTCCGATTCGTATAACCACGTCTTTGGACAATGCGTCAATCCACTCAATCGCAGGTTGATTTCAGGAGGTAGTTCTGGTGGTGAATCATCCCTCGTTGCTGCCCGGGGAAGCGCACTTGGAATCGGAACGGATCTGGGAGGATCAATTCGAATCCCAGCTAGCTTGTGCGGATTATACGGTCTGTCGCCGAGTCCTGGACGACATCCGTATGAGCGGGGACAGTAAGTTGGTGCACTACTAGGTCCAGGCTAGATCCAAAGTCGTCTGAGTTATGGCCTTTGCCTTGTCATTTGCATATCAGCTAAGTTTGTCTTGAATGCAGTCCTGGACAGGATATCATCCGCTCCGTCGCCGGTCCCATGAGTTGCAGTCTGGCGACTATCGAACGGTATATGGAGGCCCTGCCTTCTGCGTTGCCCTGGGAGATTGATCAGCATGTCGCCCCTGTATCGTGGCGACGAAGCTTGGCGGCACTCTCAACCAGGCGGCTGAGGATTGGATTCTTGGTGGATGATGGGGTTGTCAAAGTGCAACCGCCGATTGCCAGGGCGGTTAGAGAAGTCGTTGGCGCACTCAGAGATGCCGGTCATGAAAGTATAGACCTCTCTCTCTCTCACTCTCTCTTTGGCGGCCCTGTGGCGCTTCTTGAGGCTTCTTTCGGTCTAACAATCTCGTGGTAGTTTTCGAATGGGATGCCCCATCACATGCCTATGCATATCAGCTCTGGGAAAAGGCGATTCTTTCCGATGGCGGCGAGGGTTGCCGCAAGAAGATTGAAATGACCGGAGAGCCACTGATTGAAGGGATGCTCGTCGGTACAGAAAAGGACCTCCTGACTACATCCGAGACTCATCAGGTATAAAGCCCTTACTTTGTTCTATGATTTGAAAATCTGCCCAATCCTAGTGCTGCAAGAGCCGGCCTTTTTGCTGATTTTTTGTGATTTGGTTCAGCTCAACGCAGACAAATATCTCTACGAGAGCGAATATCTCGAGCGTTGGGCCACGTCCAAAATCGACGCTTTAATCATGCCGAATACCCCCTGGGTTGGCTATGAACCTTGGACATGGGTCAAGTCCAGCGCTTACGTCGGATATACCAGCATCTGGAACTTGTTGGGGTATGCAGCCCTAGCAGTTCCGGCAACGATCGTGTCGCGTGAAAAGGATATGCCAGATCATGAGTGGCTGGCGCATGTTCCGCGGAATGCAGGAGACCAGTTCAATAAGGACCAGTGTAAGTTCTTATCTTCCTTTCGGTTTCTTGGGTACAGAGGAAGAGGAAGCTGATGCAGATGATTCATAGATGATATTGACGTGATTGATGGTATGCCTGTTGGTGTGCAAGTGGTGGGTGGTCGATTTGGCGAGGAGAAATGTGTTTCGGTAGCCAAGGCTATTGAACAGGCTATGCGCTGGAGAAATGGCGTTCGAACAAAGCTGTGATGAGTTTACAGATTGGATGATGGCTGGTTTGTTCTATGAGACTACACTGTAGGATTGTATAGTGCACATACCTATATATACCTGTGTCATTGATAAATTTGAATTCATGGCTCATGTTCCATTTGATCGTACACTTCATCTCATTAGACATCTCTTTCACCGGCTGTTCCCTTGATTCCGGACTGGAGAATCTGGAAGCCGGTGATGATATTATATAATGTACAACGAGTCAAGTCATAAAGTATTCATACAGGGGCATTCATCCGCTCTTTGTAGTCAGGAAACTCAAAGTCCGCCAAGTCCCAGTCATACTGGAAGTCATGATGCTCAATCCCGCTTGCGTTCTGCAAAGCCTGCGGCTCAAAATGTAAGCCGGCCTCCATCTCAAAATCTTTCCCGTGATCCCATCCCGGTGTTAATACCGGAGTGGGAGCCACATCCGAGACCATTCGTAGCTCTCTGACAACACGAATTCCATCCTCCTCCTCGGCCATGGCCTTGTGGCTGGGACCATCCTCACTTGTGTTGATCTTGGAGATACTTGCAGTGTAGGAACCGGGACCAGAGAAGAAGTAGTCGTTGTAGATGACACCACCGTCAGGGCATGCGGGCTCGTGGACGGAATGTTTACGGGAAGAAGTGAGGTGGGCGAAAGTCGAGTGAGAGTGATTCTTTGTCGCGGGGGACGAGTGTAAAGGCTGTGGGCGGAAGCACCAGGAGAAGATGCTGGACAGAAAAGGGTAAATTGGCGCCATGCATGCGCAGATGATGGACACATCTACTTCCGATGCGGACCACAAGGCAGCTTTGGCGTTGCTTTCTGAGAAACGGAGAAAAGAGAAAGTCAGTTGGGGGGTATTCCTTCCTCTCTCTCTCTCTCTCTCTCTCTCTCTCCTTGAGTGAGAAAAGCTGGACGGTTGGAAATCTCTGGGCACGTACGGGTGAAATCACTGGTGAAGAGTTCGGTGAGCTCGAGCATTCTAGCTATGCTCGTGGCAATGACACTGGAAAGAATTAGTAAACTGACATTGAGTGGATATCCATGATTTCGAAATGTGTTCGGTAAAACCTCATATGGGTGGCTTACACAATTCCCACACCAAACACCAACATGATACCTGACTTTTGCCTCCAAGGCAGATGTAATTTCCACAGCAGAGGCATTGGCATGATCAAAATGATCACGTCGGAAGCGATCTGGAAGGCGGCATTGAAGTACCAAGTGGCCTGTTTAGGCAAGCAGTATCCCTTGTCCTGTGGGTAATTGACGTTCCAGAACTTGGATATAGGTCGACAGAAAAATATAGAACTCAGAACCATCCAAAGCCCTGCAAGACTGAGTACAGCCATGAATGAGTATGTGAAGATGACGAATTTTCGAGATCTAAATATGCGAAGAAAAAGGGAGAGAGCGGATAGCTTGGAAAGGATAAGAGAGAGGTTGTAGAATGCGATCGAGATCCAAAGAACCTGGCAATGGATTAAACATGTTAGAAAGTGAAATACCGGGGGTGCCACACATTCCAGCGTTGGTAAAGACGCACTCTAAGATGTCCCTCAATTACATCCTGGGAAAGGGTTGTCTCGGGTTTACCGAGACCGTAGTGTAGTTCTGGGACAGATGGTGTAAGTACGGCAAAATTAACATACTGCGAGCTCGGCGTGTTTCTTACCAACAAAGATCATGGCATAGAGAACAAGACCACATATCTGTTCTGAACATCAGTTCTGTGAAACTCATCGCAAGACCGCAGGAGTTGGTTCATGAGAAAATCGAGTAACATATTCCAGAAGAATATGAACACCTCGATGAGATTAGACTTACCAGGGCTAATCCGATCAGCAGATCGTCAAGTCCAGGTGCTTTAACGATCCTGAATCTAGCCCATAGCCGAGCAGCCACGAATAAGATCGACAAGATGGTGAAGATAGTGGTGACCACGGTGACCACAGTGGCCAGCATCCTGACGGTGTACGAACCAGTATCTCACAAAGTCCATTGAACGGTGCGAAAGTCAGGAATGCTACACAACCAGCTTCGTTGACGAAGCCCAGTCTCGAAGGCCACTTGTTTGCTGGCTGTAGCGGCTTTCGGACAGGAAAGTTGAGAACACTCAATAGGCTTTTGGATGTGTTCAAACGATGAGAGGTGGGTGAGTGCTAACACAACCCTTCAGCCGGCTGTCTCCATTCGCCGTGATGGGGATCGGTCGAGATGCACAGGGCAGAGATCAAGTAGAAGATGATAGTAACCAAAAGCCATGCATTTGCCGAGCATAGCTAAAAACTGTCGCCACAGCACGGAAATGAAATTCGCAATTTTGTGTCACTGATGGGCAAGGAGTTTAGGTAGGTCCCGTCCCAACTTGGCGATAATTGTCTTGGCCCTCTTCCGTTTCTATGCAAGCGCCAGTGGGCGATCGTCACTCCGTTTCGCCATCGCCAAATCGAACTTTGCCCACCACAGTGTCGCTAACTCGCTGTAAGCTCCCTGCAACCTTGGGAAATTCATCTCCCCCGCTCCTGGTTGGCTCGACCAGATCTTCTGGACGACTGCATCGGGCAACTTGAGCGCGACGCTGAAGCACGGTTACGTCAATGACTCGGGCCGAGTTTGTCCGGTGACGCACCAGCCTCTCGGGGGGTTCACCCTAGACTTTGATTGATTTGGAAGATACTTGCACAGTTTCTAATTGGGTCAAAATAAGGTTGTGGGGCTACTCGATCGCTCGAGACATGCCTGAGCCACGCAAAGCCTCATAGACCCACTACGGTGGCTTCTCGCATCTCCTACCGTGTGATCTGCGCATCGTACTCATATAGTTTGCGTCGACCCTCCTACTCCAGTGTCGCAAAAATAAGAAGGGCTCCCCGGTGGATAAGAAACGCTCCGTGCAGAGGCCTGTTGCATTTTCCCATCTCAAGTGCCAGGTCTTGCACTGCTGTAGGAACGCCGAGAACGTCCGAAAACACCGTCTCCGCTTTTCTCAAAGCCACTCAAGTGGCTTATGTTCTTCTCCCCGGAGCCACACACCTACTAACCTACTCGTGGTATTTGTCTGAATGTTCTTCATATTTTCCCTCAAGAGAAATCCAGTGAATTTTGAAATAAGGCGCTGCTCCCACCAAAAAAATCAGGCTTTCTTAAGGTAGCTACTGATGTTTCTCTAAATGTCGATGCGATGGTCACTCTTGCTACTTGAATCTCATGCAAGAACTGGTATCTAATTAGACAAGTCTTTTTGAGTTTGTAAGACACGAGTTCCTTATTTCTAAGAGACGGAGACCAGTCAGGGTTCTAGGTACCACTTCCCTCCTTGGCCAGCCTTTTTGCTCCAGCACCGATACAAAAGTCTCCAGTGTAACCACCACGTGCTCTTGCCGTTGAGGCATTAAATCTTGAACACGCCAGAAATCAGAGTGACAGGTTAAGTAAACATCAAGATTTTTCTACTTCCATGACTCTTCCCTGTCTACACGCCAAAAGCAGCCCGAAAGCCAACATACTCTTTTTGCGAGAAGTAGAACAACACCATGGGATGCGCCAATGACGATTCCTAAGCGGGGAGGCTTCGGGCCCACAAATACTCGGTCAACCGGTCAGACAATTATAACAAAATTAACATTGTCGTCGCAGACAATGTGCAAACAGTACAGCGCCCGGTCTGTACGATAAGATACCTTATTCGCCCAGCCCTACAGTCGGCAATGCATCCCCTTTTGCTAAAATGTCTACCTGATATCCACTTATTCAGCCTATCCATTCCAGCCCCAACTTGGACCTACCTACACAACCTTTCGGAGACGCCGAAGATCGACACCATAGAAAAAAGTCTGTGCTCAGCCATCCGTTATTTCTAATACGTGACCCTCAAGAATGAGCCATGGATGAACGGGAGAACGAGCCTAGTAATCACTCTCTCTTCTTTTCCTCCCCGGGCTACCCCAGTCAGTAGTGAGAAGCCCGGTTACCACTATGTCTGTTGAATCACCCCCATTGAATCTTCTAGGTTGGCAGGTCTTCTTGTGTCTTGCGCTCTGATGATCAACCATTTCTTCACCTGATGACCGCACCACGGCCTTCGATGTGGCTCTTTGAGAGACGCGCATCAAAAGTAACCTCTTTTACTAGACCAGTACACAGCGCTATCTCAACGAGGCTCTACCGGCCAGAGTAGAGAGTCTTGACGAGAGCTTCTTTCCCCTTTCTCCCCTCTCGGGGAGGCCCTCTCGGGGGGGAAGGGACGTGGGGGTACAAAGTGCAAAGAGCCTCACCCCGGGGAGGACAAAAAAATCCATTCGATCAAAGTTTGCCAAAAAAAAAAAGAAAAAACGGAAGACACCAAAAGTCTGTCTCAACCCATCCTCGGCTTTTGCGGCCTATAAACAGTCCTTTAAAAGCAGCACTCTGGATCTGGGGGTGGCGCAGCGAAAAGGAATGGAATTGGTCGTGGAAACGCTCTACATTCCTGTCGTGCTGGTCTTGCTCAGGTCGGAGGATTGATTTGATTATGATTGTTGGAGGGCAATAATGCCGAGAAAACATAGCGATTGTTGTTCCCAAGTTGGTAGTGGATATCGATCGTCCTGTTAGGCTTGGGCTGGGCTCCCGCCAGGTTCTGATGGGTTGACTCGTTTTCATGGTGGTCGGGTGTGACCTAGGTACACAACAGCGGTTGCGTACTTGGTGCAAGTGTGCTCGAACTACATAGTGCCCGTATATTCTAGGCATTCCTATACTGCTGCATGATTTCGATCAGACTCCTGCGTCCTTGTCCCGGCTCAGCCTCAATTGTGCTTTCCGTCGCGCCATCCTGCCTCTAGTCTTCAACCACTCATTATGGGTTTGAACAAAGGTACTTCCTCCTGACGTCGCCTTACTTTTCTTGGCGTCCGTGGGAAATTTTTCGAGCCAACAAAAACTGTTTTGTAACGATGGAAGAATTTTATTTTATTCACATTGGCTGTACAGCGAGCCCAGTCAAAGTCGTGGTAAGCGCATGTCGGAACAGATCCGGGGCTAATTTGCAAGGGGGAAAAATGGTCGACCAAGACATCAAGACATGCACCCTAAAGAATCAACACAGGGATCCTCACAACAAGGGAATCGAAAAGGAATACGACGGATGAATCAGAACAAATCAAACACTCCAAATGGTCTACAGACGAGCCTTGAGGTTGGCCTTCAGACGGCGCTCAACGGCGTTCATGTACTCGTTGGTAGTGACCCAGGCCTCACGGTCCTTGCGGCCACAGGCCAGAGCAAGATCCTTGGTCATGATGCCCTCATCGTTGACCACCTCCACGCAGGCGCGCTCGAGCTCCTCGGCGAAGGCGACAACGTCGGGAGTGTTATCAAGCTTACCACGCTGGACCAGACCGCGAGTCCAGGCGAAGATGGAAGCGATGGGGTTGGTGGAGGTCTCACGGCCCTTTTGGTGCTCGCGGTAGTGACGGGTGACGGTACCGTGAGCAGCCTCGGACTCAAAGGCCTCGCCGGTGGGGGTGACCAGGGTAGAGGTCATCAGACCCAGGGAGCCGAAGCCCTGGGCAACAATGTCGGACTGGACATCACCATCGTAGTTCTTCAGAGCCATGACAAAGCCACCCTCGGACTTGATCATCTGGGCGACCATGTCGTCGATGAGACGGTGCTCGTACCAGATCTTCTTGGCGTCAAAGTCCTTCTTGTAGTCCTTCTCGAAGATCTCCTGGAAGATATCCTTGAAGCGGCCGTCGTACCGCTTGAGGATGGTGTTCTTGGTGCTCATGTACAGAGGCAGACCCTTCATGAGGGCCATCTGGAAGGAGGCGTGGGCAAATCCGCGGATGGACTCGTCGGTGTTGTACTGGCACTGAGCGACACCACCGCCGCTCGAGAAGTCGTAGACCTGCACTCGCTCGGGCTCGCCACCGGCAGGGGTGTAGACCAGCTCAAGCTTACCGGGTCCAGGGATGACACGGTCCTGAGCACGGTACTGGTCACCGAAGGCGTGACGGCCAATGACGATGGGCTTGTTCCAGCCGGGTACCAGACGAGGAATACGAGGGATGATGATGGGCTCACGGAAAACGGTACCGCCGCTGAGACACTGGTCAGTAACTGTGCTCGACTTGTACCCCGTGCGCAATGAGCACCTTGGATTAGGACTTACAGAATGTTACGAATGGTACCGTTGGGAGACAACCACACTGTGACACGAGATTAGCAATCCATTCGGGTTGAGAACGTGCGTCGTCCACGAAGGCACGGGTAGCGTACTCTTCTTCAGCTTGAACTCCTCCACACGGGCCTCGTCGGGAGTAATGGTGGCACACTTGACACCGACACCATACTTCTTGATGGCCTCAGCGGCGTCAATCGTGACCTGGTCGTTGGTCTCGTCACGGTACTCCAGACCCTGGAAAAGAGATGTTCGTTTAGATCAAAACAATTTGAAGAGATATACTGGACATCCTGTGGTGATCACTCACCAAGTCGTAGTACTTCAGATCGATGTCGAGGTATCTTGGTCCGGGGTTAGCATCGTGACTGACAAGATAGAATCCATCTTCAGGATCCAGATCAGCGACACCTACGGCAGAATCAACTATATCATGCAGCATTAGCTTCAGTTTGAATTTGCGGGGCGGCCAGGTGGAATGTGACGTATCAATCTGGCCTGCAGGCGCCACCACGTTCACGGGAAGGATCATGCAGGGTCGAGGGCCAGATCAGGTCGACATACGCCAACGAAGGTGGGGTCAAAAATCGCAAGGAGAGAGGGAAAGAGAGTGAGAGGGCAGAGATAGGTACCCATTGAAGCTTACCTTTTCCCTGATTTCTTGCCAGATGATGCGGGTCATCTATAGTCGAACGACATCGTATTTGTGTCAGCTTCGAAATGCTCTGTATGCATCATGTCCAGAGTCCGCTCGCCGGCCACTTGGCTGATTCCCTGCACCGTGTGCTTCGGGTGGAATGGCATTTTGGCACATGCAGAGTTCCACTCCCAAGTAAATGCCACTCCGAATTTGCCCGTGTTCACGAGACAACAGGGACCTTATCCACCCGAGGATGCACGCGGCGAGGCAAGCTCGTGACCAACTGGGGAGGTCCAGCGGAGAGTTGAAACTATAAAAAGGCAAAGGGTAGTTCCTCAATCATACCTCATCACCATCCAACTCCACCACCGGGTTCTTGACCTTGATCTTGGTGCTTTCGGAGGCCATGGTGCGGGATTGGGTCAAGTACAGAGAGGGAGTCGATCTGGACCAACGAGTAGAGGCGGCAACACGAGAGGGACGAGGGACACGGAGGGCGGAAGAGAATGATCGCCGAGAGCTAGGGAGAGCGGAGGAGGTAGAGGAAGTTGAAAGCAGACGAGCAGCAGCCACGGAAGAAGAAGAGGAAGATTGGAGGGCAACGGTAGGAGGGGTCGCCAGGGACCGGCGCGCGAGAGCGGAAGCGGACCGAAGGGAATAGCCGTTCATCATGTTGGCGGGATATGCGATTTGCAACTGCTCAACACTACTACGAAAGCCCGTGGACGGATGGTTAGCGCAAATGCCAGTGGCTTCTCACGGCTTTCCACACGAAACTTGCGTTCTGTTTGGTGGAATCGGCCGAACTTGGGACCAGGTGGGGGGGGGGGGGGCAAAGTGAATAGAGTGAACCGAAGGAAACGTGTGAAGCCGTCAAACCGTCGGCATAGAGACAACAAAGAGCCGAGGGAAAAGAGCAGGAGACCAACGATCTTCGGCAGAAAGGAGAGTTGCGGGTGTGGAGTCAAACGCGCCTAGCCCCCGGGTTTCCCGCATCTCGTCACTTTCTCTTTCCGCTGGCCGCGGGTGCCCGTAGGTAGTGAGGTTGTTTCTCTCCCAAAGCTACAGATTCATGGTCGAGAGCCGCTGCCGGGTGCCCTCACCACCATCAACGACATCATCGCGAAATGAAAATTCAAGGACATGAGGGACAAAGTCCTCGGCAGCGGGGTTCTTCAAACTCATCCATAGCCTTGAGAGACAGGTGAAGCTGGAGCTCCAGAGAAAATCGGACCGGACAAGCAACGGGATGGTCCGGATTTCGCCAGTTATTCCAACGCGACACGAATGGGGGAGAAGAGAGGGGCTGAACTTACCGAGTGGACAAGTGGACAAGCGCACTGGTTAAAGCGGATAGCTCCCGGAGAGAGAGTGGGAAAAATCACTGCGACCGCAAGGACTGGCGAATTCGGATTTCAAGAAGACGAGCGGAGGGAGAAAAAGTTCGTTCCTTGCACGGAGAGTGAAGCGCTGCGACGAAGTGATGTGGTGAATCAGTAGGTTTGATTGCTTTGGGCCCGCAACTCTGTCCACCTCCGCAGTTTGAGCAAACCGCCGAAGCCGGACGTCACGAGACGAGGGACTGCTGCACTGAAACAGCACACGGTGATAGATCCTTACCGACTTGGTCACAAGGAACCACGACCAACAATTCTTGGGGGAGGTTTCGCTGGACTAAACGTTGCAGGGGCCTACGGTAGTAGTACTCTGTCGGTAGGTAGATACAAGAGGTACTATTGTCGACTGGACGATGGAAGACTTTCCGTGGGCAAATAAATTTCTCAGGGTTATTACTAGGTACCTCGTCCGTATTTATGTTTCGGTCAGGAAGCAGGCCGCACCGTGATGTTATTAATGTTTTTATGTGATCTCACCACCACATTGACCCACGAGTCTGGGGATCTTCAACTGCCCTTCGATGACGGACAAGCTCTTATCTCACTGTGCTCGCCGCGGTACCTGGGCGAGTCAGAGAGCTTCAGCGACGCTCTGCACGTCTCCACACCCGACCCGCACGCAGGCGGCGTGCGCGACCGCCCCCCGGAGCTCGGAGCGTCCCCTCCGAAAGTCTCACCGAGAGGGCCATTTGGCACCCCAAGAACCCATTTGGGTTGACTCACTGCTGTAATGTCATCATCTAAGCGATAGGCGGATCCTGTGAGGCGCGGAAAGCTTCGAGGTCTAAGGCTATGCCCCTGGGAGAACCCCAACGGGTAGATCCAGCCCACAGAAAATGGACGAGTCTATATGCCCATGGAAGGGGGAGAAAAAGCGGGGGAAAATCTAATGGTTTGATGATACGTGCTTCTCTTGTTTTTTATTTTCAAAAAATGGAGAAAAATGGGAGAAAAAATGGAAAAAAATGAGATGACCCGAAAACATGCGGGCTTTGAATGTTGAAAAGCTATCAATCCCTCTACTCCAGACTGGCCTCGCTCGGTCGCCAGTCGGTCGCCATGAATGTCGTTGTTGAAAAAGTCAAAAAGTGCCCATGTCGTCCATCCCTGGAAAGCCACCAAATGTGGAATATATACAAACTGTCATCTCTATCTGCTTTCCGTCCTATCAATCGGTAAAAGGTCACACCCTAGAACAACCCGTCAATCTCTCCGGTCTCCGTGTCGATGTCCACGTTTAGATACCCGGGGGCAGTGGGCAATCCGGGGATGGTTTGGATATCAGCGGCCAAGGCGTAGCTGTATTCAACACGGTTAGCAGAGAGTCTCAAAGGCATGGCTGGATCGACCCTCAAACGCTCAGAGCATAGGTAGAAACCATGGACTGTCTAGGCCAAGGCAGAGAGGATGAAAGAAACAAAAAGGGGGGAAAACTCACAGGTATCCAGCACCCACGGCCAATCTCACATCCCGGATGGGAACGGTGAATCCGGTAGGAGCACCCTTCAGGGCAGGGTCGTGACTGAGCGAGTATTGCGTCTTGGCAATACAGATGGGCAAGTTGGCAAAGCCCTGCTTGGTATACGTGTCGACCTTTTTCTGGGCGAGCTCACTGAACTCAACCTTTTCGGCACCGTACATGGCCTTACCAATGCGCTCAATGCGCTCCTGGATACTGCCATTCAGATCGTACAGCAGCTTGAAGTCTTTGGGCTTGGAGCTGGCGACAAGCACGGCCTTGGCCAAATCGACCGCACCAGCACCACCTTCAGCCCAGTGGTTAGCCGGGACCGCATCCTCGGCACCAGCAGCAATAGCTTCCTCCTTGATCACAGCAATCTCAGCTTCAGTGTCAGTCTCGAAGCGGTTGATGGCAACCACAACGGGGACACCGTACTGCTTCGCGTTAGCAATGTGTTTGCGCAGGTTGACACAGCCAGCGCGAAGAACGTCAACGTTTTCCGTCCGATACACCTCGGGCAGAGGGGCGCCAGGGCTGATCTCGGGACCACCACCGTGCACTTTCAAGGCACGGACAGTAGCCACGATCACGACCGTGTCGGGAGAAAGACCGGACGAGCGGCACTTGATGTTGAAGAATCGCTCACCACCCATGGTGAAGTCGAACCCAGCCTCGGTGACCACGAAACCGGTCTTGGCGTCGTGGTCTTCATCCAGCTCAGTACCCGCCAGCTTCAGAGCCAGCTTGTCTGCAATGACGGAGCTAGCACCGATACTAATGTTGGCGAATGGACCAGCATGCACCAAGACGGGAGTACCCTCAAGACTTTGCATGAGGTTGGGCTTGATCGCATCTTTCATCAGAGCCGCAAGAGCGCCTCCCGCACCAAGGTCGTCGCAGGTCACGGGGTCGCCACTGCGAGAGGTAGCGACAACCATGCGTCCAAGGCGCTCACGCATATCCTCCAGGCTATTGCTGAGAGCCAAGATGGCCATGCACTCACTGGCAACGGAGATATCAAAGCCGGTCTCACGGGACAGTCCCTTCTCAGTGGGAGCCTGGCCAACGGTGATGCCACGAAGATGACGGTCGTTGACATCGAGAACACGACGCCAAGTAATGGTCTCGGGGTCAATGTCCAGTCGGGCAAAGCGTCGGATCTCCTCTTCGGTCAGATCGTCGGGGTTGGTCTTCTCGATCCCGAGCTTCTTCAATCGGCGGAACATGATAGGCTTGAACTCGCGCACGCCCTTCTTGGCTGGCACAAGGCGCTTGTAAAGAGCGCCATCCTTTTGTGTAGCTTCGTGGAACATGCGAGTCTCAATTGCAGCGGCGAGAAGGTTGTTGGCCGCAGTAATCGCGTGAATGTCGCCGGTCAAGTGCAAGTTGAACTCGTCCATTGGGATGACCTGACTGTAACCACCGCCAGCAGCACCACCTTTAATACCAAAGGTCGGACCTTGGCTGGGCTGACGAACGTTGGCAAACGCAATGCGGTTCAAGTGAGCACCCAGAGCCTGAGTGAGGCCAAGAGTAGTCGTAGACTTGCCCTCGCCAAGGGGCGTAGGGGTGATACCGCAAACCAAGATGTAACGACCATTACGGCGGTGTGACAGGCGATCGAGGACTCCAAGGTTGACCTTGGCCTTGGTGTGACCGTACGGCTCGAGCTCGTGAGGAGCAATGCCGACTTCCGAACCTACCGTAGTGATAGGCTTGGGATATTGCGCACGGGAGATTGCAATGTCAGATGGAACAGGTGTCTGCAACCTGAGTGGCAGAGGAGTGATGTGACGGTCTCGCTGTCTATCAAAGTAGTGCTTGGCGGCGGAGACCACGTTCTTCAGCAACATAGCAACGGTCATGGGACCAACGCCACCAGGGACTGGAGTGATCTGCGAGGCGACTTGGACGGCTGAATCAAATTCAACGTCACCAACGAGACGCTGTCCAGACTTCTTCGTCGCATCCTCCTTGTAGTTGATACCGACGTCGATAACAACAGCACCGGGCTTGAGCCACTCGCCCTTAACGAATTCGGTCTTACCGATGGCGGCCACAACGATGTCGGCATTCTTGACCACCCGCGCAATATCCGGTGTCTTTGAGTGACAGACAGTGACGGTGGCATCTGCATTCTTCAGCAGATAGCTGACAGGACTACCCACAATGTCACTTCGACCCAGGACAACGGCTTCCTTGCCGGCGGGATCAACGCCACTTGCCTTCAACAGCTCCATCACAGCAAGAGGTGTGCAAGGAGTGAACAGAGGGTGTCCACCCCGCTTGGCCAGCTCACCGATATTAATCGCACCGAATCCATCGACATCCTTTTCGTCGGCCACAGCTGATGTGATGGTGTGCTCGGACATGTGATTGGGCAGGGGCAGTTGCACCAGAATACCATGAACTGAAGGATCATTGTTGGCCTTTGTGATTTCCTGGAGAAGCTCCAGCTCGGTACTAGACTCGGGGACATTGATGAGTGTGCAAATGATGTTGGCCTGCAAGAAGGAAGTCGAGTAGAGTCAGCAGGCCTGTTGCGCCTTTGGTTCAGCAAATGCGCAGTCTCACCTCTTGAGCAGCCTTCAACTTCATTCGAACGTATGTGCCTGTGTTGTCGCCTGATTAGTCTGGACGTGTCACGCCAGTGGCTACAAGTTTGGGCAACACTGACTCGAATCGGAACGATTTCCCACTATCGGTCAAGTACTAGTTAGCCAATAGCTCTTGCACGCTGTTTCGTTCAGAGTCGCATAGAAGATTTGACTGACCCTGGAAGATCACCAAGTTTGGCTTGAAACGGGGATTGCTAGCCTGTGCCTGTTCAATCTCGCTCTTCAAGCCCTCCCGGATGCTCTTCGCAATAGCGGTGCCATCGATTCTGGACGCCATGATTGACGAGCTAGCAAAGTTGCGACGACAGGGAGTAGCCGTGCGATTGTGAATAGATTGGCGGAGGGAAGCACAACTAGTCGAGGATGATATAGACCGCACGACGGTTCCTCGGGCCTCTCTTAAAGAGATAAAGTAGGAGGATGGGCTTGAAGACCTGGGAGGAAGGATGCGGAGGCAAAGTTTGGCGGTTCGCGCTTCGCAGAAATAGCGATAGCGGGGTCCCGCGGCGGGGAAAGACAGCATGCGTGATTGCTTCTTTCGGGGCGAGAACCTCGACCCTCGGAGCTAGCTTGCTGCAGATCGGTATCGCCAGGAATTGAAGACGGGAAAACGGCGCTGGTCAAGAAGGATTGTCCGGAAGAAAGAACACTTGGACAGAGCAATTGCTTGAATTTGTCACAAATTTGGCAATTGTACTTGCTGTTTTTGGTCTGACGCATTCGATTTACTCAACTATTCTGCTCTGTTGCAATGCGCCCTGGAGTTGTTGGACCCATATCCATCCAAACCTCAGACTCGGGCCTACGGATGAGGCACTCCGAGATGCCCCATAATTACTGGTGCCTGGGGCATGCGAAGTAACGTTGAAAAGCGGAAAGCCGATGAGTCATTGTCATTCGCCGCGGGAAAGCACTCCTGGAGTCCCATATCTCCGATAGTCTTTGTAGGGTTAGGGCTGGAGGGGTCGCATCACGTGAAGATATCGGATTATCAGTTCCTCCGAAAAGTGGGATCCGATACAGGTCAGGTCTTGGCACTGGGTGCTCGAGTGTGCGATGGAAAATCACTAGTCAAAGAAAGTGAGGTTGACAAGATTGACCCCCTCCGGTATACCCGCCTCCTTCGACCCCTTCCTCCCCCCCCCCATCCATCGTTGGCCGATCTCCCTCGAAAAGTTTTATCGACTCAGGACTGAAAATCTCGAGTCGCAAACCATCAAGATGCGGCCTATTTTGTTGTCCGGCCATGTGCGTGATATCTCTGCCGCGCTGGAATGCAATGAAGAAAACTAATCATGCCCGTGCGGCATCTCTCTCCAGGAACGGTCTTTGACCCAAATCAGGTTCAACAAGGATGGCGACCTGCTTTTTTCGACCTCCAAGGATAAGATTGTGTGCGCATGGTGGTCTGCCAACGGCGAGCGCCTGGGAACATATGCTGGCCACCAGGGTGCCGTCTGGACTGTCGACGTCAGTCCCAACACCGTCCTCCTCGCTACCGGCTCTGCAGACAACACCGTTCGGCTATGGAATGTGAAGACTGGCGAGTGCGTGAAGACTTGGGATTTCCCCACCGCTGTCAAGCGTGTGGCCTTCTCTCCCGATGGATCGAAGTTGTTGGCTGTGACGGAAAAGCGCATGGGTTTCCTGGGTACAATCGCGGTGTTCGATATCGCTTACGGTGACGGTGACCTGAGCAACTTGAATGCTCAGGCTGAGGAGCCAACCTTGCGAATCACCTGCACTGAGAGCAAGGCCACCGTTGCGGGGTGGAGCTACTTGGGCCGATATATCATTGCTGGACACGAAGACGGCAGCGTCAGCCAGTACGATCCTAAGGTACGCTGAGCTTTTCGCCGACTTGCCTCACCTTTTGCAATCTGATGGTTCCATTAGCATCTGCTTCACGACCGCTTATATACTGACATTTTCACAGTCTGGTGACCAGCTGGAGAACGTCCAGGCCCACGAGTTCGACCACCAGATCAACGACCTCCAATTCTCCCCCGACCGCACCTACTTCATCACCGCTTCCAAAGACAAGTCCGCCAAGGTGAGCTCACTCGCGCGACTGTTGATTTTCTTTTCGAGTAGATTGATGCTAACAATGTCACCTGTTCTTTTAGCTCATGGCGGCCAGCAACCTCGCCATCCTCAAGACCTACGTCGCCGACACCCCCCTCAACTCCGCCTCTATTACCCCCAAGAAGGACTACGTGATTCTGGGTGGTGGACAAGCTGCTATGGATGTCACAACAACATCTGCTCGCCAAGGAAAGTTCGAGGCCCGCTTCTACCACAAGGTCTTCGAAGACGAGATTGGCCGTGTCCGTGGTCATTTCGGTCCCCTCAACACCATTGATGTGCATCCCGCGGGTACTGCCTACGCCTCCGGTGGTGAGGACGGTTACGTTCGCATTCACCACTTCGACAAGCCTTACTTCGACTTCATGTACGAGGTTGAGCGTGAGCAGATGCGGAAGTAAAAAAAAAAACACGTTGAAGAGAAAAAGAAAAGATATGTTGTGACGAAGAAGAGTTTGCAGCAGACGAAAGCTCAAACGAAGATGATTCGACGCGAGTCAATCAATGTGTCTTTTGTCAAAATTTGTTTTTCATGATACAATCAGAAGACTCGGGGCAGCGTTTTGCTTTTTTTTTTTCGACGCTTTGCACCCTCGAGTCCGGCATACGGAATGATATGATGACCTCCTTCAGGCTAGGTATCTCATCACAAACTCGATTCCACGATCAACCGGAGTTGGTACCACCCTTTGAATATTCATTTTGTTTTTCTTCCCTTTTTAATCAGATGGCACGCTTCCCATTCTGCGCTGGTCGGGGTATTTGTCGATTCTTCACCTGGCGACAAGAGGAGCTAGTGGGGGGGAGGATATGCATATCGCGATCAAATCGCGAAATAGACAATACGAAGTTTTGCAAAACCGTCACCTTGGACGACTCGCTCACACCTGAGTCTATAAAGCACCTGTTTCAAGCATATGTCGAACGAGCTCTGATAGTATCACACCGTAGTGAGCTCGCATTCAACTTACATCTAGATGAGAAACATGATATCGCGCTAAGCTTTCCATCAAGCAGGTCATTGGATCAGGCAGCCCTTGTGTTTCAGACGGAATACCTCACCTATTCCAGCCACCCGTCAGCAACCTCGAGGCGCCCTAAGGTCCGCATGCCGAAAGTAGTCATGGGCACGTATTAATGCTGAACTGCCCAATCTCCGGATACTGTAGACTCGACAAAATGCAATGACGAGGGGGCATGACGAGGGGGACTATCATGAACATCCCTGCCCCGGCTGATTCTACGTCAGCCGTTATGGAATTATCAATTTTCTGACTCTGCTTCTTCGCAATTCCGCAATATATAGTTGTACTAAAAGACCTCCACCTAGTTGTTGCACCAAAAAAAAACCAGCTTGTAAACTTTGCTGCTCTTCGGTTAGAGTATTCGGTCATTCCTACATCTTAGCTTCTCTGTTTTTTCCATCTGCACCTCGCTCCATCAGCTCTGACACATGGAGGTAGATCCATACATATGGCTGGAATACGCTGTAGTCGTGCGCTTGTTAAGTCGGGTTGCCCTCGGTCATTTAGGTAGCCGGGCGGGCAAATTGACAACCTGGTTATCATCCATGTTTCAACCTCCGATCGCCGGGTACCTATTGATTTTCTCCTTCCGCTCCAAATATACATCCATATGCATCGTTGACAAGTGTACTGCCAACATCATCTATCCTACACTCCCACCTGAAGCTGGAATAGGTACCTACATTTTGGATGCTGCCGGCGTACAATATGAGCTATCAAGAGGTCTTCAACCTAATTCATACCTCTACCTCTACCTCGACCAAAGGCAGAACCGAATCCAGATCTTCATTCAGGCCATTTGAATGGGATAGTGAAATCCGCTGCTGATTATCTGAGGGCTTGCCAGACCACGATTCCCATTTGCATCTTGCTGTTTTTGCTCACCGCTGAAGATGGAATTGCCCGGTAGGTAGGAAGCGAATCCCTGGAACCTGTGACGGTAGCCAACTAGTAGCATTAGAAGGAATTTCATAAGTACGGGCTCTGCAGCGGCTGGAGTTCAGTCATGAAAATCATGTTCATGACTGGATAGGTAGGTGGGGAGGCCCAACATGAAGAATTGATACCGCAATATCTTGCACCAGGGCTCCCTGTAGAGAACGATCCGTTCTGTTCATCAGTCTTCCCAGTTCGTGTTGGATACCTCTAATAAATTCAGGAATCAACGGCAATTGCAGAAACATCGAGTCATCGTTTGCAGAAATGTAAAGGGCTTGATTCGCCTTTAAGAGAGATGGATATTAATGGGGTGACAGGTTGATGTCTCGTTTATACAGTTTCATGACATTTTCTCTAAGCCCATTTCCATGCGTTGACTGACGCTAATACAGCCAGCTGAAAAATAAAACCATAAAGAAACAGAAATAAGAAAGGCATCCCAAATAATCGAGAATGGCCTCCCACTTAGACATGATGGTCGTGAGGACAAAAAAAAGTTCAAAAAAAAAAAACGAAGAGGAAGAGGAAGAGGAAGAGGTAAATAGACCACCGTAAAGCCAGTTCGGTGGTGAAAAACAAATGCAGTGCTTCAATCATGTTCCGCTCTCAGCTTGCCCGTATAAAAAGAAAGCTTCGCTTTGCAGCAGCGGCTGCGTGGCTTATTTCTTCTTGGGGAACTTCTCCGCACCAATGTCAGTGCCGCGGAGCTTGATGTTCAAGACACGCTCCATCGCACTGAGGACCTTCTGGTCAGGTGTGGCGGTACCGCGCTCAAAGTCCTGGATGACGGTCATTGTGGTGTTGCACTTTGTGGCGAGTTCCTTCTGTGTCATCTTGTATCCCTCCTCGGTTCGGCGCCTCTTGATAGCATCTGCGACTTGGTGGCCAACAGTCTTGGGCTTGATGATGTCGTCACTGCGGTCAACCTTGGTCAAGTGCTGACCATCAGGAGCGCCAGCTTTCGAGGCCTGCAAGGATGCAATCGTGATTAGCGCTGGCTCTTTCACGAGAAGTTGACCCTTGCGACATGCCAGAGGGGGAAAGAAAACCTACCAAGTTGCCGGTTGTGTACTTCTTTTCTGTGCCGAGAATCAAGCCTGAGCGTTGAGCGGCGTTCAAGGCGCTCTTGCCCTTGACAACAGTCTCGCGGGGAGCAGCGCCGCCGCGAGTCTTGCTGCCAATCTTGGTAACAGTGTCCCAGTCGCTCATTTTGAAAAAAGTGTGGGTGATATATAGACGGGGAGGGTGTAATGGGGAGTAGTAGTAAGTGGTAGGTAGTTGTAGAGTGCAACGACGCTCGCGTGAGGTTGAAAATGCAATTTATATGGCACAGAAGCTTCTCGATCAATGGCGGAGGGGAGTCATGCCCTAGTCCTAAAAGGGATTAGTGCGGGTCTTGCCGTGGAGGGTCATCCCTCGATGTTTCGATGTCGATTTCGAGATCCCGTCCAAGTTTGTCATCATGGCTGTAAATGTGGCAATTATGCTGATAAGGTGTCCTCGGAAATGGTCTAGTATACTATCCATGGACAATCTTTTCCTTCCCTCTTTCCATGGCTACGTATCGGCGCTCATGTTCAGTGTCGAGAAGGAAAAGCCCCCATGGTGTCTAAAGCCCCCAATTTGCCACATCAAAACTCCCCCCCCCCTTTCGTCAATTTATCCGTTCACGAACCGGGAATTTCGTCGGACCATGTCGACACACACTTCTACATCCATCGATCACAGCGTTCAGCCAATTTATCCAATTAATCTCGGGTTTTTCTTCTGAAATTCGTCTCACTGAATGATGTACCAGGAAAAACTAGGATCGCGCTCCAGTAAAGAAACCCGCATCAGTGATCTCACCGACCCACTTGATGTCATTTGCCTCGTGCTTCGCAAAGAGAAGGAAACAGTATATTGCAGACAAACTCCTAGTTGGGACACCGCATACGTACTAAGACACCGAAAACCCACAGTGGACAATATTGCAAGAAGACATGATTTCCACTCTGCTTTGGTCATATTCTGCTAAAGCACGCCTCATCGAAAGAGGTGCAGTATACAAGTTCAGGCGTGCACAACTACACATGAGTCTCTTGCCTATTCGGGTCCCCGCCATGCCCGAATGGCTGAACTATAAACTAGTCCTGGCCTCGACTCCTCGATATGACAAATCTTGGGCCTCGGGAGTTGTGAAATTGACACCACAATATCTCAACATAGGGGTAGGGCGATTCTGATCAGTTTCTCATAACGGAAGTATATAATAGGTAAAGGCATCCTCGTCGCAAATTCTTGCTAAAGGGGCAAGATCACATCACGTGAACAACTTCAAGTCACTATCAATCTCCATTACAACTCAGCGCCAGCAATGACTTTCCCTACAGAGGACAGTCATCCAGATCGAAATCCATCTTCACCAATTGCTGTAGAGCGTGGTACAGGTAGTCGTCCGACTCCAACCAGCCACATTCGCATTGCACGTCCGTCGCGATCGCTCGCCGCTGCCGAGCGGTTTTGGAAGGATGGATTAGGCCTGGAGGTCCTCTGGCGCGCCCAGCCCGCCGAGACAGTTGAAGGTGGCCATGAACTTCTCATGCTGGGCTGGCCAAGCGCTTCGTGGCATCTTGAACTGGTGCAGCTGCATGATGAAGATGGTGAAGAGATGCAGCCACGCCCGACCGAAGAGGATCTACTGGTGATTTATCTGGATGGATCCGTCGATCCCGCCGTCGTAGATGCTTTGCTCGCGGCCGGTGGAAAGAGAGTGGAATCACCGAATCCGTATTGGAACACGTGGGGCGTCACTCTTGAGGATCCTGATGGCTATCGACTCGTGTTGTGTAAGAGACAGTGGAGCAATTGAGAGGGGGACGATCATTGCACGACACGGATGATCTCTGTCATGCCCTTTCGGTGGTAACAGCTACCATCGCATAGCCTGTGTAGCCTGCTCGGTCCGGTTGATCGTGATGTCGATTATGAGCCATTTGCATTATGTAGAGCTGGAATTCATTCTACATTTCACCGGAGACGACCCCTTGCTTGCAGACATGAACATTCAAATCCAGAAGTTGGTGCCTGTTACAATTATACACTGTCGCACACTGGGTAAAATAGTGACAGGCGTCAAAGTCCTAGATAGCTATGTCTTCAGTTTCGGGGCCAACATCACACCGGCTGTAGAACGGCAATAAGTAGAAGCTCACAGGTCGTAAGGAACCCTCATCTGATCATCGGCGAGCCTCAACCTTAATCTGATCCGGATATCCTTCCGTGAGTGTGGCCTCGATGGAGCCCCGCTCAACCCAACCATCCACGCGAGTTATGGGGCCAGGCAGCAGGAACCTTTGTGTCCGGGAATCGTCCGTCAATTGTATGCTCCAATTGTTGTCAGGCTCTGATGATCTTTTCTTTTCTTTTTCCCCCCTCTCTTTTTGGCTCCAAATTGGCTCGACAGAGCCTTGCTTGTGCCTGGTCGTTTCATGAAATGCATGACCTGGATATCGAGGCATGAATGTGATACACCTGACTTGCAACTGACCGTAGTCTCAAAATATAGAGAGTCTTGGCCCCAGGCAGACGAGTCCAGTGAGACAAACCACCCCTCACGGCCTGTGCTGGACTCTCCACAATTAGCACCTTCCAAGACGCCCCTCTCCACTCGATCACACCTCCTTGTCCCTGCCCTTTTTGATTTCTGTCTTGACCCGACCGAACATTTTGGCTAGTCTTTTTTTTTCCTTCAACTTCCATCTTGAACATTCAGGTCTTTTTGTTCCTCATTCGCGCAGGACGATCGCATCCATCATGGCGAGCGAGTTCCAGTCAGCGATGACCATCCGGTCGCTCCGCATTCTGAAAAACGTACGTCTGCCAGCGGCCCATCTTGAGATCGACCCTCCTCCCCCAAGCGCTCGCTAACGTGCCCGGACACAGGAGCTCGAATTCCTTGCAGACTCATCCGTCATTCAGCGAGACCAACTCAACGCAATCCTGGCTCAACTACCTACCGAGACCGACGCTCGCGCAGCTGCCGCTCGCCAGAATCAAATCACTCCGTCTCCATTGTCGGTGCAACCCCTGCCTCTACCTATTCGGGCGCAGCCTCCTCCTGCCCCCTACTCGCCACCAGTGTCGCAGCCATCCAGCTTGCCCATGCATGAGAAGGCGCCTGCGTACGGCCAGTATGCTACTCCGCCTCCTGTGGCGCCGCCGGCATACCCTCAGGCCCCACCGTCGCTGGGCTTCGCAACTGCCCTGTGGGCATACACCCCAACAGATGCGGGCGATCTGGCGCTGGCACAGAATGATCGTATTGTCGTTCTGGAGCACATGAATGATGACTGTGAGTCGAGAGGATTTCGTTTACCTTTTGATTCAAGCCTCGGAAGCTAACACACGTGCCCAGGGTGGCGTGGTCGCAACGAACGTACCGGCAAGGAAGGTATCTTCCCCAAGAGCTATGTGAAGCCGCTCGACGAGAAGGCGGGTATCTACTCACCCCCTCCACCTACGAACTATGGTAATATGCCTCTCGCTGTCGCCCAAAGTGGGTCGAACCCGGCCTCCAACGATCCAGAACAGAAGAGCAAGTTCGAGGAAAACGGCAAGAAGTTCGGCAAGAAGCTGGGTAATGCCGGTAAGTCACCATCATCTGGCTAGCTTTTGAGGGAAAACCCCCCTGCTAATATGACCATTAGCCATCTTCGGTGCGGGTGCCACGGTTGGTTCCAACATTGTGAATAGCATTTTCTAAGCGTCTTGTCTGCTCCACTCGGCCCCCGTGGTCGAAACTCATCCAGGGTACCCTGCATCAGGCGAGTGGACGTGTTGATCTCATCGAATGGCGTTTTTTGGACTCGGTTTCACGCTGGCTCGGGTTGCTGTTAGTTACAATGGAGGGTCGCTTTTTTCTTTTCTTTCGGTGGTATCAAACCCGTCTCTGCTGCAATCTCGATTCGTGCATCCTATGAATCATCAATATCCAATTTAGAAACATAGCAGGTAAACACAGATCATCTCACTGGAGCCCTCATTGGAGAGAGCTGGAAGCTGGGGGTGTTTATTCATAGCAGCGCAAAGTCGGGAATGTAAGGCCAAAGTCTGGTGTCTGGGTTAGCGCTCAAATCCGCCAAAGTCTCGATAGATGGCAACCTGACCTGTCGATCAGTCTACTTATCCACTTGGACATGTGGAAATCGAGGGCGGGCAGGGCCGCACCATTTCTACGAGCTCGAGGCGCAGTACTTGGGCGCCCGACGCGGGCCGCTGCTAGCGCCAGAAAGCAGGACGATTTCACTGGATCACCGGGGCCCATGGAACGGGGCGCGCGCTTCGATTCCTGCAAGTAGTTCCGGAGAGGTATGGCTTCGCATTTCCAACCAGCCGTTCGATCTATTATGAGTCAAGCCGGGCGGCTCGGGCAGAAGGCAATCCTGATTCCAAGTGCAGTACTTTTGAACGACTGGCCGATGGCGATAACTATGGGGCCAGCATGGAAGATGGTTATGAGCCGTTTTATTAAAACGGGTCCATCGCGCGGGAGATGTTGATAGATGAATTCATTATTGATAATGCCTTTTTATTATTCCGGCCAGAATTAAACTTATGATTATAATCTTGTGAAACGATGCCATCTATTCTTTTGTGTATTCTGATCTTTGTGCCCTGCGTATTGGCTGATGATTGGGAGGATTTTACTAATAACCTCGCGACGGACCTGGTAGGTTTCACCAGACTGCGTGACGATTTTCCCATCAGAACCATGATTTTGCTCCTGGGGTTTGATGAGAACATATTGATCTCACAGCCTGATTCTCACATAGGCACCTCTAATTACTCTCTTTGGCGAACGACTGACCAAGCAATTTTTGTCCGAATCCATCAGTCTTCTGGATAACTTCATCTTTGCCCTATCGCCCCTGGGAGTCCTGACTGCTGTAGTCTCCGTGATTCGCGTCTGCGGCGGATCTTCTCTTCGAGCCTTCATTGGCAGAGCGCAAGAAGGGCCTGCTGAAGCCGAGGCGGAACTTTTACCATGCGTGTCCGAGTCTACGGCAGAACTCTTCAATGAAGGGGGCATATCGAGGGTCTTTGGTAGACCTAAGATCGTGGAGATTGTGATGTGGAAGGATGATGAAGCACAGAACGAGGAAGATCGTATAAAAATTGGCACACTTCGTGATGCGCTTCAATGCGGTGCTTGGTCCGCCAGGGATTCGGCGTTGTCGCTTGAAGATTTGAAGGCGGTTGTCAATACGCCTGAGCTGGACGTCCCGAATTTATCATTGAATAAGGGGATCAAATGCCGTGGCCAGTTTTGGTTCTATTGTGTGGCCATCATTGGAGTTTTGCTGCAATTTGGTAAGTGGAACTTGCTGGGCACCTCAGCCTTCCTTACAGTCAACCGGGCTACTATCCGATGTCCTGGAAGGATAGGTTCATGGAAGACCCGTAAGCTTGAACCGGATGGGACTGATGCAATTTTTTTTTTCTTTACAGGCTCGATGGTGTATGCTGGCATCACCGTCTTCGTGTTCCCTTCAACATTTGAAAAAGATGGTAGTGCTGTGCCATCCTACGCTTTTCCATTTTATATCCTCGGATCAGTCTTGCTCTTTATTGGAATGCTATTCTGCGCCATCATAATCGAACGCTCATCAGACGAAATCTACTTCAAACCAAACAAGCCCAGTAAAATATTCTGGCTTCAGCCCGGCAAGCAAAATGTCGGCGACCAGGTCTTCAATGCCTTCTTGGCGGTCAAGGAAGGGTCCAAGGGTACCCTGACCAAGAAGATGGAGTATATCAAGTCAGTCCGGGTTCGAAAATACGACGGTCGATCCATGGAGATCTACATGTCTGTTTTGTCGACCTTGCTGGGCTTTATTTTCCAGTTCATTGGGCTGAGAGGTCTTCACGCCTCTGTGATTCTGGCACAACTGGGGTCAACGTTCATCATGTCTATCCTGCGAACTTGTCTTCGAACAGAGCGCATGCCACATGATGAGAACAGGATCCGCGATGAGAGAGGAATCATATCACACAAGCACCAAGAGCTTGATTGCTTGACGTTTCACCTTCACGGAATTGAGTCGTTTGAAATGTTGACGCCCTCCACCTCCTCTCAGCTTTCAACGGATCTTTCCAGTAATTCGACTCATTCTGGCACGAATAGTGTGAAACAAATTGTTCGAACTAGGACTCGTCTGGCCGAGTTGACCTCAATGTCTAACCAGGGCCTCATCGTTGATTGGAACAAAATACCCATCCGGGATGCAGCCCAAAGCTTGGCACGGGCAATCGAATCTACAACGAACCTTCTTTCAGGATGGAGTGACGCCTTTACAAAGTCTTTTGAATTCAATATTCAGATAGAATGCCAGCGTGCATCCAATGGATTCTCCCCTCGGATACGAGAGATGATTCCTCTCGCAATGACCCGTTGCGGTGATTCACAACGATGGAAAATCAATGCCAATCAGCTGGAGGCAATGATGGGCCTTTCAGTCTGGTCGTTGTACAAGTCCGAGGAACAAAACCTTCACCGACCACTCAGTCGCATAATCGGTCTGAGCACAAGCCAAGCAAGCCAAAAGGAAACCTACAACCTATTTCTCAAATGGATTCTACGACAGACAGATGCACAGCTGACATCTTCGAAAATGGCCGATTTTTCACGACGTTGGTTTGGCTGGTTTGATTTGGATTCAGACGGGCATCACTTTGCGAAAGAAATTTTCGTCATGCGGACGAAGAATGAGATAGAGAAGATGGTTGCTCAAGATATTTTCGTGCAATACCTTCTTACGGCACTTGGTAAGGTCCCCGAACTCGGCGGACGCACAAAAATTATGCATCTTGACGGGTCTTCTGATTCTTTTACGGTGCACAATGATCGAGTTGACGAAATGGTGCGTTGTTTCATGGACTGTGGTCTGGGGTCACGGGAGGATGCACTCTTGTGCATCATCCTCGTTCTGAAAGAGCGAGATCTTCTTCCCGAATTTTCGGCAGATGCACCCGACGTCAGGGAGCGCGTTGAAAAGCTTATTGATCAGAATGATTGGAAAAATGCCTTTGAGCTGACCCGGTGGATCTGTCAAAGAAGTGACGAAGTTGAATTTGAGACATCGGTCTATGAGCTGGGCTATTTGTGTCGTCGAGCACTCCTCGACCCTTCAAAATCCGCTCAAAATGAAGGATTGGAGAATGTGTGTAAAATTTTGAACTCTGACATCGAATCAGGCTTCCTGACTGCGCAGAGGTTGAAACGGCCGCATGAATGGCCGGCATCCCCTGGCTTCCTCAAATGGTGGACTGAATTTGGTCAACAGCTTGGATGGGTCGCGTGGCGCATATCTATGAATTTCAAAGGAATGGAATGGATGCAAACAACCTTGCGGATGAAAGGTGTTGACGGAAAGCTACCATCAACCTTTGGACACAGTTCCGAGGAGAGCACACATGCTGAGGAGGAAGCTATCCAAGATTGGCTCACTCGAAGTCTTGGCGAGATTAAACAAAATCATTCTATCAACTCGGATGCAGCAGCTTACAAGTGGGCTCTCTCGAAAGGTTATAGGGGCCTCGCTTATTTTACACTCCTTCGATGGATTGATCTCAGTGCTGATTGCCCGAACTACATTCTACACGCCTTTCTAGTTGCTGCAAAGAATTCTTGCCATTGGGGAATTCACCTGCTGCAAAAACACGATGCTGATATCAATACTCTTGATGCCAACCAATATTCCTCCGCTCTGATAGAGACTGTCATCGAGGGTGATTTGGAAGCGACGCGGACACTGCTCGAGAACAAAGCCAATCCAAACGGAGACGATAAGTCACCTAATCGGCGTCCCTTGATTCTTGCTGCTGAAAATGGTGCAACGAAAATCGTTGAGTTGCTTGTCCAATACAATGCGCTACTAGAAATTGAAGACCAAATCGGCATGACTGCGTTGAGTCGAGCCATCCGAAGCGACCGACTGGAGACGGTGCAATTTCTGCTTTCTCGCGGAGCGGAGATAGAAACGGTAACAAAAGACTTGGATCAGAAACGACCACTGCAAGCCGCTGCCATGGACGGATATCTGGAAATGACAGAATTGCTGCTCGACGGTGGAGCTGATATCAACGCTTGCGAAGGTTGCGATGGTCGGACGGCACTGATGCTAGCCGCACAATTCGGCCAGATCCAGATAATTGATGTTCTTCTTCGTCGAGGTGCTGACCCAAGTATACGCGACTGGGAAGGCCTCAGTGCCTTGGACTGGGCAAGAAGGAGCAACTCCGCTGAAATGATACCTTTATTTGAAAGGGCCTTAAATCAGGTCAATCGCTAAGCTCTGCTTTTTATGATGGCAGAAAAATGACACTGTCTGCAAACATGACTACGACCGACCGCCGCGCCGTCGCGTGAAAGGCTAAACGGCCGTGTAGGCCACAGGCGACATTACCTCGGGCCTGGCAGTTGTCAGATCGTTCGAAACGAGATGGACTCATGCTCCCTAGGTAGTCTTCGAATTTTCGGGCGAGGGGTAGAACAAACTTTCTCTCTGATCTGTCTTGGCCTGAGGGGAGCGTTGACTACATTTTGCCAATCACAAGGGCATATCCACCATGGCGCTCGAGCTATGAGCCCATCACATTGCACCAATGCCAGCTGCAGGCGCCGACCGGGATAAACATGCAGTAGCCGATTGTGATGGGCGGAGCAGAGGAGCAGCACTAACTCCCAACCGTCCAGTCTCTGTCGCGAAACACCGTACTTTGCCAATCGGTATGGAGGTCAAATGTGGCTCTTTTCTAAAGCTGAGCTGCTGCTGGCAACAGCTCACCTGGTTTTCCATGTACAAAGTCGCCTTCGGCTGCTCTCACCCCTCTTTATTTTCAATCTTCTTCCTTTCTTCCATGTCCGTCTCTCTATAAACTCCTCAAGTGTACCCTGCTGTCGTGTTCGAGTATTTTTGCCTTGGTAGGGACGCTTCTTCTGTTTCGAGCACCTTTGCGAGGAGTCTGAGCTTGACTGACATGCTTTTATTCATGTAGTACGTGGCTGTCCATTGTAAATCGTCTGGCTTCACGATGTCGCAACAAACGCATTACCCCCCTCCGCCCATGTCAGGTAGGATCTCTGATCAAGCCAACATTTGTACGACGATATTTGTACTGACACGCTTCGAGCACCGGCGCATGTCACCTGTAGGGCATTCTCGATTAATATCTCATGCTTCTGCAACCTCTGATTATTGTCAGCTTTTCCACCTCCCCCTCAGGCGTCTTCCGGGGCTGCGCCGCCCAATTTCAGTTATCCTCCGCCGCCAACCCAATCCTCGACCCCCCCGGGCTCCGTCCAGTCCGCCGCTTATCCCCCGCCTCCGGCATCCGTCAGCCCACCGGTGCCAACTCCGCCAGTCAACGAGAAGCAGCAGTACTTTCAGCAGCAAAATCATGCTCAACAGAATGAACTAGCCCAGCAACGAAGCCCAGCACCATCTTATCACCATGGCCATCAATCCAAAACAGCCTCATTCTCTCAACCATCCCCCCCGGCGCTCCAGCTGCCCGGGGCTCCTGCCCCGGGGCAGTTTATTGGTGCCCATGGAACTAACGAAGACAGCGTCGGAACTTTCAATGGCGGAAGTTTCAGAATCAGTCACCGCGACACGAACTCTCTCTTGACCTTGCAGCTAGCCGTAGGCTGTCCGTTGGTTGCTAAACCAGGTACGTCAATGCATGTGCGACACCGATCCTTGCTCAGGCGGGGCACAAAATGAAAGAGTACGGAAATCCTTAACACGTATAATTCCTTGATTTAGGGGCCATGATCGCCATGTCGTGCACGATGACTCTGAGAGGACAAATCAAATTCAAAATAAAGAAGATGCTCACGGGTGGCGAACTGACAATGTCACATTACACTGGCCCAGGGGAGCTCTTACTCGCACCCTCGGTGCTGGGAGATCTGCTCGTTCTTCGAATAGATGGTAATGAAGATTGGAGAATCGGACGAGACTCGTTTTTGGCCTCGACATCAGGGGTCAAGCGCACAGATGAATTCCAAAGTCTTATCAAGGGATTCTTTTCCGGAGAAGGATTTTTCGTTTACCATCTCAGTGGCAATGGATTATTATGGTTGCAGAGTTTCGGCGCCATTATAAAGAAAGATGTGAGCTTCCCTCGGAGACGAGCATGCTTCACAAATGTTTTTCTTCGGATCACGCTTACCAGGTGTGCTATTTTAGCTCAAAAAGAACGAAAAATACTACGTTGACAATGGTCATCTTGTGGCCTGGAGTTGCGACTATGATGTTGAGCGAGTTGCATCCGGCGGCATCATTTCGGGCTTGAGCTCCGGAGAAGGTCTCGCTTGCAAATTCAAAGGTCCAGGAACCGTTTACCTCCAGACACGCAATCTCAACGCTTTTGCGGGTCAACTGAAGGTCAGCACCGCGAGCGGATAAGTTGCTTGGAATATAAAAGCCAGTTCCTCGCATCGAATGAGATCAAACCAACCAGGATTGATGGCAGCTCATCTACCGGGTCACATCTTTTTACATGTTTCCTTGTTCGTTGGGATAGCTGCCGTGGTGTTTTTCGAGCGTTTGAAGGCAGGCAAATTGCAATTTTGATGTGAGAGGTGTCCAGCAGCAACATGAATATAGCCGAATCGTCATATGACTTGGGCCCAGGAGGCGAAGGCGGGGACTGGCGTGAGCGTTTACAAAAAATACTTCACCTGATGTATGAGAGGAAAGACCGAAATTCCAGGACTGTACTGTAGTCACACGAGATGACATCGCTGGGAAGCGGAGTGACTGAGACCATCAGGACTTAGATTTGCGAAGGCCTCAAAGCATGTTAGCAATTATGGCGAGCAGCTGCTAGATGCCCAAATGTCATTTCTGTCACGTCGAGTCTCAGTTCATAGGGTCAGCTCATTGGGCTCGTTCTCGGACGTGTTGAAAGACAAAAAACAGGTGAAGGGGGGGGGGGGGGGAGGGGGGGATTGAAAAAGTAGAAAAGTAAAGGTCATATCGGTCCATTTCATGTCAAGCTGTCTCTATCTTTCGTATCGTTCTCTCATTTCAATCCCATGCAGTAGAAAGATACAATACCAGCCTAGGGAAGTCCCCTTTTTTGGTCATCAACTGGAAATCCAAGTAATTGACACGCCATAAAGAAGAGTAAAAAAATAAAGACAACTCCCTCTTCCAGAACTTGCCGAACCAGCCAGCCTCAGCATCCCCTTTAACCGACACGCTTTCTGCGGCCGACCTGGGATCGGAAACCGGTCTTGATAGCAGCGACCGAGCGACGAGATCCGCAAGAGTTGCAAGTAATGAAGTAGAGACGGTTTTCACCCTTGTTGAGTTCGGTGTTGGGGCTGCGGCAGGTCTTGCAAGTGACGTACTCGACAATGTACTAAGGAAAAGAGTCAGCAGATACTTCAAAGGGATGTGATCTGGGAAGGAAGAGGTTCGGTTGGAGATTGTCGTGACGTACTTTTCGGAGCACAGACTCCAATTGCTTGCCCTGGAATCGACCCTTGATGACCAAACGCTTGCTTCCGTCCACACTACCGCTTGTACCCAACTCAGCGAAGAGGAATTGCGTGACATGCTCTTCGGAACGCTTCATACGAGCACAGATCTCGGCGATGTTGGCGAAAACGGTACGACGGTTGCCTTCACGGAGACACTGGGGAGGAGGAATCTTGTAGGCCTTGGTGCCGCTGGCGAGCAGGTCGGGGTGGTGGCTCTGGACAAGGGTGAAGAAACGGGAGACGAGGAGAGGGTAGGGAATGACCTGGGTCGCATCGTGGGCCCAGATACCAGTTCCAGCCTCAGCGTCACCCTCGGGAAGAGGCTCCTCACCTGGAGCCTTGTCTTCTTCACCCTCAATACCGGCCTCAGCGAGCTTGGCCTCGAAGTCGCCGGCGTCCTTCTTGGACTTCTTCTTCTTCTTCTTGAGGGCAGAGGCGTCGAATTCGCCGTCGGCGGCGGGCTCCTCAGCGTCGCCAGATTCCTTGCTAGACTTCTTGGTCTTCTTCTTCTTGGAGAGACCCTTGAACATGTCGGTCATCTCATCAACCTCCTTGTCTATCCGCAAACATGACTTCGTTAGCGGGTCCATATCAAATAAGCCTGCGGAGCTCGAGCTATGCTGGTTTTGTATGAGGTCTCGATGTATTTGTAGAGTTCGTACCGGCAGACTTCTCGGCGGCCGGGGTATCCGTAACCTCGCCGTTGGTGTCCATGATCACGGAGCCTTCGCTGAAGGCGACCGACTTGCGCTGCTTTTGTTCAACTTCCTATTAGAGCCAAAGAAGGGACCAGAATTAGCTTTCAAGCTCGAAGGAAGATAGCGAAACAGATGAGAAAAAAAATTCGGAAGATAGAGCAGAAGTCTGGTTCGGGAAACAGATCAAAGTCTCTCTATTCAGCTTGCGGAGAGTCGAGTCTGCGCGAGCTAAAAAAAAGCGAATAGCGGGGGAGGTTGTGCACGCTCAAAGAAAATGTGGGAGAGTCGGCAAAATTGGCATCATGTGCAACGTACAGTGTCCGCCATGTTGGGTGGTTGTTTGATTCGAGTCACTTGAGCACACGGGAGGAAGGAGTGACGTGTGGGCTTTCAATATTGTCGCAAATTCGTGGAGAAGTCGACAAGGCCGAATTTGATCGAATTCTTAAGATCGCCGCCCTCTGTTGAGAGGAGAGTCTGTTATCGCGGATTGAACTCACGTGATATTGAGTCAAGCCTCGATGTCTGAGTCACGTGTTTCGTCATTACGTTTGGCGTCGGCGAGGAGCTCAGCAACTTCCAAGGTCCACAGGCAGCCGCCACCTTTATTGCTATTTGTGACTTACTAGCTGATGCTTTTATTCGTGTCCGGAGAGTAGGCAGGCCGCTGCTCCGTAAGCTCTAATTCCACACCAACCACCTTGTTGCTTCGATTACAAGGTCCTTTTCCCACGATGACCACCCCTCCTCCTGCCTCATCCGACTCCAACCCGTCGTTCTCCATGTCCGCATACATGATGCCCTCAAGCCAAGACTCCTACACCTCGGAGACAGATGATGATATCGCCTCTTTACCCTCAGAGTCAACCACCGATTCAGATTTGGAGACACTTTCCGACGACTATTCTGACGCCGAGGCGGAGTGGCGGGAAAGCATCGAACAACTGGAGCTCATGTTGACAATGGTCTTAGTGCCATTCGTTGGCAAGTACCTGGGCCGTCGCTGTGCCTACTGGAGTACGTTTAATGCTCACAAAAAGCAGGTCAATGGGAGGTAATTGCGCATTGCTGACAATACTCCAGGTTGGACGAGGTTCATGCAATGGAAGTACCCTGTCGAGGTCCAGATCACCAACCCTGGCTTCTTCAAGGGTGCCGGTGTCGTTGAGGCGGCTGCAACTCTGTAGTAGACTTTTCAATAATTGTGCATTCGCATTTGCATTCAATTCGCCAGTCCTCGAACGGGTTTCATATCGATGAGACATCGGCGCATCTCGCCCAACCAACGATGGCGTTGACAGTGTTTAAGAATGGCTGATGAATGCGCAGCCACGAGTCATTTCAGTCCTTCATCAGTCATCGCCACTGACTATGAACATTTTCTCTTTCAAGAAAAGCGGGATGTGATCACTCCTCTCTGCATCATCAGGGCACCATGCGTTATACCTGGCAGGCTAGATGCCACTGGACACCCATGATGGAGTACCTATCTTATACCCATTCTACAACTGATTGTAGAATAATCATTTTCGCATCAATTTTCTTGGCATTGTCTTATTCTATCTTTACTGTAAATGGAATGATGATGTTGATTCAGTATCACTCAAAAGCTTGATAGGTAATTCATGGCTTTCTCCGACACTATCGACGTTCAAGGGGCGTTGTTCTCTAGCCGCTTCACTGCACATTCCTTCCATCATTTGACTGAGTGTCCGGAGATTTTAAACCCAACATTCAAATCGCCGAATTATAAATGCAGATTGTGCATCCACTTCAGCTATGAAGTTCCAAACCTGGGACGGACACAAATGACAAAAATGGGGATGGTTTGCGGC
The DNA here is from genome assembly GCA_023626555.1 of Penicillium sp. PF2412A. Taxonomy (NCBI): domain Eukaryota; kingdom Fungi; phylum Ascomycota; class Eurotiomycetes; order Eurotiales; family Aspergillaceae; genus Penicillium; species Penicillium sp. PF2412A. The sequence goes on from JAMAHA010000004.1 coordinate 634,851, forward strand.
GAAGGGGCTGTTTTTGATGTAGACAAGATCCATGCACAGAGAGAAGAGTTCATCCATTGACCCCCATTCATCCAGCCCATCCACCAAAGGTGAAATCCACCGAAGCTCAAAATGGATGATCTCACGTCAAGATGTTCAATTTGTAAGTATTTCAATTCTGGTCATTCTGGGGTGTAAACTTCTGCGAAAACAAAGACAGTCTTCTGTGCCTAGAATAATCTTTTCTGCTTCCAGAATTCTGGTGGAACAAGCAGATCTGATTCCGTCTGATGAATTGTGGTGGCGGTGGGGGTCTCGAGACGCTTTGCGGGTTTGTCGAGTGTCCTCTCCGTAATTGTGGTGCTTTTTCCGAGCCACGGGGCTCTCACATTTCCAGGCTCGTGTGAAGAAAAAGAACGTGACGCAGGCCAGATGGCATGGCTGGCTAACCTCGCCGCAGGAATGTCGAATGAATCTACCGCGTGATGCATTAAGACGTTTTCAGGATGACAAGACGACAGGTCTTCTAGTCCAGGAGCAGTGCAGGACAGACCCCTCATTGTCGGCGCAGATCTTATGGGGAAAGAGTTGTCATGTGCCGTCTCTTGAAGGCTCTCCTCGCTAACTATCTCGCGGTATGCTGCATCAAGATTCTCAAAAAATGAATTGTCGTCTTCAATAGCATGGATCGTAAAGACTTCGGCTTGTAAAGCTTCTGGTATAGGCTGAGCGATCGTCCTGGTGGCTGGGAGTTGGTACGTCTGTCGCTGTTTTGACGGATATCGGCAGCCAGCTCCCATTTCTGAAGAAAAAAGGTCATGCCCTGCAGATTTGTAAGTAGCGAAATCAGCATGGCAATTGACCGCATTTGAGCCAGAGTGCTGGCTTTGGCGCATCATCTCGACGTCGAAGTTGGAAACTGTAGCCGGGGAATCAGATTCCCAAGATGCTTTCCGAGCCCGCAAGAGGAATTTCAGATCCTCAAGATTATAATACTTTTTCGTTGCATCATCTGAATTTGGATATCCTGTCCTCTGGAATAGACCGGTATGTAGAACGTCTAACAATTTGTCACAGAGGATCTGGCTCGTTCGTGATACTGTCCCATTACTAATGGACCATGAGTATGGTGTGGCAGAATGCGCAATTGAAGGGGAACATTGTTTCAAGTCCGTGGCCTGTACCCACTCCTGACGTATCTCGAAACCTTCAGATTTGGATGAGGAGATCCTGTGCTGTGGTTTTTGGAATTCGCTCTGGGCCTCTTGAGCGCGTGAAATCGGTGATAATGCACGGTGATTTGGAAATCCATATCGGTCAAGCGATTTGGAAGGCTCACGGAAGTCACATTCGAATGCGCTCGAGCGTGGCTTTTTGACAGACGTCTGGTGCAGCCCAGAGTGTCCACCAGTTGCTCTCGGAGGGCAAGCATTAGCAATCGCGGCTCCTTCAGTTGAGGCATGGGGTGATGCAAGAAATTTCGTTTCAGAAAAAGAATTTGCTTGTACTTCATGGGAAGTCTTATCAGCCGCGATTCAATCCAGAAGTTCGCAATTTGCAAACGTACCTGCTCGAAGCTTGACTGGCCGGGAGGCTTTCCCCTTGCCAAAGATCCCAACATTGAAATTGTCACGAAGCTGCGCCTATGATCAACATTCGACACTCACTCTACTTGAAGCTGATTGTGTACTAACAGTCAGTCTGCCTTGAGTTACATTTGAGGCATGAAATGCATCGTTGATTGTGTGCTTTCTGCTCACACGTGCTCCTTTGACTCTGTCTCTTCTTCCCTCAGACTGTCCAATCGTCTTTGAAGTCTGCCGCTTGTACTCGTACTTGTCATCCCGTGTCTTGCGCCGAGGTTTTCGCTCGTAAGGGTTGACGGTACTTGGATGACTAGCTTGTGCAGTGAAATCTTGCTTTCTTCGTTCTTTGTCTCTGGTAATTAATGCTGGCATTGAGGGGATAATCTCTGTTGGCTCCAGTAGAACGTGGCGTTCGCCCTCGCTTTCGAGGGTCATAGGTCGCGGTACTGCAGTCGAGTCTGCTTTTGAGCGTGAGTCTTCCAAGCCACGCGGTGATACATCTTTTCAGACGACAGCTTACCCCAGCCTGCTTCGGATAGCGAGCCTTCTGGTATACTCGCCAGCCACTGCTGTACATAATCGTTAGTCATGGTATTGAGTGAATCGCAATCTCTTCGATAATGTTCATAGACTCTGGGATTTTTGTCGAGTTCCTCACACTCATCAATCTGACTAGGCAGTCACGGGCATATCACGCCCCCTCGGAATTAGTAGTAAGAGGAAGTCACGCCCCCTCATCTTTCAACCACATCCTTCCTGAACTGCTTCGCTCTTGACGCATCTTTTTAACCAGTGGCCGTACCACTTCTGGAGAATGCACTTTCCTTCAGACCATACTCTCGAATGGAAACGGCAGTCATCAATCATCGAAATTGACACATTTTTCGCGAGTGGGCTTTGAGTCATACCCAATGTGCGATGAGTTTGTTTCCCTCTCTGCACGCTTTGCTTTCCGTTTTGCAAACTTTTCCCTCTCCCATGTCTCTTCGTGAGCTGCGTCGAGCGAAATGGTGTTCGATCGAGCTTGATTACGATTGTGCATCGTTTCTCGCCGTAAGTATACCGTCGGCCATGTCTTTGGCAATTATTGATCCCCCGGGATTGACTACCAAGTGTATGCGTGATGTTGTGGAAACTCTTTAACTGAGCGCTGTGTTTTCAATAGAATCGCATCGGAAGATCTGGTCGATCCAGGTGCGGATCCTCCAATATGCTGTCCCCACCTTGAGAGCAACAGATACGTACACTCAAGCGGACAGTGGGTCCTGGGGCTCCTTTTGTCTACCAGTGCACGCCGCACAGTGCATGGGTATGGGACTCTCGTGGATGGCTTACATGATTCTCCCGTCAGATGATCGATGCAGATACTTGCAGTTGCGGGCGCGGGCGCAGGCTCAAAAAGACCTGGATTGCAGGGCCTCTCTCATCTTGGATAACCTTTCTGCGACCTGAAGACGTCCGTGGACCCATTGCTACCGTACTGCACTGCTCATTGTGCACTTCAGAGTTCACATCGTACCTTTCTAGTGGCTGCGAGATATAGGCCAAGAACAACATCGCTGCCATGTTTATTTCATTTTTTCCCCAGCAAATCCAGCCGCCATCGAAATGGGGGAAAGAATCGAGCACCAGCGAGTTACATTCGCTTCCTATTCATGCGATCTGATCCATTTGTCGCATACGATTCATGCTTCTTCGTTTACTCGGGATTTCTCGCTGCTCGGCTGTATGCCTGTTGTCGAGCATTGGCTCTGAGAAGTCAGGTACTGACCCAAATCGAATTATGGGTCGGGAATCGCAATGACTGGGAACAGCCCCGCTCCAACCGCGGGTGGCCTCAAAGGTACCCAGATTGCAAGGCTGCTGCTGTAGCGTTTCGAATATTGAGCTACTGATTAACTGATGAGTGGAGACTGTAGCTGGTGCCCTGTGCCCTGTGCCCACCGCAGTGTCCTTGCCTGTCGGCCAACTTCCATCGCAACTAGACTCCGACTCGATGCCCTCTGGGCAAAGTGAATGAAATAGCCGGACGACGTATTCAAGGCAGGAAGATCCCGTCCGTCGGAGCGGGCCTGTGGAATGAGCTGAAGCAACCAAGGCACGGCACGAGGCCGATGAGGGGCTTGGTGCCCTCCTGGTCGTCAGCTGGTGCTTGCTAGCGTCGGTGGGAACTTCCCCGTGGCTGACAATCTCCAGAATCAGATCTAGCCTCGGGTCACCTCTCATGGATGGGCATAGCGTGTGAGGAGCGGCCGCTACGACCCGACAGTGCAGCAACTTCCAGGCTAGCGCGGCGCCGCGGCGGGACTTTGAAGGTGGAAAATATCCCACACTGCCGCTAGCCAGAATTGAGGGGTGCAAGCACTCATTGCGAATGCGGCTTAGGACGAACCAGCTGTTTCTGCGGCCAGTGGTGGCCCCTCAATACACCAACCACACTTTGAGGAAATCTCCCCGTCGGCCACCAATGGTACCATCGCTCTCTGTGACTTTCAGAGTCCCTGCTCTGACCAAAGTCCGGCCCCCCTCATGAAAAGAAATCATGACACCTAAACTAAATCGTTATTGGCAGCCAGCCAGAAAAAACAGTGTCCTCAGGATGACCATCTCTGGATTCTCCCTTAGTCACGATTCAATTCCCCCTCTTTACCCCCCCACTTGGACCAGCTTGGCCACCATTCGGGACCTTGTCAGCTGTCAACTCCCGTTGCTGCCCCTACTGCGCACATCGTCCTGCACGCCAGAGAAGCAGCTCACTGGTCCGCTTGCGCCGGAGTTTCGAGTGAGAATGAGAGTTTTGGGTTCAGCGCATTCTTCCATTGGTGATGGATCAGCAGAAAGAGGGACTCTGCAAATAATAAATATCAAATAATTCAGGGATTAAATTAGAAAGCCCTAAAGCAGTGTGATTGTTACACGGTCTCTGGACGGGCTGACTCGTTTCACCTACCACTAAGCAATCGCCCTTCCGACTTCGCGGCTACTGGCGCAGCACAACCTTTTATTATTTTTTGAGGGAGGGGGTTCCTCTTTCTCTTCTTCTCTTTCTCTTTTCGACTCCAACACTCCCGTCCCTGGATCGATTTTTTCCACCTTTCTTCGGCCTCTTCATCTCCTCGTAAGTCCACTCCTTCAAGAGTGCTAAACAGGCGGTGGTCGCTTATCCATCTTCTTACAGCTTTCCTGTTGCACGCGCATTCTCAACGTCATGTCGAAGCTTTTCGTTCAGTATGTTGGATCCCCTCGGACTTTTCAACCCCGCTTCTTTGGAGTTTGCCATCTTCTCTTGGCCCGAAGCTGCCCGTGTATCGGTTCAAAAGACAGCAGTCAACTGCACCATGCGCTCCCACCAGGATATGCCCCGCTAACTTGACGTTTCTCCACCTGAAGCGGCCTTTCCTGGCACACCGACGATGACGCTCTGCGTCAAGGATTCTCCCAGTTTGGCGAGATCCAAGAGGCCGTGAGTATCACCATTCCACGAGGCTCTCGATCCCCCCTCGAGGCATGCTTTCCTGGATCAAAGTAATCGTAGAATCTAATCACTTTCTATTCAGATCGTCGTCAAGGATCGCGCCACCATGCGCAGCCGTGGATTCGGATTCGTGCGCTTTGCGACTGACGCCGAGGCCGATGCCGCCATGGACGCGATGAACAACAAGGAGTAAGCACCATGTGATGATTACCCTAGGGATCATGTTTGATTTCGTGTTTGAATGAAGAAATCTAACCTGTGCCAGATTCGATGGCCGTGTCATTCGGGTTGACAAGGCTCTTGACCGCCCCAGCCGCCCCGAGGGTGGCTTCCAGGGCCGCGGAGGATACAACCAGGCCCCTAACCAAGGCTACCAGGGCGGTGGTGGTGGTGGCTACAACCGTGGCGGATACGGTGGTGGTTACCAGCAGCAGCAGCAGCCTTATGGCGGCGGTAACAGCGGCTATGGTGGCGGCGGCTACGGCGGCGGTTATGGTAAGTTGGGGATCTCACCTTTGAGTCTTGATATGAGCGGATGGTTGTGTTGAGGGTGCTCAATCCTCGGCCATCTGCAAGTTCGGGTAGCGTACATGAGCCTGCAGTGAAACTAACCTGTTTTTGACGATGATAGGTGGCGGTAACTCGGGCTACGGTGGCGGCGGTGGTGAGTCTCTTACCCGCAAGGGAAATAACTTCAAATCTGTGTACCATGCAGCTGACTGGTGTTCTTCAGGCTGGCGTAACAACCACGGCCCTGCTCCCGAAGGCAACTAACGCACTCACGACCTGATGCTCGCCATACCCTCTACACTGACGTCTTTTTGGATTTGTTTTGTTCTCCCCCAAATACACGCAACGTTGACGACGACCTGCTTTTCGAATCAACGAGACGGATCGCATTGCTCTACTTGATCGGATCGGGACTGGGTGCTTTTTTCATGAAATCGTGGACCGGGAGCTTTTCATTTTGAACTGAAACTCGCAAGAGATCTTCACCTTGGATATGCTTTTCATGTCTCTTGTTGACTTGTTTCTTTTTTTTTTCTCCACTTTGTCTCGTCCTGTGTGCACGAAAAGCAGCGTTGATGATACCTTGAACTTGAGGCAGCACGGGGCTGATACCCAATGGATTTTGATCGTTCCTGGACAAGGGCATGAAATACGGACTGAAATTTGCTTCTATCTCCTCGTTCCCCAACCAGGGTCTCGATGTGCGTGTGTGTATGTTGTGACTTTTTATTTTTCTCTTGAGTATGCACGACTCTATCTGGTAAGGGTGAGCCTCGATGAGTGTCATATGCAATGTCCCACGTAATGCGTACCAATTTGCTACTTTTCTCGACCCGTTTCTCACTTCGCATCCGTCGGGGCTCTCTCGAAAAATGAGGTATGTGCATCTGATTCTGACAATGTCAATCTATATCCACATGTCCCTGGAATGACAGCCCCCCATTGCAGGAAAGGTCTCCCCTTACCCCCCTCTGATCTCATTCGATGCTCTGTCTCTCCACACTTTCTTCGGGCGCTCGAGCCAGATTCTCCTGCACATCTCGCTCTGCCTGCTGTTCTTCTTGATCTGCCAGACCAGCCAGTTCAATAGCCTTGACCCTCTTTACCAGATCGGCAACATGCACATCGGCCGTCCCCAGTCCCAATCCCTCCAACGCCTTCTCGAGAAGATACAAGTATTCTGTGTTTTTCCCACTCTGCCCATGCCCTGTGCTGATGACCCGTGCCACATCTTCTGGTGCACGACGCTCCGGTTCACGCAGAAATTGCGGGTTGGTCGGCTGTCCGATATACACCATGCAGGTGATTGGGGTGACCGAGTCTGGGTGACCTTTCTGGTCCGCAGACGAGCCTGAAGTAGGGTGGAAAGGAGTGAAACGCACACTGTACCCGTCTATCTCACGCTCGTCCAGGTAATCGTGAACTTCCTCGGCATGGGAGGCTGGGATGTGGTATGCGGCACCCCAGACTTTTCCCGTTGAGGCGGATTCGGATTCAAGTTCGGCATGCTGCAGTTGGAGTGGGCAAAATCCATCGAGTCAGAATGATAAGGGACAAGAGACATGAAGAGCTTGCCATTGAAATCTTTTTTTGGGCACGATGAACTTCAATGAAAATGGGCGAGAACGAGACTGGGTTGTCGTCGTTGATCTCGACATTTTGCTCGCTTGACTTGATTCAGAGATCACGTACCGGATCATCGAGCGTTTCCCAGAATTCGCGGTCGATCACAGTGACAACGCGTCCTGGTCGTTCGGGTGTTCCACGGTGGTCAGTGCTAAATGAACCCCTTTGTTAGCTCTCTAACAACAAGTTCTGCCTGCAAGCCGAGAATAGCTGCAAGTAAAGCCAGGCTTTGTCGGCGGGAAATCCAAAACCCCAGCTCACTGCAGAGAAGACTAACCTAGCCTGTTCAAAAGAGACATCACGAGTCCAGATGTCAGCTACAATTCCTCCCAAGAACTCGATCGTCGTGCTTTCACAGAGACCAGTAGCAATCAATACCGAACAGATCGGCAAAGTCTGATCCGTTTTCAAAATAAAAATCATACCTGCCAAAATCGTCTCACGAAGCCATCAATGTAGCCTGGTACGCGCTGATCTGGATTTTGTTGACAAGGTTAGCCTCGAAATCGTCAAGTTGAAAGAGAATTTGATATATTCGATGCATGAACATCTTCGTCTTTCTTCATCACCAAAATAGTTCATAGAAGGGATTCATTCCATGCCAAATTGTGCTTTTGAGTAGAGTAAAGACAACTTACCGTAGTGTGGTGGTGGTTTCCAGATCAAACTCCTACAATTGAACGATGAATTAGTGATACCCAGAGGGGGGAATTAAAAAAAAATGAAATCAATCAGCTTTTGCGCAAAAAGCAAAAAGCAAAAAACATCACAATTGTATAAGCTTCAAAAAAGAAAAAAAAGACTAACTCAAAAAGAGAGAAAGAGAGAGAGAGAATTGACACCAAAAAAAACAATATACCAGCTAATATACGCAAATCAACAACTCACCCATAACCAAACACCCAAAGATCACCCTTGGGAAAATGCGTTTTCCACGCTCTCCCATCGGGATGCACTTGATGGCCCTGCAACACGGCCGCCATTGAATCTGAAATTCAATCTTCTCCCAGCTGGCCAGCAAAATGGGACTGGACTGGATTGATTGGATGTAAAACGGGAAGATGGATGTGTTCAATCGTTCGATAAAAAGTAAAAGAATAGATCCAGATGGGCAGAAATAGCCTGTCTTTGAAACGGTAGAGATATCAAATGTGCAGTTCAATTCACGAGTATGTGCTGCCCGGAAACCCAGATCGAATATCCTGTGACTGGGGTTGTCGATATACTTGTTGATGTACAGTAGATATTGATAGAAAAATTGAAGTGTTCTGTGATTCGGACTTTGAAGGGGAGAGCGCTATTGAATTCAAGTGTCTGTCGGCTTAAGCAGATGACTCGGGTAAGATGCCGATGTTTGCAGTGTTTGTTTTGTAGAGGGTGGAGAGTGGAGTAGCGCAGTCGGAGGTGGGATATTTGTGTTCGAGTTATGGGTGTAGGATGAACTTATTAGGGTGGGTGGATGTTGGATGATATTTGGATCCGAGACTCGTGGAATTTCAGGTACTTTCTCGCAATGAGCTATGTCTCATGGTTCCCTCGTGGGTGAGTAGTAGAAAGTTCTTTCAATGGCGCTGTGTTAGAGACCATGTGCTAACACCAGACTACCACAGTAGGCATGTAGATCAGCCCAGTCACTCAACTCAGGCCAGATGCAGTATTCCCACACAAAGTCAGCTTAATACCATGATGTGACTAATGCTCGAGCTGCTCCTCCTTCCCTACAAATCTCAATCCTTTGAGAGTCCCTTTTTGTAGAATAGAGATGAGTGTAATTGGCATTATAACGAGTTAAATCGGTTCCAGTTCCCCTTCACGCCTCCAAAATGCCGGACAATACCCACATTTCTTAGCGTCACCAGCTGAAGGAGATTTGCAACAGATTTGACCCAAATTATATATGGAAAGACAAGGTGCTATAGCACCGTGTCGGGGTCGCTTCCAAAAAACAATTAAAATACATAGACAGAGAACTCCCCACCAATTTGGGAGGAGATACTTTGAAGGGGGGAAACGACCTATTAGATGCTGAAAAATATAGCAAAGGGTATATCGGGTTGAGCAAGACGACATTTCCAAAAAGAATAAGAATTTTAAGCCTCGGTTTCAGGTTTTCCGTCGGATTTGCGCTTGGAATCAATGAGTTCCTGACGCGCTCGTTCTTGCTCCTCAAGACCAGTCTTGCGAATGGTATGCGTCTTGGACAGTTCACGTGGAACGATGAATAGCGAAAGGACGAATCCGAGGCCCGCAACGGCCGTGTAGAAGATCCACATGCGGCTCAGTGCAAAAGTGAAGGAGTCAAGAACGACTTTGCGCTGCGACTCGTTCAGACTTTGAATGAGTTCCTTGGAGGCTCCGGCGAATGAGGCGGAAATTGCGGCCGCGCGTTCGGGACCAATAGCCGCGACAATCTTGTCAGATTGTCCGCTAATAACGTTCTGGTAGATAACTGTGCCAAGCACGACAGACATGGATGTCGACAGTTGGCGGACAAAGCCAAAGGTTGCAGTCGCGGTGGCCATATCTGCCGGTCGAATGTTGGCCTGGAAAGCCACAAGGGGGGCCTGGAAATTGGGGCCAACACCGACACCGGCGATGAGTTGGAAAATGATAATTCGTGGCCACGAGGCGTAGGGCTTGAGGTCAATGAATAGCCCAAAGCCCAAAGTCATGAAGAAGAGTCCACCGATAATGAGTTCCCGATAGCGGCCCGTCTTCTTCATGACGATACCAGTCGCAGCCGACACGAAAGACAGGGAAAGGACCATGGGCAGTGTGTAGACACCGCTGAGAATCGGCGATGCCAGGAGAACGGTTTGAAAGTAAAAAGGAAGGTAGTAGGCACCTGCGATGAAGACAAATCCATGGCAGAAGCAGACCATAAGAATCAGGACGTTGTACCACTCATTGAACAATCGCGGTGGAATGATAGGGTACTTTGCCAGCTTCCATTCGGCAAACATAGCAAGAGCCCAAACAACGACTCCGAAGACGATGAGACAAATAACGGTCGCTGACTTCCAGGGATAGTTGACGCCGCCGAATTCAAGCCCGAACAAGAACATGAGGGTACCCCCGATAATCAAGAATGTCCCTGCCCAGTCGATACTCCGCAATCCGGCCAAGAGAGGAGTCTTGGGAGATTCGATGGAGAGGAAGAAAAAGAGAATCAGCAGCGAGAAGCCACCGATGGGCACTGTATCTCTGGTCAGCTAGTGTCTCGTATTCGGAATGCGATAAGAACACGAACAGTTTAGGTAGAAACACCATCTCCAGGTCACACTCGTAGTGAAAGCGCCACCGATAATCGGACCCAGAGCGCCTGCAATGGCCCATGTCGCTCCAAATATACCATAATACATCGGACGATCTCTGCATAAACACGTCAGCAAGGACTAGCATTTACAAATCGCATAGGGGAAATAACTTTACCTCATACTGAACAGATCAGTCACACTGATGTTTGCCATAATAATGATACCTCCGCCTCCAACGCCTTGAATGGCCCGACCTGCCAGAATCATCGCCAAGTTCTTTGCCAAGGCGCAAATCAAACTACCGACCAGGAACCAGATATTGGCAAAGAGGATCATCGGCTTCCGACCCCAAATATCACTAAGCTTCCCCCAAAGTGGAATACAGGCCGCATTTGCCAGCAAGTACGACGATGCAATCCACGAGAAACCACTTTCCGAGGCGCCAAAGTCTGCCGCGATTGTCGGGAGAGCCGTTGAGATGATCGTCATATCAAGCGCAGCCAGGAAGAGCGCCAGACACAGCGCAGTCATGACCACGATAATTTTTTTCTTGCCCATCTTGGCTGCTTGCGAGGTAGTGCGCTCCAGTGGCGGCCGAGAGGATTGCTTCTCGATGATGTCGTCTTCATTATTTTTCCCGAAAGTGTCTGTTTCCTGGGATGTGTGTGCATCTTGGTTGTACTCAGGCGTGTGCTGTTGGCTTTCGGGGACAGGTGTGTGGGTGGGGGAGTTTTCCGCTTGTTCTTTTGAAACCGCCGTGTCGCCGCTCACCGAATCGCGGTCTTGCTGAGCAGACGTCATGTGGAAAGGCTATGTTGTCTGCACCTTTGTTCGAAGAAGAGAGTGTAGATTGCTGTGGGAAGATCTGGGGCAAAAAAAAAAGAAAGAAAAAAAGAAAGGAGGGAACGCTGTTGTTATGTAAACGGAATTAAACGTGGGGAGATGGTCGGTCAAAGGTACTCGGCGATGAGAATCGATCGATCGATATGGGACCTTGTGGAGAGATCCGAGCCCTCGTCTGGAATCAAGCTAGCACCAGATCTAGGGACAGGGTGGGAGAAGATCGATAATTGCAGAAAAGCTGATGATCACGTCCAGCTTACAGTAACATGTAACATGTGAATGGCCGAGATTCGTGATTCAACGATCGTGGGAAAGGGATGCCGTAGACAAGTCGCGCGGAGGTACCTGAAAAATAAACGCGGCGGTCGGAGATTATCAGTGCCGAAGTGCCGACTCCTTTGACGTCACCAACACATGATACGCACTTCGGCTAACGATGACCCCCCGGGATTGGATCCTTCAACGAGATGAACTGTCAGATTCTGCTGCACGTCCAGAATCTTCCTGATGAGATCTCGGTCCGGAGCATCGATCGGAGTGAAATGATGGGACTCTGAAAACTCCGACATTCGGTAGCCAAGCTGGACGCTCGGTTGATCGCAAGCCATGGCAGCCACTCAGGATGTTTGATTGATTCTTGGCCGTTGCTCCATCGTGTCAAACAAGCCTCTTCAACTTAATATGTAGGCTCCAAGGCACCCAAATTTCTTCACGTGTGAATGGTTCAATGGAGCCGTTTGTACAAAACGTGACGCCCCACATCAAAAAGGTGCCCTCCGGCGTCGTCCATTGCACCGCACGAAGTGGACAGCAAGGTTCATGCAGGCTAATGAAGGTGGATGCGTCGCCCGGTCAAAGTTTACATCCGAATCTCGCGCTCGGTCTGTTGACTGACCCGAAGGATGCAAATAGCTGATGATGATTATTACCGCCCTACGATGGGGGATCAAAAAGTCCCTGAAGTTTGAATATTTTGACAGATTTCCCCTGGAGCTCTGTGGAATACAATAGAGGCTCCACCGACCCGAATCTGAGATTGCAGTTGACTCCACCTCTGCGGGATGGAAAAGTAAATCTCTTGGGTAAGAATATACCCGACTCCCAACCGAAAAACAACACCGGAACACGGCAGCTTTTGCGCAGATGATGGTGTTCACCTGACATCGTGACGATCCTTCTCAGAGATAAAAAGACGACGAAAATCATTAGATAGGATGGATTGAACGAAGCATCCGCAGGTCCTAGTTTGGGCCGCTGTCAAGGCCGAATAGGTTCACGGACGCGCCCAAGGCTCTTCTCTTCTTTAGGTCCATTTTGACAAGCTCCTGCGGTTTACAGCCCGTACTCGGTACAAGCAAGTACACACCATAGCCCTGGAAAATAGATGCAGATGCATCATCCAACTCAACCTAAGCTGAGTCTACAGTCGCAAGGCGCATTTTCACAAACCTCAAAGTTGATGTTCAGACAGTCAATCGTCGTGACTCCTGCCAGTGTAGAAATGTCTAGGTAGCGATCGGGGCAGACTAAGCTCTGTCGAGTTCGGCGGCCATCGGAGGTCATCGCATAGGTTGCCCGTCCGCTCATTGCCTGGTACGTGTTGCTTCATCCCCGATTTTGATAGATGAACTAGTAGAGGTTTCCGCGGTTCTGGCTCCAGGAACCTTTAACAAGCAAATCTGTCAAGTGAGGAGGAGCTGTCTTGTTGCTGAGCTGACTGTCACGTGCATTCGGCACCAATTATAGTGCTCTCGACTAACATTTGCGTTGACGCAGACTCCGCGAGCCTTGGTGATTTACTGAGCTTGACAATATGAATCATTCGACCGTGTTTCAGCAGGGGAATTCATCCCCCTGAATCTTAGATCATACATTCTGCAAGAATTGGCGCCGGAGATTTGACGAGGGCTTTGAAAATGGCTGAATAGCTCAATTCAACATTCAGATTTTCATCTCTTGTGCAGACAAAAGGAAAAAGACTTGGGTATAGAAAAGCCGAGGTCAGATGCCCAGCTGGCGTCAGAATCAGAATGGAAACTGCTGCTGGGACAGACCAATGGCGGACATGGGGAAAATAAAATTCAAACACAACGTTCGAGATGCTCGGATAAAAATAAAATCAAAACACCATGACAATGATGAGGGACTGCCAAGCACCACTGAATTAATCCTGAAGAAGGATAATTTCTGTTATAGATGGCATGTCAGCACAGAAGGCAAAGGGCGCAGGGGCCGAAGAGTGCATCACTCAGAAGGGTAACACCGAAGGTGAAGACTGCAGTGGGTCTGACTTACCGGTCAAAAATTCCTCAAAGCTCACGGTGATATATCCATCGCGATCCTCGTCATAGCGTTTGAACACGTCCGTCATCCGTTTCAAGCTGATGCAAGCCTGGACAAACAGATCAAAGCTCATCCCGTGCTGATTCGGACCTCGGGAGGGCCCGTTGACCTGCTTGGCCTTGCTCTCGAATGCACGGAAGAGGACAGTCACAAATTTCGTCGTCAGGCGATAGCCAAAGGCAACCAGCGCATTCTCAAATTCTTTCAAACTGATACGTCCGCTGCGATCCTCATCAAAGCGATCAAAGAGCTCGCGCCATGCTGCCAGATATTTCCATAGCGACACGAACTCGTCAAAGTTGATCGATCCATTGCCATCTCGGTCAAACATGCGAATCATCATCTTCACCGTCCGCGGGTGGAACGAGGTATAGTCTCCGTTGACAAGAGCCGATCCGAGCTCATGTTCCGTGAGCGAGCCGGTGTGGGAGGTGTTTGCGGCGCGAAACAGAGGGAACAGCTGCTGCGGGTCATCGCTCGGCGCGGACAGTGGGGGGTGAGGTGACTGAGGGGGTCGCGAGGCAGGCGGGGGCCGATTACGCTGCGGCTGCGAGGGGGGTGGTCCAAAGCCATAGTTGGGAGGTGGCGGCGAGGGATGTAATGGGTGAGGTCGAGCTTGGCCTGAAGCTGGAGGGACTCCATTTGCGGGTGAGGGTCGGCCGTTGTATGCGTGCGGCGGCGTTGGGGTTGACCCGGGCGCGCGAGGCGGCGACGGACCGCTAGACGATTTCTGCATTTGTGGTCGAGAGGGGAGAGGTTTCTGACTGTGTGCCGCATGGGCCTGTCCTCCGGACATTTGCATGTTTCCGAGCATCTGCGCGACCTGTGTGCATTGTTCGGTCAGTTCATACTGCCCATCGTAGCGGATCCTAGGTGGAGCAGGCAGCCACGTCGGAGGCGTCTCAAGAAGCATTTCTTACCTGCTCTGGCTCGGCATGCCTGGGGAGGTGATAACAATCAAATGTTAGATGTATATCCTGTGTCTTGTCGACCATATAGGAATCTTACGCTGGCAGCGCGTCGGGATTGTAGCTTTTGTTGTAAGCCATGATGGCCTGGCTCTGACGCAATGATAACGGGATGCAGCACGAGCTATGACCACGACTGGACTTGCCCCGGCGCGATTCGTAATTGAAAGTTCTGGATACCCCACGAACTTGAAAGAAGATAGAATTCCGGAGTGAGTGGCCGGGGAGTAAGAGTTTGATCAACGAAGTAGTTGAGCGAAGTTGTAGAAGTTGGAAAAAAAGGAGCCGATAGCGTTGAGGATGACTTGCATTCGTCCGAAGCGGAGCCGTGGGGCTCGGGGACGTCTTTTTTATTTTTTTTTCCCTTCGTTGTTCTCTTTTTTGTTGCCCGACGCCGAGAAAGCGAACGGCCCGCTGGGGCGACACGAGCGGGTGCTGCAGCACGGGTACCACAAAGTACACCTGCAGTACACAATCGAGATCAGCCTTAACAACCTTAACCCTATAGTCGATCCCAACTTTACTCGACCATACCAATGCCCCAAAAGAATGTAGGCTTGAAGATTGCCTACGATGGGGCACTGCTCGTTGTGCATCCTCCTCTCTGAGTTGTTGTTCTCTCCACGCGCTTGGCCGGTCGCTCAGGCTGCTGGCTTGCTGGCAAGGCATGGATAGTGACCCCGGATTACCCCTGGGGACAAGCACGATCACCAATCACGAACCCCTGGACTTTGGGCCCTACTTCTCATGGCCCGAAGCCAAGAGGTCTTTTGGCAGCCTCCTGATTCACAAAGCGTGACGACAGATTTTTGGTAGGTCTGCATCAGCCGCCAGAGGCAGCTGCACAGTCATCTTTACCACCAGGGGACCATAGATTGATGGACTTGCAATCCACGACTACGCCTTGGGCCGTTGGGTCCCTTTGAGATGGACTTCGCCCATCCGGTCCTGTCATCTGGCAAGGCGATCTGCGCTCATATTTTCAGCAGTGTTTTAGGGCCGACAACCCTAGGGAAGATGGATTTCTCTAGACAACTATGAGTGGGTTCAAACTCTGGAGAACGAAGACCCACATTGCACCAGCAACCCCCGGTACGTACTCGTACTCGTATGCATATCTCAGGGACCGAGAAGTTGCTGCGTGAGAGCACGTATCTCTGCGGCCTCCTGCTCCAGGAGCAGCGAGATTTCCCTCCACGCTTTTGCTTGAAAAGCCTTGCCTTCTTCGTTGGTGGTCAATGCTCGGGACTCGCTAGATAAACAGTCAGAACCCTGTTGCTTCAAGTGCCGAAAGGGTCACTGGGTGAACGAAGCTTACTCCAGATACCCGTCATTGCGCCAGCACTTGCCCTGCGCCTCTGCGCCTTGCAAAATTCCAGTCACCAATAAGCGACTACCCTGCTCAGTCGTCCGTGCAAAGAGCTTATACATGATCCAAACCAGCCATCGCTCATAGAACCGATCGTACTGTCGACCCAGAGCAGATCGACACAGGCCAGGACTGATGGTGTTGACAATCACGGGGACAGATCCATTGTCCTCACGCACCAATCCAGCAATGGTCTTCATCATATACTCCAGTAGCAATTTGGATATACCATACTGTTTAGGTCCATGAAACCGCTGCGGAGAATTCAAATGCTCCAGTAGCGGACCGTCAGTCCGTAAGCTCTCGGCCTTGACCTGTGCAAATTGTTGGCTCGAGACAACCCCAAGATGCGTCGGTTCGGCCTCGGTTGAACTCTCTTTGAGCTTGGGTAGAAGCAGCATCGCCAATAACGATGTTGACAAGGTATTGACCTGCAGGGTCTCTTCCCAGTGCTCGGGGGATTGTCGATACTCACGATTCCACAATCCGGCATTGAGGAGCGCAACATCCAGCCGTTTCAGCTCGGTGTTGGCACGGCTTGCAAATTTTTTTACACTTTGGAAACTGCTCATCTCAAGCTCCCACACCTGGACGGTGTTGGGTCGATTGGTACGGGTCTCGAGTTCGTGCTTGACTTGATTGCCACGTTCCATATTGCGACTTCCAATGATCAAAGAGTCCACGCCGAGATTGAGAAGCTTGACTGCCGCCTCATAGCCCAGTCCCGAAGTCGCGCCGGTCAGCAACACGGTCTTGCCGGCGAATGAGGTGAGAGGGTCCGCAGGCAAGGTGTACTGCATCTTCAGTAATCGTAAAAGCCCCGCCATTTGAGATGATTCTATCGTTTCTGTGTCTGCCAAGTGGCACAGCTAAGAAGTGTTAAGCTCCTTTGGTGGAAAGTAATTGAAAGCAAGCTTCGATGATTGGCGTTGCTTCATCCGCCGGAGGCTCGAGTCGTTTGTTCTTGGGTAATCAGGACCCGTTAATCGCCCACCCCCAGCTGCGGCTCCCTGGACCCGCCTGTGTTCGCTTAGTCACACGAGTGCGCCAACTTCCGTCCAGAGGTCACCTGAGAGGTCCAGGGCTGGGGGTACCCGAGTAGGGACTTGCGCCCGGCAACTGGACGAGCGCCTGATGGACTGCCCGTGGTGGACCTGGGCGGCATGAGCCTCGTGCTTATACCGTCGAGCCCGAGTGCCAGTGAACTTTGCTTCTCTTCCACTCTTTGCCACTCTGATTCACATCATGGCCAAACCGCACGGCCAGGTGGAGCTATCATGTATTTTGGACCTCAAATCATAATTCCCCGAATCGACACCGTCCATCACTCCTCAAACAATCCGCAGCGCAAGAGAGATGTTCATCTCCCGAAAGGTGAACTAGTGGTCCTTGACAAGAAGACAATCCTTGTTGAATCGCACAGGAAAGCTCTCCGACCAGTGTCCCAGGGCGGACACAAAGTAAGGCAAAAACTGCACAATGGCTCAGATAAAGACATACCTTGACTTTCCTACATGCGGAACATGGTCTCTCCCGCATAGAAGCGGGAAGTAACGGGAAAAGGCAATGCACCTCGAAATCCGTGTCCCTTCTGTAGAACCTCCTGATATCAAGAACAGGGATGTTTCCCCCGCAGTTCGAGATAAAGTCCGTCTCGGCTGCAACCGATAGGTCTTGTCCCGTATCTGACGAGATTGTGGTGTGCACTTTCTGTTCATCAGCTGCGTCTCAATGTGGTTAGCGGAGCGCTATCAGAACAGAGCTACACAGCCCCGGATTCGACCTACAAGGAACATCATCTCCACTTCTATAGCCTAATTATTGCCTAATCAATAGATCATGATGTTGGAGCCAAGGTGAAACGGTCCGGTCTTGTGTTGCTTCTATGTGCAGGACTCTTGATTTTTGAAGCGAAACATGACAACCCACCTGGTCCGGAGGTGGTCAACGAGGGGCGGGTCTGATTCCGAGCTCCAGGCCCACCATCGATTTCGCTGTATTCGCGTGCGGACAAAAGAGGAACCGGGCCATACTCACAAATCTTTCTAAATGCGCAGTGTGATCTGGAGCCGAGACTCAATTGCATATTGATCTATCCCGGTGATTTCCAATGACAGATAGTCATGGAGACCACAATTTACAATTGAAAGGGAGAGACCAGTACTGCAGGGGGATAATTCCATCGGAAAAGACAATGGAGCCAGGACCACTCGATCCTAGAGGTGTCGGTGTGCTCGCACCCTCCTTGCTGTATGGATGGATACCATTTAAAAGCACCGTCCTCGCCCTTTTCTGTCGACAGTGACTCGCATTGGTCTTGTTGGCTTCGTCATTTTTTATTTGACCTCTGGCTATTTGTCAATCATCTCTTCAGGAAACCAGGAGCGATATCGTTTCTCATGGATGGGGATCGGATCGGATCGAATTCCCCCGTGGAGTTTGGATCATTCGAGAACAAGAGGGAAAGAAAGGGGGGGAAGTATAGCCGATCAGGTCAACTTGACCGCCGAGCTCAAAGAGTGAGATAACCTTATTTAACGGCCCTGGGCTGGACCCCGGTATGATTGGGAAGTTGGTTTCAAAATGATTTTCTGATTGGGAAACCAACACTTCTGTTGACTATCTTCCTGCAGACAATCACCATGCATGCAGGATGCACCATGCGCAGTACGCGCGAGATGGGCTCCCTTTATCGTACCCAACGGGACGCATGACCACACCAAAAGTCAAAATTGCTCGCTAGGAGGCCCGTCGTACAGTTATACTATGGAAAGGAAGACCCCGAGATCCACCCGTCCGGGGGGGCCAAGTGGGCGCTTCGGTTTAAGCCTAACTGCCCTGAGCTGTACGGGCCGGATAGTGGCGTCCAATCAATCACGTTTACCACCGTACCGTCGCACAGCTAAATTACCAACAATCTACCTTTATCTTGAGGAGGGGAGGTTACATTCGGTTTGGATGTAGCAAAAGGGTGGCGCTGGTTGCGTGATCCCTGCGGCCATGGCGACTCCTACCTAGCAAGGAGGGCTGAAGGGGGGTCCTTTTTGCCTCGGCTTTCACAGTCGAGATTTGAGGATGTGTGTCTGAGATTCATAATCTCAGACACGCAGGGAGTCGTGGAGATGGGGTTGGGGCAAAGATAGCTAAGATATTGAGCATATTTCAAAATATGAGTAATTGAAAGACTGTGAGTAAGTGGGGGGACTCGCGGGATGGGAAGCATTATGCATCGGTGGTTCAGTGGTAACTCGCTCTTTTTTTTTTTTACTCATTTTTACAATTGCTTTGTGAAAATGAAAAGAAAAAGGAGCGGATCAATTTTCCATAGAGCTTCCTGTCTGTGGTCCACAACCAGCGGGCGCAAGGTCAGGCCTTCTCTCCTTATCACCTGTCGTCTGTGGTGCTCAACCCTCATACAAGAGAGACATTTGCACACCTCGGGGCATTCGTAGACGAGAGCCAAGAGGCATTTAGGGATACAGATTGGCCAATCCAAATTCCGCCACTGCTATCGTCGGGAGTCTCACGGATAGCCCGTCGGCGTTCCAGTCTTGGGAAGATGGCGCAATCTTGGCACCGGCCCATATAGTCGCAACGGGGCGGAGGACCAAGTTGTGACCACCGCAACACATAACGGTCATCTCCCAAGAGTCCATAGAAGAATGAGCAGTAAGACCATATTGTGAACAACTCGAGCAGCCCTCGGATCGCTGTACTAATTGCACGTGTCAATTATTTTACAAGGTTTGAGCGAGCGTTGGACCCCTGAGGTTCGCTCTTTTGATTGCAGGTGTAGCAATATTCCCTGGACTCACCGCGCTCTGTAGTATTCGATGTGGTTCAAAATGTGAATGAACAAAGATGTGGACCCTTTTCTCGGCAAGATTTTTTTTTTTACTTTCTTTCTTTTTTTCTCATAGCCGTTGACCTCCACGTGGTTACCTTCTTTTGGAGGGGGTGGAAGAACTAGCTGCTGTCACATTCCACGATATGAACTCGCGTATTCGAACTAGAGCCTTGCCGGACGCATCCCCTGGCAAAACAGCTCAATTCTCATCTTCTCATCTCATCGACTCGGGGGGAAAAGTAATGTACTGACAAAGTCAACTCGGGGGCCAAGCGTGCGGTTGTTGTCCCCACTGGGTATTGGATAGAGATAACGCCATCAACACCCCCGGGTGGTTCAAACAGGCGCTAGTCTTTTTAGCTCAACTCCCAGATATTCGTGTTTCGCCGGGGCTCCGGCGTTGTCACCAAAATAAGGGCAGGTTCACAGTTCGGAAGGATGCACATAAGCCACAGGAGCCGGAAAATTGTCTCATTTGAATACCAGATGGTATCACAAGTCACGGGGCTCGAGGTGTTCCAGATGGCACACCCGCCGTCACGTTGATAAGGGCTTGTTCATAAAAGGAAAGCCAGAGCCCAATCTCTTCTCATCCTTGTTCAGTGGGCAGGTACAATCGGCGAGACAACAATCAGCTGGGCCACGCTTTTCTACTAAAGCGAACTCGCAGATACCATGGCTCGGTCAAATGCTCCTGATTCCTTGGCTGGAAAGGACCATATCTCCGATGACTCGCAAGAGGTCGTCAATGAAAAAGAAACCGTCACCGTTCTCCCGGACAAGCTCGACCATGAGATCCAGCCGGTGGGCAATTACGGTGTCGAGTCGGATCGTGAGAGTGCAGACGTGGTGATTGTCACCGGTGCCGACGCGGCTCTCCATCTGCTGCCCCTTCGTGATGACTTTGATCGGGCCTTGACTGTCCGCAGTATGTTTTTGGCGACTGGCCTGTCATGCTTCTCGGCAGTGATGTATCAGATCTACCAGGTAGGAGAGCCACTTTGATATCTATTTTCCGGATTCGTCGCACTTCTGTCATGGTATGTCGCTGACATGTTCTACTCATGGGGATGTTTAGTTCAAACCCACGGCCATTACAATCCAAGGTACATTCATCGTTTTGATTGCCTACTTCCTGGGCAACGGGTGGGCAAAGATCCTACCTCGTGGTGATAAACTCGAGGCACGGTGGAGGAGTGGCGGTGGTCAAGGAGCCCTGCCATTCTATGTGAAAGTGGCAAAGCTTTTGAATGATGGACCATGGTCTTTGAAGGAACATGCCATCTGTTCGATCACGGCCACATCTGCCTCCAACGCGGCTATTACCATCCAGGTCTTCGCTGCCCAAGATCTCTTTTATGGTATGCCTTTGAGACCGGCTCAGGTAATCTTGAGCGTGATTTCGATCGGCCTGTTTGGCTACGGTTTAGCTGGCTTGATGCGTCCAATTGCGGTGTGGCACACTGAAGCTGTCTACTGGAGTACTTTGCCCACCGTGAAGAGTCTACAAGCCCTTCACTGGCAGGACGTGAAGAACTCCAAGCCACTCCGGGTGTTCTGGTACGCTTTCGGTGGCATGGCGCTCTATGAGATCCTGCCTGCGTATGTCTTCCCTTGGCTGAACTCGGTCTCGATTCCAGTAAGTTGCTCAAGGAGGAAGAAAAAGATGTTGACTGATCAAAAATCCACAATCCGGACTCACATGCATTGATAGTGTCTGGCGTCCCAAAAAGCCACTGGCAACACTGGCAGCATCTTGACGACCCTGTTTGGTGGTGCTACCAACAATGAAGGACTGGGATATTTCTCGCTCAGCTTTGACTGGCAATACGTAAGTACAAACCCTTCCGCCTAGAGATCCTAGGACCACCAGTTAACATTTTTCTAGATTACTTCCTTTCAAACTTCGCTTCCGTTCAAGTTGCAACTTCACCAAACCGCTGGTCTCCTTCTCTGCTCGTTCATCATGCTTGGGATCTATTACGGTAACGTGTGGGGCTCAAGGTCACTCCCATTCATGTCGACGAGACTTCTCACCGAGGAAGGAAAAGCCTATCCTCTTGCGAAGATCTTCCCTGGTGGACAGCTTGATGAAAGCCAACTGGCAAAGTACGGCATCCCAAGATTGACCGGCACATTTGCATTTGCGATGTTCATGGCCAATGCTGCGGTAAGTCATGCACCTGATTTCTCCTCCTCAGGCAGTCGTGCTGATGATTGAGTGACTCTTTTTCTAGATCGGTGCTCTGATTGCGCACTGCGCTCTGTTCTGGGGTAAAGACATCAAGCGAGCTTACTCGAGCGCTAAAGAGGGCCGCTCTGATGATCGTCACCACGAACACATGACCAAGCACTACAAAGAAGTCCCCTGGTGGTGGTATGCGGGAATTTTGGTTCTGAGCTTCATTCTCGGCCTGATTGTTGTGCTCAAAGAGAACATCACGCTTCCCGTTTGGGCATATGTGGTGTCCTTGCTCACCGGCATCATCATTGCGCCTTTCGTAAGTCATTCCTCCCGCGTGGACATCATCTCATTCTTCATTCACACAACAACCGCAAAGGCTGACTATAATGGCAACATCAGAGCACCATTCTTTTCTCCCGCTTTGGTAACGGCATTGCGACCAACAACCTTTCCAAGATGATTGCGGGATTTATCCTGCCCGGTCGTCCCGTAGGAAACATGTACTTTGCTGCATGGTCACACAACGTCATTTCGAACACGGTCAACCTTGCGCAGGACTTGAAGATGGGTGAATACCGTAAGTCCTCAAGCCCCAGTCATCTTGGTCCCCTTATGACAGAATACGTGTGATGGACATTGGATCGGATACGGGTGGAAGAAAAAGCTCAAGAAACTCATTGCTTCATTGCCGTATAGTCAAAATCGCGCCGCGCGTGATGCTCGCGACCCAAATTTACGGCACCGTTCTAGGTGGATTCATCAACTATGTGATGATGATCTCCATTGTCTCGGGGAATCGCGAGTCGCTCGTCAATTCCAACGGGGATAACTCTTGGAGCGGTGCTACCATTCAGGCATACAACACCAATGCGACCGCATGGGCTCTGGCGTCGTATCTCTACAAGAGCGGCGGGCGATATTCGATTGTTCCCATTGGTATTGCCATCGGTGCTGCAGCTGTGGTTGCCCACCGAGTATTCTTCAAGGTACGGCGGCTCTCTCCAACATTGTTCCAGGTCTACAGGCAGTCAGAAACGCGCAAACTTCTCATGTATACTAATGCGACCTTGATTATAGTTTGTTCCCAAAATCAGAAACTTCGACGTCGGTGAGATCAACCTGCCACAGTTCATCCAATACGCGGGTTACATTCCCTACAACCAGAGCCAGACCTGTGTGCTCCTCAGCTGGACGATTGCAGGATTCTACGTCCAGTACTACCTGCGCAACTACCGTCCTCGCATCTTCAAGGACTACTCGTACCTGGTCACTGGTGCATTCGATGGTGCCAGTCTCACGGTCTTGTTTATTCTCTCCTTTGCCGTCTTTGGTGCCGGTGGACGGCAGCACCCTTTCCCTCTTTGGTGGGGTAACAACCAGGAGGGTAATCTTGACTGGTGTCCTACGGAGTGAGGAGCAGTATCAGGTAGCGGTTATTAGGAGTTTGGCAATCAGCCTGAATTTTATGGATTTTGGAAAGTCTATTCACATGGCGCCGACTATTTCCCATGTTGGTTAATCCCGGGTTGTGCGCGCTGTTCTTATTTTTCTTAAAAGAAAAACAATAATGATAGTAATGCCTCTTTTCCAAAAGTCAAAACATGGAACAAAAAAAGCCTCGGCCATGTTAGAACATTCTCTTGTCTCTATCACGACTAGACTTGTACTGTTTCGAATCTCCAGAACTGCTTGCATGCCCCAAAGATGGAAGTAATCTTGGTGCGAGTCCACGGATGATGCATTTGCAACAGCTGGGAGGTTTTCTTTCTATTCTTCCCAGGGCCATCCGCTTCGGCCAAGAAGAAAAAAAAAGCTCATGGCTTCCAGATAAAATGAGAGAAACTATGCGCTCATCGTGAAGGACATGCCCCAGGCTAAAATAAAATCGACCTCAGATTCGCTTGTGTATCTGAAAAAGTCATGGTGAAGCAAGACGAGACACGATCCGGACCTAATCCGTATCAAAAAAAAATATAAAAAGTTAATAAGTTCCAGAGATATAATTATGTCTCAAAATCAAAAGATGGGTCATTGGCCTATTCCAAAGCCTTAAGAATCTTCTCCAAAGCAAGCTCCAGATACGCTCTCGGCTGCGTAAAAACGAGTCGAAACCATCCGTCCTTCTCTGATCCAAAGACGGCTCCATCAGCCAAAAAGACTCTCTCGCGCAACAGACTCTGCATCACCTTCTCTCCGACCGCTTCCTCCGAGGCAAGATCTGCATGCAGCTCGCGGTATCGCTTTCCAAGGTTGATCCACAGGAAGAAAGCGGCGTTGCAACCGGGTGCATAGTCGATCTTGTTCGCCTTGAAGAAGTTGGCGACAAAGGCGTACGACTCGGCCAGTCGCTTTTGGTTCTCCTGGATGTAATGATCGGTGAAGGCGTCGTCGGCCAACAATTTACCCACGAGATAGTCTGCGATTCCCGAGGGGTATGAATACAAAGAGGTCGCTTTCAAGGCGCCCAAGACCTGCGGACTAGACTGGGAGATAATAACGCCCAGGCGAATTCCATTTGCGCCAAAGTCCTTGCTCATACCCCAGAGTACATGGACGAGGCCGGGATCAATGATCCCATCCAGCTCGATGGAGAGGGCGGATTCGAACTTGACCGGCGCGGGGGACTCGTCCACGGTGTTTTCAAAAACGGACAGCGCGTAGATCTCGTCGCTGATCAGATGGATCTGATACTTTTGACACAGCCGCATCAATTCAATCAGCACTTGGCGGGGATAGCATCGTCCGAGTGGATTATGCGGATGACACAGCATCAGCGCCCGGACGGGCTTCCCCGTCGACGTTTGAAAAGATATCAGCGCCTCTTCATATTTGGACACGGCGTCCAGACTGAACGGATCTACCTGGTCAAACGGCACCATCACCACCGCGGCGCCCGGTCGCGTCGTCATATCCGGAATGAAAGTCCCGTAGAACGGCTGTCCCAGCAGAATGCCCTCTCCGGGATCCGTAAACGCCCACGAGACATGCTCAATGGCCGAGGAGCATCCGTTCGTCACGACCATTTGCTCTGCGTCGAGCGGTTTCGCCGGATGCAAGTGTCGATTGAGAAAGTGGGCGATGGAGCGGCGGAGGATGGTCGACCCGTGTCCGCCGTCGTTGTAGGTGAGATATTCGACGGGCAGATTGAGTCTTTCACGGTTCAGATATTGTTGGAGTTCGGCGTGCATGAGGGCGTTCTCGGCGACGCCGACGTTGACGTAGCCGTTTGGGTTGGTCGAGGACCAAGTGTCGACGAGGACCTCCCACATGGTACTGGAGCCCATTGCGATGGAGGCATTTTGAGCCCGTCGGGAAATGGTCGATGTTTGCGCCATCTTGATGAGAAATTTTTTTTTTCTCTTTTCAGTGCCCTTTGATTGTTCTTGTGTAATTCTTCCCTTCAAAGTCAAAATCTTGTTTCTATCCGTCTTGTCCAATCCGACGCTCTGGGTTCTTTCTCGGAGTTTTCGAAAAAAAAAAAAAAAAAAAAAAAAAAAAAAAAAATAGAAGAATTGGCTGTCGGTGGTGTGCACGATTAAGAAATAAAAAGGCCCCTGTCCGACCGCGGGGTGGT